>CM020618.1:42902176-43207864 GCA_009829735.1 Pyropia yezoensis
GCTCCCGCCGCCGGCGCCGCCGCCGCCACGACCACCCCGCCACGGACGGCGGGAGGCACGGCCGGCACCGCCTGCGGTCCCGGCGATGCCTCGCCCGCCCGCCCGCGCGGCGGCGAGGCCGCCCTGAGCCGCCTGGTGGCGGTCGCCGCCAGCCGGCAGCGGCGGAGGCGGCAGCTGCGCCCGAGACCGTGCAACCGTGCTCTGGTCGCTCCCTCCGCCAGTTGCGGCTGGCGTGGCCCCGCCCGCCGCTTCGGCGCTGCTGCACCTTCTGCGTGTCGACGGCACGCCGTCGCCACAGCCGCTGGTAGGCGGCGGCGTCGGTGGCGGCGCAGGCGAGTCGGCCGCGCCACCCCCAGCCCGTGCCCGGAGGGCGCTGCCGGGAGGGTGAGGGGGGGCCGTCGCCTCAAACGGCGCCGCCGCGGCCGCCGCCGAGCGGTCGCCGTCGACGTGGGCGGTGGGGGCCGTCTGGGCGGCGCCGGCGGCGACTGGGCTGCCACCCACCATCAGGACACCATCGATGCTGCCGCCGGCGACCCTCCCGCCCACCCCCCCAAGGGACGATGGGGTCCCCCCCGCCCCCCTTTATAATACGCCGGGCGACCGCTCGCGGCGGTCGCCAAGCCACGCGTCGGCCAGCACCCCCCCTGCCCACGGGGTAGACGTGCTCATCTCGCTGGGCGGCGGCGACCACGACGCGGCGACCACGGCGGCAGTGTATGCACGCTCGCCGTCGGCGGCGGCGGGGACGGCCTTGGCGGCGGCGGCGGCAGCGGCGGCCGTGGCGGCTGCGGCACCACCAGGTCTGGGGCAGAGGGTGCGGCCGCCGCCCCCGCCGTTGCTACTGCCACCTCCGCTGCCGCCGCCGCCGCAGAGGCCTCCGCTGCGGCGGCGGCGGCGGCCGCAGCGGCTGTCGCAGCAGCGGCAGCCAACCCACCACCCCCGCGGTGACTTCGCGCGTCCCCCCCCCCCCCCCGCTCGCCCCCTGTGCAGCCGCGGGTCGGTGGCTGTTGCTTGGTGCGCCGCCGCCGCCGCCGCCGTTGCGGCGGCCACCGCCATGGCCCCCAGTGCCGCGGGAGCCCCGCGGCGGCGGCCTGGGCAGCTGCCCCCGCCTCCGCCGCCGTCAATGGGACTGGCTCCCGCGGCGGCGACGCGGGCCGACCGCCGACCACCGACGGCGGCGGCGGTGGGGGCGGCCGCCGCGGCGGCGACGGGGCTGTGGCGTTGGTGGGGACACCACCGAGCTGCCACCGGGGTGGTCAGGAGTTGGCGGCTGACCCAACATGACATCTCTCAAGTAAGAGCAATAGTATAGGGAAAAAAAACCTGCTTGCTGCCCAACGCAAGCAGGAAAAAAAAAAACCTTTAGATGGCCTACAAGTAAGGCTCAAGAAGAGCTGCGCGGTCCTTCCAGACGTGCACGGCGATGTCATGGCAAAGAGATTGATGTTCAAGAGTACTTGTAGTCGCTGCCCGGCTGCGAGGGAGCGGGCATACCAGCCCTCGGAGGCGCAAGCGCCGCTTCCATGGCGACAGGAGGGTGACCGTGCGAGGCGATCACGGGTAGAGGAGCTGGACCACAGCGTGCTTGACGATCCGGGGCGGCTCTGTCCCCATGAGCGCCCCTTACAACACCGGCAGGAACTGCCAGATGGGTCAC
Organism: Pyropia yezoensis; assembly: GCA_009829735.1. Lineage (NCBI taxonomy): Eukaryota > Rhodophyta > Bangiophyceae > Bangiales > Bangiaceae > Pyropia > Pyropia yezoensis. The sequence continues at coordinate 42,903,834 of CM020618.1, forward strand.
GACCCCCAGCGGGAGCTGCGCCACCTCCCCCGCCGTCTCCCTCTCCAGCAGATGCGCCCGATTGAAATGCGGCCGGGACACGACCCCCGGCCGCCATGCGTGAGCGCCAAAAGAAATCCGTCTCGACGCTCTCGGATGACCATGTTGTTGCAAGATCGCTAGGGCCCGACCGGTGGCAATCATCCGAGTCACAGTCGAGAAACGCGAAGGGGTATAGTGCAATGTGAAAGCGATTCGTCAGCACAGCAAACACACGCTCAACGTCCTCCTCAGAGCTTCTTGCAGCCTGTTGTATGTGCGCTGTTGCGGGTGTCACCGCGACGGCAAAGGGTCGCGCAATTATCGGGTACTGCGAGTAAATGCCGTCTGCTAGGTAGTACAGCAATCGGCGTCTGCAGCCGTTGAGCATATACTCAAACCGGTCCGGCGGCCACGCCCCGGTCGTGATCTCGTGAAACAGGGGCGACTGCCTCAGCACGTTCAGATCGTTGTTGCTCCCAGCACAGCCGATGAAAAAGTGCCAGATATAGAGGTCCTCGTCACAAACAACCTCCATGGTGACAGAGCGTCGGCCCTTGTAGTCCTGGTACTGCCCAGCCTGGCCTCGCGGGCACTGCCGCCACGGCCAGTGGGAGCAATCAATGCTGCCCACGTATCCGGGCATGCCGCGCTGCGCGTTGCGGTGAAGGATGTGCGCCAACTCATCGTCGTTGGGGGCCCGCAGGTACATAGGTGCATACTTGTGGACAATGAAGTCCACCAGCTTCGTAGTGGCTACAGCCACTGTCGAGCGGGACAACCTCACATACTCATCAGACCGGTCGTACGACTCGCCGTACGCCAGCACTCGTAATGCAGCGACAAGCTTCTGTAAAGGGTACGCTTGCGGCCGCCCTGTGGCGTTGATGCGGCGCGCCCAGAAGGGCTCGCCCTTCATGTCGCTGTAGATGCACTCAAAGACGGCCCGAGGCAAGCGAAAACGCCGCTCAAAGTCGGCCTCAGAGTACACTGGGGGTCGCCCGTCCAGGCCAAAATAGTCTCTCAGAATAGCCCGTTAGCCGACGTCAAAATCTCGGTCTCTGTTGCCCCGCTTGCCTGGGATAGGGGCTGGCCGCTGTGCGGCCCAGACTGTCGAAGCGCAAGACGACACTGCGCTCCAAGAGCTGCTGTGGTTGTAGTGCCCAGAACGACGGCGAGCAACTCGTCGTCAGAGTCATCAGACTCACACATGCCGCCTGGTTGAGCGTCCAGAGGAGGGTAGGGAGGAGCCGCGCCAGCGGGGCTTTCGCCAGAGGCAGGGCCCGAGCCCGCACAATCCCCGCCCGCACCTTCACCACCGCCTCGCCCAGACATGGTTTATCGACTGCAGTGGCGGCCACGGCAGCCTGGCCGCCAACAGAAAGGACGGAGAGACGGCGTCGGCGGCCACGGCGGCCTGGCCGCCGACACAGCAACGAAAGAACGGCTACGTGCGCCTGGCCGCCTACAGAAAAGCGGCGCCACGCCCACGAGCACGGTGGCCCTGACGAGGGCGGGGAGAGGTCACGATGGCTGTGTGAGCCAGAAGAGCGTCGGCGGCCACGGCAGCGTGGCCTCCTACAGATGACGTAGGGCGGGCGCAAACGAAGCGCCGCTCAGCAACCATGGGAAATGTAGCGGTGGGCACGACGGCGACGCTCCCATACGGCCAGGGACGTGGGGACAGCGACGATGGGTCGCATGGCGCTATTCACCCCCGCCGGCGCCCCCCCCCCCCCATGCGTGCCTGGTCCCACGCACCCCGTCCATGCGTGCCTGCTCCCACCCCCCCCCCCTAATGCGTGCCTGGCCCCACCCTCCCCCCCCCCCATGCGTGCCTGGTCCCACCCCCCCCCCACGCTTGCCTGGTCCCCCCCCCCCCCAATGCGCGCCTGGTCCCCCCCCCCCCCCCCCCCCGTGCGTGCCTGATGCCACCCCCCTCCCGAATGCTTGCCTGGTCCCACCCCCCCCCCGCCATGCGCTCCGGTTCCCAGCATGCCCGGTCTCCGCCCGGAGGCCCCTGTTTGGAGCCCCACGCCAGAAACCTCGCTCCACACCTCCGGGCGCCCGCCCCCGAAGGACCCCTCCCCTCCACAGACGGCCTGCAACGGTGTCGCGCCGGCCCACTCCCCGCAACCTCCTGCCGCCGCCAAGCGGGGCTGCCCCTCCAGAAAATGCACGCGCTGTGTGGTGCGTGGCGCACTGTCGTGCTGATACGAGCCACCTGAACCCCCATCCCCCGCCCGCTCCACCACACTTGCCCGTACCCCCTCACCGACGACATGGTGCAAGGGCGCTGCTCCCTCTGCGACCCTGGCCCCCATCGCGATGTCCACAGAGGACAGTGTTACGCGAGTCCCCCCTGTGATGCCAGCAAACTACGATGGTACTCGCGAGAACAATGGCAGTCGCGTCCCGTCGTGCCACGTACGCTGTGGGACCAGGTCCTGCGCTCCCGTGCGGAACAGGCAAGAAAGCCAACCTCGAGCAGGCCGAACCGACGCCCCCTGCGCCCTGAAAGGAGTCCAGCACGCATTCCTCGAACGAGCGACAGACAACAGCCAGAGCGGTGGCGTCCCCGCACACGCCCTACAGTATACTGTGCTGGCAAGCCCCCGTTGTTGGAAAAAGGCGCCGCCCCGAGCGTCACTGTAACAAGCACGCACGGCCACAAATTCTCGCGCGAGAACATTGCCCGGGGCTGGGAGATGTGCCAGAGATACGACACCCCGGTGGCTGACACCCATGCGATCGTCTCCCGAAATGTCCTCGGTCGTCCATCGATCATGTTTTGGCCCTTAAATTAGCGAAAACGGGGGACAACCGAGATCGGACATAGGGAGCGCCGTACAATAATCGCCGTGATTATTGTACGGAGCCTCCGATCTCCGATCTCGCCCCGAACTATTGTTTACAATATGGTTTTCAATGTCCGATAAGTTCTTTGTACTTGAAATGAGCCTCGTTGATCTCTGATGCCGTAAAACGACCAGATCAGGCCCGAATTCACGAGATACAGCCACGTGTTCTACGTGTCAGCCGATTTCGCCTAATATATGCTAATATATGATCGGATCCCACGTCGGTGGACGTTCTCTCAGACTGATCATTGAGAGGCGGTCCGAGACATTGCTGCTCGTTCGTGGCGACGCGTTTGTGGCGCCACAAACGCGACGCCACATCTACATGCGCACTCCGAGACATCCGAGTCCACAGTTTTTTTATCAAAATAAAATGCAGTAATTGCGGGGGCACATTCCATATCATTCATTCAGTCTCGAGGACCTGATGGCGGCTGGTCGGCCTCGGCGAGAATCGAGCCGCCGCGGGCACACACCCCGGCAGCAGTCGCTCCCGCGACGCACCGTCGGATCACGCGGTGACACCACCACCACTCGCTCGTGTGCATCACGACAGCCGCGCCGGGTCACCCGCCGAGCGGTGCGTCTCGCCCTCGACTGGCCCATGCACCAAGGGCGGACAGTCGCGCGAGCCGTGCGTTTGCTTTGACGCACGCGTCGCATCGCTCGTCAGCGCGGCGGACCGTGAGCAGGCGATACCCCTCACCCATTTTTTACTCTCCTCTCTTCTCCAGTGAGCCGCTCCTCAACTCCCCGCTCTCCCCGCACTCGCTGCCCCCCCCTCCCGCACCTATCCCCTACCCTCCCAAGCCCCGCTTTTCTCACGCAGCCTTATGGGTCGTGACGAGGACTGGGAAGATGAGGTGTTTATGGTGAACCTTCACCTTGCCGCTGCGGAGGTGGTGTGCGAGGGCGGGGGGACAGATGGCACCCATAGGATCGAGCTATCGGGCCCGGTCACGTTTGAGGACGTGAGCAGATTTTACGGTCGTCGCTTTCACCGCGCTGTCCGTATGTCCGAGCAATGCTTTTTGCGGCTCGTGGAGATTGTGCGCCCGTACATGCCAACATGCGGAGTGCCATTGGAATGCCGCGTGTTTATGGCTTTGCGATATTATGCGGGCGCTAGTTACTTGGACGTAAGCGCTGTCACGAGGACCTCACAAACAACCTTTTTTGACACCGTGTGGGACTTTACAGATGCCATATTGAGCGCGCCGGAGCTGCAAATGGAGATGCCCCTATGGGAGGCTGATTGGCGGCGGCGTGCTGCAGCGGGCTTCCAGAAGCGCGGAAATAGCCCTTTGAACAACATCATTGGGGCTCTGGACGGTATTGCCATTGCTCAAGAGCAGCCGTCAATTGCGGACGTGGCGTGCCTTAAAGACCATTGGTGCCGAAAGGGCTTTTTTGCTTTGAACGTACAAGCCATATGCGACTCCAACTACGAGTTTTTGTGGATGAGCTGTCGCACGCCAGGGTCTTCCCACGACTCGGCCGCGCTCGCCTGCAGCGACTTTGGGCAATTCCTGAACAATAGCAGCCTACCTCTCATCCAGATGCTCATTGCAGAAGGCCTGTGTATCGCGGCAGACGAAGCCTACGGTGACTGCGAGCTGCTGGCGGTGCCATGGCCCGGGGGCGGGGGGGGGAACACATGGCGCGACTCCTACAACTTTCACCAGTCGTCGGCGCGCATCCACATTGAGCAGGCCTTTGGCCAGCTGGTTTGGCGGTGGGGTATCTTTTGGCGTCCACTGCGCATGCCCTTTTTGAAGCGCCCCCTTGTCATCAAGACGGCTTTCCTGTTGCACAACCTGTGCCGCCGCCACGACGCTATGCCCCTGTCGGAGCTTGGCGGTCGCGCTACGGCCAGTCGCACTCTGGTATTGGGCTTGAACGCCACGGGTGGCGAGGACAGCCAGCCCCGTCGCAAGAGGGGCAAAGGATCCGACCTACGGGATCGTATGACTGCCAGTGTGGAGAGCAGCGGGAGGCTGCGCCCCCCTGTGTATCGTATGTAGAATGAGCTAAATAAAACTGTTTTTTATATTGCAACTCAGAGTGAACAGTCGCGCATGGAAGACACACATCCAAGACTCAACCTATTCTCAACATCCCATTACTAAAAACCGCCTCCGCCAAGCACGCAGCGCCAATGCTGCCGCAAGCTCACCTCAGGCTGCCCTCCCCCACCTAACAGCATCTGCGCAGCTTCGCCGAACACAACTGGCCGAGGAGAACCGCAGTACCATACGCCCATGCTCGCGCCTACCCCCCAGCCGCCGCGCTACCCCCCGTCTCTACCCTTCGGGAACGCCTACAAGCGCTGGGCGCAGGCTCTGCCGCTGGGACCTATGCGCCTCCACGACGCGGCGGAGACCCAAGCCCCCCGCGACAGTGGCCACGCTCACCCACACACATCGCACGTGTGTGAGCCGTAGCCCCTCCCGGCCGGGCCGTGACCCCATCGCTGCGGGACAACGCCCCCTCTTCCGCGCCCCCCCTCCCTCGCCCGCCCGCACGGCCGCGCCCACCGACTACGTCCGCTTGGCCACGACCCCGGAGGTTCTCACCTGCAGGTCCCCAATTGCCAGTCTCAGCCGCCCCGAGCACACCCGTCGCCTGGGAAGGCAGAGGGTCGAGCCGACCGGCACGACCCCCCTCAGCGTCGACCCCCGGAGAGCCGACGTCGTCGTCGGAGCAGGGCGGGCGAACCCTCTTGCTAGACGGCGGCTCGGCGTCACATGCCGCGAGGGCCTCGATGATGCGGCGCTCCAGGCTCTTGATGCTGAAGGGAGAGCCCTTGGCAGCCTGGGCGGAAGCCAGAGCGTCGGTGAGGTCCTTGACAACAGCGGCATTGGTGCGCCTGGCCGATGAGCTGGCCATGGATGCAGATGAGGCTGCCATTGCCGTCAGGGCACTCGTCCGCTCGCGCTGGTCCCGCTTGGCCCCGGCGCCGGCCCTCGACGCCGTGCGGCGGGACTCGGGGTCGTGCCCAGGTGGTGCAGTGACAGCACGTCCACCAAAGTTCCCCGTCTCTGCCCCGGCACCTGCATCCAGCTCTTTGTTGATCAAGTCTTTCAGCATTTGGCTGTCTTTGTACATCGTATGCATGTAGTTGAGGACAGTATCACCATGAGAGAATTTGTTGAAGACAGTGGCGTCGTTGTTTCCACTCGCCGTGAAGTTCTTCATGGGCAAGTGCATCTTGGCGTTAATCTGGGCGTACGAAAGCCAATCAGGAAGGCTCACGCCAAGAAAGGAGAAACAAATGTCAGCAATCAAGTTGTTGGTCCGAAGTTCTCACACAAATGACCTGAAAAAACACACCCCTTCTTGGTCCTCGCGACTTACCTCAGCGAACTTGGACTTGAGCTTGTCCCCATCTCGATTGTGAGGGTGCACATCTGGGTTCATCTCGTAGGTGGCACAGCACTCGGGGATGCTGGCCCCAAAGGTCTTCAAGCTGTCGTTGAAGATGGGCGCAACCACCGTCGCCCAGACGTCACGCCTGGCTTCCCCTGAGTCCAGCTGCTGTCGCGTGAGGGGCCCTTTGGACGCCACGACACCCGAGGCCACGTCGGGCTCACACATGACATGAAAGAGCCTGGCAAACTCGTGCTTGGTAAACCTGGGAGCTATAGCAGGCGGCACATTCCCAGCAGGGGTGCCAACTTCCGCGGCTGGGCCAGCATCCCCCTCGACGACCAGAGATGGCGCACCGTTCGCTGCAGGCACCACGTGGCCAGAAGGGGAGGAACCGAGAGGGTTGACGCTGCTCGGACCCTGGTGGACGGTCCTCTGCTTGTGCTCCACCAGGCGCGCCAGCAGGACGCTCTTGTTGCCGTTCGACGACAGTCCGACCAGCTTACACGCGGTCCGCATGTCCTTCAGAGTGGTAGGGAGGTCGCTTGAGGTCGGCGGCGGGCGCTCTGCCGTCGGCCGTAGGGGAGGGGGCAAAGGCACTTCAGTGTTACGACTCGCAGGAGCCTCCCCGGATGCAGGCGGCGCACGAGGAGACAGCGGGGCATCATGGGGAAATTCAGATGGATGGGAAATTGTGGACGGGTCCATGGTGAGTAGTAGATGGATGGGCGGTGTGGCACAGGATGGAGTCTACAAGGAAGGGGTGAGACACACACAGATGGAAAAGCCCGAGCTCAGCCAGACAGGAGAGGCAAGCAGGTCTTATTCTGTCGAGCAAGCGTTGTTGGAACGGCTCGGAAGCTCCCTCAAGCCGCCCCCTCACCCCCCCCTCACCCCCCTACACGCTATTGCAGTAGCTCGCACGTCCCTCCCAATGGTCGACTGACATTACACGGCGCCCCTCGTAAGCGCACGCACACGAGCTCTCCGTCCTGCCCTCCCCCAGGACCTCCCGCCATTCTGGCGAGAACATGATGTTCTCGCCACTGCGACCCAACGCAGGCCTGAGGTCCGATGAGCGATGCAAATGGGTGCGCCAAAACACGCGGAAGAGGGGAGAAAAGAGGGGAGAGCAATAAAGCACAGCAACGATAAAGAGAAGAGAAAACGGTTCGGAAGATTGCCACACAGCAGCAATAGTGCCCCACAGAGAGGGGTAAGAGAAAATGCCCTCGCGCCATCGGCCGCGCCTCCGCTCCCCCCCCCAGTGACCTCCTACATCCTCATGTCATAGGTGGGTGCCGCACTATTCTCCCGCCACCACCCGCTTGCCTCCCCCCCCTCAGTGAAGTACTGCATCCCCACGTCACGGGCGGGTCCCCCATTTGCCTCCCGCCACCCGCTGCCGGTCTCGCCCCACTCCCTCCCCACTCACCAGACGTACACTGAAAGCCGCCGTCGCCAATGGTGAGGCTGCTGCACAACCTCAAAGCGTCTGGGTGTGGCTGGGGCAGAGGAAAAAACGGGTGCGAATGAACAAGAGTAAAATGAATCGGCCTGTGCACAAGAAGGGGTCAGGCCAAGAACAACCCGCGCCATCCGGCGATCACTCCCCCCCCCCCCCCCCCCCCCCGGATGCTTCTCCCGCCCCCCCCCCTCTTGCTCACACGTTACTGTTGGTTGCCCAACGAACTTCGCGCCAGTCTCTGCTTGCATCGCTGCCCGACACTCAACCCACCGTCAAGACATCGACACTTGCCGTCGCGGGCGTGCCAGGCTTAAAACGGTAGAGCACCTGCATGCACCTGGGGAAGAGCAATAAATGTGATGGAAGCGCCGCAGCCAGCCGGCCACACACCAGCAGAGGTCAGACTGACTATCCTCGTACCATGAGCAGATTCCACCCCCTCCGCCCGCCGTGCAATCAGCCGCCCCCCCCCCCTGCATTGGCGTGAATCCACTTCATTGCCCGCATGTCTCGGACACGTACCCCACTCTCCTCCCGCCACCTCGGGCCAAAACAATAGAGCAGGCTGGGGCTGAGAAAAAATAGGCGGGAGTCAACTAAAGCAGACAAAACACGGCCATTCAAAATGGGGTCAGACTTCGCGCACTTGAGGCATCGGCCGAGACCCCCTCCCTCCCCCCCCCCCCCCCCCGCTGGTGGCACCCCCCCCCCTTCCCCACACGCCATGGACGGGCACCTCCCCCTCCTCCCGCCACCTGCAGCCTGCCTCGCACCACCCCCCCACACCCACCGCACGAACAGCCCCTGTCGTTGGTTGATGGAAAGCTTGAAACGGGTGAGCACCTGCATGCAGCAAAGGCAGAGGGAAAAATGGGCGGGAATCAAACGGTGCAGGCCCAAAACGGCAACACATGGAGAGGCCAGACCTCGTGCCATCCGTGGCATTGGCCGATGCCCCCTGTCCGCCCCCCCCCCCCCATGGCACAGACCCCCTCCACATAATCCATGTCCGACGGGCGGGTGCCCCCCCCTCCTCCCGCCACCCCCCACATGCCCCCCCCCCCCCCGCCACCCGCCCGTCGCACGTCCAACGACAGCAGCCGTCGTCTGGCGAAGAGGCGCTTGCAAAACAGGAAAAGCTGGGTGCTGGGGTCGTGTGAAACGGTGGCGGGAAGCAGACAGCACTGCTGCAACAGAGGCACAAAAAAAAGGTCAGAACAGAGCGGCTGCCACCACCCACCCACCACCCGCGCCCCCCCCCCCCCGCCGGCGGCGCCCCCGCCCCCCCCCCCCCCTCCGCACGCCACCCCCTGCCGTACCAGTAGACACTGGCCGGCTGCCACCTCGCGCAGTAGCCTCGTGGTCGTCGGACGCAAGGATCGTGGCGGGAGTTTCAAGGACAGCTCAAAGCAGCATAGCTGCAGCGTCGTGCTGCGCCCGGTCCCCGGGTCTCCGGGGTCACGTCGGGGTGGTGTGGTGTGGGGACGCACCACCGAGAAGAGAGCAGTTTGAAATTCTCTGACAGCAGCGACAGGCAGATGCTGGGGTAGTTACTTTCATCCCTGTCCATCATTTCCGTGTAAATATGGTGGCGACCGGCGCCACATTGTGGCGGCGTGTGGCTTTTGCCCAAAGCCACTCGGGAGGCGGCACTGCGATTGTGGCGGCATTGGCAGATGTACGTGGCACCAAGAGCCAATAAAATCGCGCCGCTGCGCGCCACAAACGGGTCGCCACAAACGGAATCGTGTCTCGGAACGCCCCTGAGGCCACCCCTGTGAAAGGTCATTAAACCCGCCTGTCAATGACACCAAAATGACTCGGTTACAGGATCCTCCATTCGCTCATTGTAAGCTCGATATGGTACGTTGCACCAAAAAGATACATGGAGGTTTTTCTCGGCTCGGGCCCGGGCTCCGCACCGGCCGCGGCGGAGTCCACGGAGGCCATGCTGACAGAAGGATCACATAGCCCCATGCGAACTCATGAGGTCCTTGGGTCCCCTGGACGGTGTACCGCTTTCAGGGACACCCTAGGTGAACCGGCTGCTGTCGAACCTGAAATGGGGCCATTCTTTTCGCATTGATTTGCCCGGCTCGGGGGTGGGTCCGGGCCCATGTGCTAACTGAGGCTTGGAAGAGGGGTAGTCGATTTTAGAGAGGAGCCAAGGGACGGCTGGAGGCCATTGTTTTGAGGACCTTTTTCCGTGTGCGGGTCACCGTTTCTTAGATGGCCGTTCTTGAGGTAAATGTTCCATGTCATGGGGTCGCCTGGTTGGTCCACGAAGAAGCTTGGTCCTCATGTGTCCAGTGCTCATTGAGGCAGCTCGGGCAGGTGCCCCTCATGCTCCTGACGAAGCGGCGTCTCCCCCTCCTTCCCCTCGTGGACCCCTCTTCTTGACCAGGCACATCAGGGAGGCAACCCCCCCCAAGCCCGCTTCCCTCTGGCGGTTCTACCTTTGGCAGGTAGAGTGCAGTGCTGGGGGGCGTGCCCAGGTGGAGTGGGTTCTCCACAGGCGCCGACAGTGCGCGAACCCAGGAAGCAAGGGGGAAGGCGTCTCCTGTGTGCGTGGCGTGGGGGGGGGTCATGCCTCAAGAAGGGGCGGAAGTGCACGACCTCGCATCAAGGCACTTCGTGCTTAGTGCACGAAGTGCCTCGTTGCTGTTTGGCCTATCGGGCAGACCTTCCCAAGGCCCCCCCAAAATTCGGCCCGCTCGGCGGCCTGCACCATCCCGACACCACGTTCCTCCCTCTTCCGCTGCACCAGAATTTACCCGCCCAGTCCCTCTTATCCCTTCTGCCCAGCGGAGCCACCGCACCAGTCCCCCTGCGCCCGCAACGGAAAGAAGAACGCCGGCGCTGACGCGGGCGCCGGCGCCGGCGGCTAACACCATCGCCACTGTCTCGCCGACACCCACTCCACTCCAATTCAAACAGTGACTTTACCCTGCCCGTTTCACCTTGCGCCGACGGACCCTCCCCCCCCCCCCCATGCAGCTATCAAACCCCCCGCCATCGCCGTAGCCGCCCTCGCTCAAACAAGAACCCCGCCGCCATGCGTCACCTAAATGCCCCCAACGCAGAAGCCATCAACATCCCCTCCCCTCCCCCTCCAAAAAAGGGAAACTACCAGCCCTTGGAACCCTCCCCCTCCACCCCCTAGTGCTGCCACCGGCACCACACACCCCAGCGAAAACACCGACCCCGCCATCCCCAGCGACCTGCCGGACCCCCTCACAGAGCGCCCACACCGTCCCCTCACCCTCCCCCTGCGCACCGTCCCCGCGGTCTCCTGCCGCCCGCCTCCCCCTTCCCCACAACGGCGGCGGCACCACCGCCCCCCCAAAAGACGTAGCCACGGCTCTCTGTGGCGTTCCTCACCCTCACCAAAAAAACCAGTCCACACGGCCGTCTGCCCCCCCCCCCCCCCCCCCCCCCCCTCCCCCACCCTCCCCCCCCCCCCCCCCCCCCACCCCCGCTCCCACAGCCGCCTGTGGCCTGCCCGTCTTTGCGACCGCCTCGATGGCAGCCGCGGCGGCCGCCGTGGCCGCCGCCTCGTCGATAGCCACCGCCGCCTCCGCGTCGACGGCCGCCGCCGTGTCCGACGTCGCCACCGCCGCCGCCGCGGTCACCACCGCCGCCACGTCGGATGCAGCAGCCGTCACCACGGACACCGCGGCAGGCGAGGTGGCCGCCTTCGTGGGCACCGGCACAGGCAGGGTGTCCACCCCCACACTCTTGACTGCCGCGCCGGCCGCAGCCACAGAAGCCGACGCCACTTGCGCCGTCGCCGTCGCCGTCACCGGCGCCGCCCCCCCCCCCCCCCCGCAGCCCCAGGAGCCGACGCCACTTGCGCCGTCGCCGCCGCCGCCACCGCCGCCCCCCCCCCCCCCCCCCCCCGCCCTCCCCCCCCCAAACACAACGTTGTCGCCGCCATCGCCATCCACGTTGCCGCTGCCGTTGCCGCCGCCGCTGCTGTTTCCGCTGCCGTTGCCGCTGCCGTTGCCGCCGCCGTTGTCGCCGCCGTCGCGCCGCTGTCGCTGTCGCCGCCTCCGTCGATGCTGCCGTCGATGCTGCCGTCGATGCTGCCGTCGATGCTGCCGTCGATGCTGCCGACGATGCTGCCGTCGACGACGCCGGCGGCGGCACCGCCCCCTCCCCCCCGCCGTGTCGTGGACCTCCCCACGTGCTGTACTCGCTCTCCAGTTGATGAGCGTCCTGGCATGGTTTCCCGAAACGGACCCACCACCGCTCATGTGGGGCGCATTACACCAGGGCATACCATCAAGGCACGTGATTGGCTCAGGTCTGTGGCCCGAAGGTTCTCGGTGGAAAGAGAAAAGAACGCTCCGTGTATCTTTTTTCTGCAACGTACCATAGGTCATTAGACATCTAATCGACCCGTCAATGGGCGCGCGCACCTTTAGTGATGATGCTGGCCGTTGCCCGCTGTAGCCCCACCGGGCGAATACGACAAACTAGCCGCCCCTTCAAGACGCACATGGAACGGGCTGGGGACGTACGTACATACGTCGGGGCGGGCACCCGGCGCGGACTATGCTTCATGGCTGTAGGCCCGCAGGGCGGGAAGTGCACTGCTACATCCCCCCCTCTGGTCCCCAAAAAAGCGGGCGTCCAAACGGCCTATTGTCGCATGCGCAGCAAATGACACTGCGCAGCCCCCAAAAGAAGCCCTCCAGCTCCTTCTTCCCCCCTCCTCCCCCACCCCCACAACCCCTCATCTACGCAGGCAGGGACCGCAGCAAAAAGTCCACGTAGTTGCCGCCCATCACCCCCGCCACGACACTCTCTTCCAGCCCCCTGGCGAGCAGGGCGGCCGCCAGCCGCCCCAGCTGGCCCGGCCCCACCGCCACCCGCACCGCCCCGTCCCAGTCACTGCCCAGCATCACCGCCGCCGGCCCCGCCACGGCTACCGCGTGGAGCACCGCGTCAACAACGGCGGCAAAGAGGGCGGTCCCCTCCCCCGGCGAGCCCGGCGGGTACTCCCGCCCGACGCAGCCGCCAGCGTCAAAAAAGGTGACCCCCACCACGCCCCCCGCCGCCACCACCGCCCGCACCGTGTCATCGTCCACGTTGCGCGGCGACGGACACAGCGCGGAAAAGCCGGTGTGGGACACCATGACGGGAGGGCGGTCGTCGGGGGGGAGGGCGAGCACGTCGGCGATCAACGCGGCAGACGCGTGCGCCAGGTCCACCACCATCCCGTGGGCGACCGCGCGGCGCAGCAGGTCACGCCCCCAGGGGGTGAGCCCCCCCTGTACCCGCCCCGCCGCGGAGCCCCCCGCGGGGGTGTCGTGGAAGTGGGTCAGCCCCAGCACCCGCACGCCCAGGCGGTGGAGGACGTCCACGTTGTCCACCCGCCCGTTGAGGCACTGGACGCCCTCCACGCCCAGCACCACGCCCAGCGTGGCGACGCTCCCATTGGCGCCGCCCCCCCCCCACCCGGCGGCGGACGCGCGCCCCCCCCGCCACGCGTCCACGTGCCGCCCGAGGTCCCCCCCCGAGCGCAGCTGCACCACCCGCCCGCCCCCATCCCGCACCGCCGCCCGCAGGCGCCGCGCCTGCACGCGCACCCGCCCCAGCCGGCTCACCGCCTCCCACGGCGGCCACAGCTCGAGCGCCGCCTTGACGCCCACCCGGTCGGCGCCCCACCCCACCGGGTCGTCATTCCGCTCGGCGTTCATGCCCCACGGGCTGGTCGTCACCACCGCCCACGTGGCGAGGCCCACCCCCGCTGCCCGCAGCCGCGCTATGTCTGCGTGGCCTGACCGGGCGGTCACGTAGGGCACGCCCGCGGGGAGGCGCGGCGCCACCACCGCCCGCCACGCGGCGGCGGCGCCCGCGACGGCGCCCAGCGGCGTCTCCCCGTCTTCCGAGACTGCCCACGGGTGGTCGTCGCCGAGCACCGGGCGGGTGCCCCACAGCAGCGTATCCGCGTGCGCGTCGGCAAGGAGCGACCGGCGGAGCAGCGCCGCCGCCGCGGGCGCCGCCGCCACCACCCCCGCGTCGTCGTCCCGCAGGGGCGGCAGCGGCACGACCACATTGGTGGCCGCGTCGAGCCAGCGGGGGAGGAAGAAGAGAAAGGCGGCGCCGCCATAGACGGCCACCGCCAGGCCCGCCCGCGGGCGCCCACACCCGCGGGAGAGGAGCAGGGAGGTGGCCACGAGCGCCGCGACGGCCGTGCCAACGAGGCGGAGGAAAAAGGCGTCGCTGATGGGCGCAAGCACCCGCGGGAGCGGGGAGGGGGATACCGCCGCAGCGTCCATAGCGGCCTCGGGGGGGGGGGGAGGGAGGGGCGTTGGTAGTGGCGTGGCCCCGGGGGAGCAGGTGGGGGTGGCAAGGAGAGGGGAGCAGGGTAGGCGGGAAGGCACGGGAGGAACGGATCCCCCCCGCTGCCGCCACAGCCGGCGCGCAGAGGCGCGCCTTCGCAGCTCGCCGCCACCGACGAACTCGGTCTCGTCGACACTGGCGGGCAAGCGGGTTCGGGCGGGGGGGGGGGGGGGACCGGGGGGCCCGCCGTCGCAGCGATGCACTGTAAGGACACAAAGAGAGGGGAGGGAGCGTGGGAAGGGCGAGGCGGGGAACACGAACAAGAACGAAGTCATGCCAGCCGTCGGGCGCGCGGCGGCGCGTCGTTTTGGGGACTGTGTACAGTACGTGGCAGACCACCTAGCCCACAATGGCAGGGACAAGCGCGGGCGGTTGTCCTGCGGTGCCTGACGGGGCGGCTCCGGGCGGGGCAGTGCAGAGCGGCCGCCAGTCGCTGCGCAGCTCCCGACGCATCCCCGTGCGGCAGAGCACCCCCCCCGCTCGTCCGCAGCGCCCAACGACGAAAACCTTTGCGCAGCGCCCTCGGGGGCAGCCAAAACAAGGCAACAGTCCACCCCGCACGTCCCCCCCGATGCTGCGGCGCTCGCCAACGGCCGCCGCGGGCACGCCCACAGCGCCAGGCAGCCAAAAACGCTGGCGCCCAAAAAGTGCCAGCCTATCCCGCCCACCGGGTCCCTCACCCGCCCCCCCTCACCCCCCACCCCCGCCCCCGCCCCCGCTCCCGCTCCCGCTCCCGCCTCCGCTCCCGCCCGCGCCCCGCCGCCCCCGCCCTCCCGTTTCGCAGCCCCACCCCCCCCTCATGCCATCTTGCGTTCACTCGAGCCGAGCACCCGCCGCAGCCGCCGGTGCACCGCCACCACCCCGCCCACAGGCACGAGCAGCCAGGGCGTCGACGCGGCAACGACGACCACCCGCCCCCACCCACCCGCGGCGGCGGCGTGCATGTGCGGCCAGTCATAGGCCAAAAACAGGCCCGTCTTGACGACCGTCGCGGACAGGGCGGTGAGCGCCAGCGTTGCCGCCGACAGGCCCGCCGACGCGGGCACCGCGTACGCCGCCACGAGCAGCTGCAGGGGCACCTCGACGAGTGACGCGGCCGACAGCAGACGGAGGGTGCGGTCGCCCATGTCCCGAAAGAGCCCGTCCATCGCCACGTACACGCCGTAGTGGGGGAAAAGGTGCGCCAGGTGCCCGCCGGGGAGGGAGGCGGGGCGGAGGTAGAGGAAGGCGGCCTCTTGGAGGGACACCACCGCGGAGAAGAGGAGCCAGTAGCCTACCCAGGGGGGGACGAGAGAGATGCCGCTCCGGGGAGAGGGGGGGGGGGGGGCATCGTGGCACAGAGGATGGTCGGAAGGGGGGTTGTTCGAGGATGACGTGGGGAGGGGGAGGGGGAGGGTAGGTGGGAAGGGGGAGGGTGGAGGGCAGGTGAGGGGGATGGAGGAGCCAGCCGGGATGCACCGACAGTGTGGCCAAGGCCGCCGCCAAGACCGCGCCGCCAAGAGGCCCGCCGGGAAAAGGACCGTCGCCGCGCCACCGCCGCCGCCACCGCCACCGCCACCACCCCCGACGAGCGAGGCGGCGGCGGCCACGGCGGCCCGTGACACGGCGCGGCGTGGCGCGGCGCGGCGAGGCGCGGGCCAGTGCACAACACGGCGCGACACGGCACGCCGCGGCAGCCGGTGCGCGGCGATGCGGCGGGGACGGGGATAGGGGGGGGGATTGGGGGGGGGGGGGGGGGTGGGGCGACGATGTATGTAATAGCGGCACCGGGCAGGTGCGTCGCGGGCGGGCGGGGCGCGGTGCGCGGGGGAGGGGAGGGCAAGGCAGGCAACACTGCGGCTGGTCGGCTTGGGGATCACGCCAGGACAGGCGGGAGAGGGGGCACAAGCGGGGGGGGGGCGGACGGCGCCAGCCGCGTCCGCCTGGCTGGCTTTCTTCCCTCCTCAGGCGTGGTGAAGGTGCCGGGCGGGTTTTTTCTCGGCACACAGAGGTGGTACCTCCCTTTCCCGTCGCGCACTGTCAAAGCCAGCCATATCCAATATGGTTATGTGAATCAGAGCAGGCTATTTTCGGTGTGATGGACGGGGAAGACGCATACTCGGCACAATTGGGCGGGGACTTGTAGTGTCAGTGGATGGACACTGCATGGGGCAACGATGTGCACGGCTTCTTGACCTTGCCGGCTCTCCGACGTCGTGCCCGACCAGTCCCGCCCGCGCTTCGATCCACCCCGCCCCTCGGTCTGCCCCAGTCACTCCTGGACGTTGTTCCGCTTGCTTTATACCGCCGGCCCTCTGTTTTCCCCCGCTCTTTGTTCTTCCCCCCACTTTATCTCGCTCATCGTGGTCCCTGCCGCCGGTCGCTGCTGTTCGGAAGCCACCATGAATTCAGAACTGTACGAGCTCCGCACCTACTACCACCTTGGAAACTATGCAGCGGCGCGTACGGAAGGGGATGCGCTGGCCACCTCCCTGACCTCCCCCGCGGCCATCACCGAGCGGGACACGCTCATGGCGCGTGTGTCAATTGCCGACGGCCACGCTGCCGAGGTGGTGGCGTCCATCTCCACCTCCCCCCCCCCCGCCCCTTCGTTGATGGCAGTGCGCCTGCACGCCGCCTACGTGTCGGCCGACAGCGACGCGGCCCGTGCAGAGGTGGTCACCGCCCTCGCCGCCGCCCTCACGCCCGACGACCCGCCCGCGCCCCCCCCCGACGCCACCCTCCGCTTCATTGGCGCGGCCATCTATGGCGCCGAGGGGGATTGGGATGCCGCCCTGCGGGCGGTCGCGGCGGGCGGCCCCGCGGGGTCCTCCCTGGAAGCATCGGCGGCGCAGGTGCGGATCCTGCTCGCCATGCACCGCCCTGACGTGGCGGCGGGCGTCGTCGACGCGATGAAGGCGGTGGATGAGGACGCGACGCTGACGCAGCTGTCGGCCGCGGCGGTGGGCCTAGCGACTGGCCGCGCCGACGCGGTGGCGGATGCCACCTACACCTACACGGACCTCGTCGAGCGCCACGGCAGCACGCCGGTGCTGCTCAACGGGCTGGCGCTGTGCCACCTCGCGGCGGGCCGGCTGGCCGAGGCGGACCGGCTGGTGGGGGAGGCACTTGCCAAGGACCCGGGCTGTGCCGAGACGCTCGTCAATGCGATTGTGGTGGCGACGGCGCGGGGGAAGAAGGGGGAGCTCATTGGCCGCTATGAGGCGGCGTTGATCGCCGCCGCCCCGAGCTGCGCGTGGGTACGCGACCGTGCTGCGGCAGAGGCGGCGCTGGACCAGGCGATTGCGGGGGTGGGGGGGGACTGACGGGGAGGGAGCTGGCGGGCAGAGCGGGGTGGTGGCAAAGCAGGCGGTGGGACGTGGGTGGGCACGGCGAAAGAGGGTCTGAGGAGAGGGGGCGGAGCGAACTGGCGGGGTGGGCGCAAGGGGGAGGGGAGTTGAAAGGTCGCGCCCGGGTGGATGGGGCCCTGCACGCCGTGCACGGCCGATCGACGCGTGCGCAGGCGGATGCGTCTCTTGCTGTTTCACCTACCTACCGGGTGGCACGTCTGAATGGCAAAGGCGGGGTCGGCGTCAGGGGGAACCGGCGGATAGGGCCATACATGATGGAACCAGCTCCACCGACTGGCCCGCATCGCTGTCTCAGGCTGTCACCGCGCCATCGCCTTACCATTCTCTCCGGCAGCAGTGGGCTCCGAGAGACAGCGTCAGCCGGGGGCGTCACCGCCTGCAAGTGTGCCCACCAGTGCGAAGCGAGGGGCGCCAGGCCTCACCGCCCGGATACACCTGGCCCATGCAGAGAACTGGCGTGGAAACCAGGTGGAAACCCGCCGGGCAGATCCGCGTCCGCGGCGGTCCACCCTGCACCCAAGGCGAAGATGCGTGCGGCCACTGTCGGAAGGCCAAGCCGAGGCGAAGTGACACTCAAAACCTTCCCGCTACCGTACTTCGGGCTCCATGACGACCGCCGGACGTGCCGACCTCATATCCTGCTGTCACCCCGCGCTCGCCCCGCCCCATGGCATTCACGCCACTAAAGGTGGATTCCATATAGCTAAAGGTGGATTCCATATAGCCAGGCGGATGGAAAAATTGACCTGGTGAAGCGTCTGTTGCACGCGGCGACCTGTAACTTTGTGGAAGTGTTCCTTGGTGTCTTCCGGGCCGTGCGTGCTGAAGGCGGTTTCTCGAAAGAGCATCTATCATAGCAGCCGTACGGGTGACGTATTATGATTTACGTCCTCTCTCATGTGCACGGCGAACGTTGTCTCTCCCTCCTGCATGGCCTCAAAGTTTTAATATATGAGGGCTACTTTGTTGAAACTAGATATTGTGTGTGAAAACTCTCCACCCCAGGAGCGAAGGGCAGCATGGTCGATGCGACAGCGCTGGCGCGCTACAACGACGGTTCCTACTCTTCATCCCACACGACGCGGTACGGCCTCGTATGCTCTCGCGTCCCGCTGCCCCATTAGTTGACGCCCCCCTCACCCGGAGTTCCCTTGCGCGCAACGCCGCTATGTGGGCCGCCGCCTCGTCTGCACCAGCGTCCCGCTGCCCCTTCACACCCCCCCTCCCGCCCCCCCTCTACTCCCTGCCCTCCAGGAAACATATTCGCCTTTTCATTTGCCGCACCACGCTGTCCCTCTGCTCCCAACCCAACCCCCCCACCTCCCCGTACCTGTCGCCCCGCCGGGTACTGCTCAGCTTCGCAGCACCCGCCTCCCTCTGGCTGTTCGCCTTCCCCGCGGCCCCACCCTCCACCCCCAACTTTCCGTTCTCCAGGACGCTTTGCCACCTCGTCTGTTGCCTTGCCTCTTTCCCCGATCCCCGCCGTTGCCTCCGCTATCCCCTCGCTTGGCGCTCCGCCTTCTTCCGCCTCCCCCGACTTTCCACCCTCCTGGACGCTGTGCTTCCTCGTCTGCTCCCGCTTCCCTCTCTCCCTATGCTTGCCGCTCCCCCCCACCCCACATTGCCTGGCCCAGGTCACCAAACGCTGGGTCGCTTTGTCTGCTCTCGCAGCGCTACGCTCGCTGGTCTCTCTTCCCCACCTCCTCCCCGCCTACAGTATACCACGCCACACGATCCATACTGCATCACGGAGGAATCAGGGCCAGAGGGCAATGTACGATTCACAAGTAGACCCCATGAAATGGAGTTTTCAACGATTTTCAACTCTCATGAAATCTGTTGCGCTGGCACGCAGATAAGCGCTTCGTGCGCTTCACCTCTTGCATCGTACAAGCCATGCGAGACCCTTGCAAAGGCACGAAAAAGTGCCTATGGGTGTCTATACACGTTTTGCAATGACGCCACTTCGATCCCGCAGTCAATGAGCTCATGGCTCCCTCATATGTGTGCAAAAGCGTCCGATTTTGCGAGCCTGATCGCACGGATTTTATTGCTGTACGAGCGTCGCGGCAATGTGAGATACAGAAAGCACTCATAACGAGACGCCCTGAGCTGCCCTAGCCACGAGAAGGCAGATTGCAGAACGCTTGCGTAACAGCGAAGCTACGGCCGGTCAAAAAAGGGTCGTGCTCAGCCACCTCAAGCTTTAGCTATATGGAATCCACATCTAGGGTGAACCCCTCCTCCCCCCCCCCCACGCTCTATCCGCTCACCCGCCCCGCCCACGTTTCCGGTCTGCCCGGCGGACCTTGCGCGTGAGCACCGCCCGCAACGCAAAGCGCCCCACATCCGCGGCGGCCACCCCTCCCCCCATCCCGGCTGCCAGGTCGCCCCCCCCCGCGCCGCCCAAGCGAAGGTAGGTCAGGCCAACGCCGTCGCCACCCCAGGCAACAATCCCCCCCCCCTCCTCCCCGCCGGCAGGCGACGGCACCAGCCCGCCGGCTACCAGATCCCGCAACGCCACACCCGCGTCGGCCAGCGCCGCGGCCGCGACGGTGATGGCAGCGGCAGTGACCACGTCGGCAGCGTCCCCGTCGCCACCTCCCGCGTCCGCTCTACCCCTCCCCGTGCCGGCCGGGCCAAGGGCGCCCTCCAGCAACAGCAGGTGTAGCTCAACGCGGCACCGCGGGAGAGACGGCCCAATGATGGCGGGCGCCAGCGCGGCGCCCACCACCGCCGCCACCGCGTCGGCGGCCGTGCGGGTCGCGGCGGTGGCAGCATTGACCGCCGAGCCGCTCGACCCGCCGCCACCGCCGCCGCCGCCACTACCATCGGCGACGCTTGTGGCGGCAGCCGCGGCGGCGGCGGCCGCTGCCGCCGCGGGCGCGGCCGCCCACGGGGCGGTGAGGGTGGCCGCCAGCTGCGGGCCCGTCGCGTAGGCGCCCGAGCTTGCCACCGACCCAGGTAACGGGAGAGGTCCGTGGCAGGCGGCCATGAGCTTGACGCCAGGTGCTTCAAGGTAGGCCGAGCCGGTGGCGGTGGCGAGGACGCCCAGCTTGAGGAAGGGGGGGGTGTCGGGAGGGGGAGGGGACGGAGGGGCGACCGTGGAGGACGAGGGCGGCGGGCGAATGAGGGGGCCGTAAGGGGCGACGCAGGGGGTCATCGTTGAAGAGACAAGGCGATACGGGAAAAATGAAAGTCTGCGTGCGCGTAGACGGGCTGTATGAGAAAAGGAGTCGAGCAGCGACGCGGTGGGTTCACAGCGACGTGGAGAGGATGTGGCGTTAGCGAACCCGCGAAACGCCCCTGTGCCGGCCTCGATCATCACTGATGGCGCCGTGACTGGTCTCGTGGGGATCATCGGTCTGGCGAAAACTGCCGCCATGGAAAATACTTGTACTCATCCACCCAACTAATTTCAGTGTGTACTTGAATATCATGGGTCCCATCCTGGGGCTAGCGACGTCAAGACACGAGAGCGCGCCTGTGTCACAAGGAGCGCAGAGTGCAGGCGAGTCGACTCCAAGACACACCATTCGCCGGCCCACCAGTGCGCACCATCTCGTACATCACCGTAACCGCGGACGTCCGTCGCACGTTCCACGTCACGCCACTGCCTCTCTTCGTTTGTCGTTCCTCTCCTCTTCCCTACCGCTACGCCAGCGACCATCTCACTTCACCTCGTCGCCCACTTCCCCTTCCTTCGACTGCTTCCCGTGCTTTCTGCTTTCCCAACCCCTCTGACGACCGCCTTGCTCCTTGGCATCCGCTACAATGGCGACCCCCGACCCCCCCCCCGACCGCGTACCTGCCGACGCCCCCTTGGGCGCCATCATGCACGCGGTGCTCGAGCATCTTCGCTCCGTCCTCCGGCCCGTGCCGTCGTCTGAGCTTGCCGAAGCACTCGGGGTGGATGTGGACCGGCGGCCGGAACTGGCGGCGGAACTCGAGGCAAACCCCAAGTGCCTCCGCGAAGTGAGCGGGGAGTGGCGCTGGCGGTCCAAGCACTACCTGCGGAGCGCGGCGGAGCTCGCCAGCCTTCTTCGCCGTTGCCCCAATGGGATTGTGTCGGAGGAGCTGTGGGATGCGTACGCGGGGATTAAGGAGGACATTGAGGTATGTTTTGGGGGGTTCAGGGCAGACAGACGTTGGCACAGTGGAAGAGGCGCCATGTCGCGGTGTTGCAGAGGGTAGAGAAACCCTCGCTATGTCTTGCTGGGAGCACAGAGGGGACAAGCACGTTGGTTGGTTTGCAGACATGGTGGTGGAGAATCCCTTGTGTCCCAGTAGGGTGTTGGGCGTGGCCTCGTGTTCATCTACGTTGTGTGCCCCCCCACGGAGCCCGTGCTAACCAAGTGCGCGTCTCTTCGGCCCTCTACTACCTAGCAAACGCCTCATTCTGACACTGTCGCCTCTTCCGACCGCATTTGCTTCATATTCCATACCTTATGTTGCTGCATGCGCCCCGCCCCTTTACCCCCCTTCAGACGCTCATTAACACGGAGCCCCCCACGGTGATCGCCATCAAGAACTCGGCCACCCGCCGGGTCGTCCTCTACCCCATCAGCGGGGTGCCCTACCCGACTATCTCTCCCGACGTGCGTGAGCGGTGGTCGGCCATCCGGCTGCCCGACGCGGTGGACATCCACCGGTATCTCGTCGAGCGCGGGCTGAAGGCCAACACCGCCGCGGGCGCGCCGCGAGTTGTCGCTGCATTTGTGCGCCGTCGACCGACGCGCAAGGGCCGGGCGGGTGGGGCCAAGCGGCTGAAGCTGACCAACGTCCACCTGGAGGGAAGTGCTATTGACCTGAACGCGGATGTGGCGGGAGGGAAGGGCGCATTTTCTTAAGTGCGTTTGGTTGAGGGGGAGGGGAATGGGTGGATGGAAGAGGCGGTGGAAGTTGGGGCGGGCACGTCTTGCCTCACCATTCCAGATGTACATGTACATACCTACACCATGTCAGTCGACCAATCTCCGGTTCGTCTTCATGTTCAGGCTTGCTGCTTGCAGGACATGTCTGGTCACCGCGCTCAATTCGCCATAATGGCCTTGCTGGCCCGTCGCGCCCGGAGCGGCCTTTGATTGGTGGACCTGGATTTTTTCCCAATGTGCTCATCCGATCCGAAATCATCGACGAGCTGATGGAAGGGGCGCTCAGTTGCGTATACATATGGAGCTCTTGATGATTCAGATGTCACACGTGCATTGGAGACACGGCGCTGTTGGCCTCTGAGTGGCTGTGATGGTGGGGCCCACTGGAGCTCAACGCGTGTGAGTGTCTCAAACGACGACGTTCTGTAAGGCAGCGATGTCGCCCCCCCTGCAAGTCACGCTGCGCTCGCGGTGACCGCGGTCGAGACCCGGAGATGCGCTTTTCCGGCGGCGTCTGCCGGGCGCCAATTCTGTGCCGCTTCACCTTCGCGTCCCTCTCGTTGTAACCGCTGCTTCTCCTGTCTGTGCCTGAGGGCGGCAGCGTCTGGCGTGGTGCGTGTCTCCCCCGCCTGCGCCCTTCCCTTCTCCCACCATCGCTTGTGGCCGCGTGCCGTCCCGCAGCGCGACACGATGGCGTTCGTGACGCCTTCGGCCTGGCGGTCGTCCCTCCTGGGGGGGCGCGTGCCGTCGGCGCGGGCCACCTCGAACTCCCCGCCGGTGGCCATGCCGGTAGTCAAGGTACGGTTGGCTCGGCTGACATGTTGATCTTCGTGCGGGGGCCACGGTCGCCGATGCTGTATGGGTGAGATGGCGGTCGAGATGGCGGGGGGTGGCAGGTGGAAATGCGCGCGACTACTCTGCCTGCTTGCTGCACAGCAGTCACTGACGCGCCTTTCCTCTTTTGGTGATGCGTACTGCCGATTGTGTGCTGTGCCGCCGCGTTGTCTGCGCTGGCGTGGCGCCCCCGTTTCCCTTCACACCCAACAGGCAGTCCTGTCTCCTGATAAGCCTAAGAAGCTTTCCAAGGTGGAGGGCCTGAAGACCGAGTCTAAGGGACTCCGCTACCCGATTCCCGATGAGCTGGCCACGGACGCTACCTACATCTCTGAGGCGGCCATTCAAATCATGAAGTTCCACGGTTCTTACCAGCAGGACGACCGCGAGCAGCGGAAGCGCGGTGCGGAGAAGGCGTACCAGTTTATGCTGCGCCTCAAGATGCCCGCCGGCGAGTTCCCCGCCGGCATGTACCGCGAGCTGGACGACCTGTCGACGGAGCTGGGCAACTCTACCCTCCGCGCGACGACGCGCAACACGTTTCAGATGCACGGCATCCTCAAGAAAAACCTCAAGTCGGTGTTCTCACGCATTCTCAACGCGGGGGGCTCCACGATTGGCGCTTGTGGCGACCTGTCGCGCAACGTCATGTGCACGCCAGCGCCCATTGACTCTCCTAAGTACGTGGCTGCGCGTCACCTGTCGCGGATGCTGGCGGAGCTGTTTGCGCCGCAGACGGGGGCGTTTTCAGAGATTTGGCTTGACGGGGAGAAGGCCGCGACGCTCGAGTATTGGAAGAAGGATCTGGACATGGGGGCGGTTGGCCAGCTGATGAGGGAAGACGCCAACGACACCCACCTGACATTCCCCGGCCACGAGGAGCCCATCTATGGAGACCAGTACCTGCCGCGCAAGTTTAAGATTGGCGTCACTGTCGCGGGTGACAATTCCATTGACATCTACACCCAGGACATTGGGGTGGTGGTGGTGATGAACGCCGACGAGACGGCTGTGGAGGGCTACAACCTGACCGTCGGCGGTGGCATGGGCCGCACGCATAAGAAGGAGTCGACATTTGCGCGCACTGGGGACCATCTCGGCTTCGTGCCCGCTGCGGACATTTACACGGCGTGCAAGGCGATTGTTGCGGCACAGCGGGACCACGGAAACCGGGAGGTGCGGGCGAACGCGCGGATGAAGTACCTGGTGCACAAGATGGGTATTGACGCGTTCCGCACGCTGGTCGAGGGCTACTATGGCAAGTCCTTTGAGGCTTTCCGGGAGCTCCCCGAGTGGGAGTTTAAGGACTGGCTAGGCTGGTACGACCAGGGCGATGGCAAGGCCTTCCTGGGTGTGTTCATTGAGAACGGGCGCATCAAGGATGAAGGCAGCTTCCGACTCAAGACGGCCTTGCGCAAAGTCGTCGATGATTTTGGCTACGACTTTGTCGTGACCTCCAACCAAAACGTCATCATCCGCGACGTGCCCACCGACCGCAAGGCGGATCTTGATGCGCTGCTCAAGGAACACGGCATTACTCATCCCGACGATGTGGACACCAACCACCGCCTGGCAATGGCCTGCCCCGCCCTCCCACTGTGTGGTCTGGCCGTCACCGAGGCCGAGCGCCACATGCCGTCGGTCATTGACAGAGTCAACTCGGTGCTGGTGGAGGCGGACCTAGCGGGCCTTCCCATTGTAATGCGGATGACAGGGTGCCCAAACGGGTGCGCACGGCCCTACATGGCAGAGATTGGCTTTGTGGGATCTGGGCCATCAGCATATCAGCTGTGGCTTGGAGGCTGCCCCGACCAGACCCGCCTCGCTTTCCCGTATGACGAGAAGGTCAAGGATGATAATATCGAAGCGACGCTGCGCCCTTTGCTGGCGGCGTACAAGGGAGACCGCAAGGACGGGGAGTCGTTTGGCGCGTTCACTGCCCGCTGGGGCAAGGATGCCCTTCACGCGTATGTGGCGGAGCACGCTTCGGCATGAAGGGTGTCGCGACTGTGGCGCTTGAAGTGATGTCTTGCCCCGTTTTTTGTAAGCAAGATGACGTGGGTTAGTTTTGCGATTTTGGTTACAATGAATGTTTGCTTGTGCTTTGCTTGTCATTTTTTTCATCTCTCTTACTCTGTGATCATGCATTTCTTCGTTCTGTCGCTCTCCCCCTGGCTACATATGCGAATGAGGCGGCTCGGGTGCCGTGCACACACGAGATTTGTGTTTTGATTAGGGACGCTTTTGAATTTTGATTAGAGCTTCCCGTGGCATCTGAAAAGTTTTAAGTATTTGATTATTTCCTGCTCGCTGTGTATCTATCTGGCGTGCGGTGAAGAGAGCGGCGTGTAGGACTGACGTTTTTGGACCTCCAGGAGGAGCACTTTAGTGAAGACATACAATGGTGGAGAGGGAGCGCTAAGGGGGTGAGGAGGGGGCGCCAACTTATGAACCTGTGCTTGATGGCGGCGTCGGCGTCGGCGTGCGACTTCCTCGGGCAGCTCTCGCAGATGACTCGAGGAGAACGACGTGAGCAGAGTGAAGGCCAGGGGAGGGAGGGGGTGCGGTAGAAATAGGTGAGGTTTTGTGGGGAGCGGGGGCATGGGGTGTGTTTGCGTTGGTCGCGGCCGTCCCACCGCCTGGCACACGCTGACGACGCCGCCGTGCTCCGAGGGCGTCACCTACAGTTTAACTA
Organism: Pyropia yezoensis; assembly: GCA_009829735.1. NCBI lineage: Eukaryota > Rhodophyta > Bangiophyceae > Bangiales > Bangiaceae > Pyropia > Pyropia yezoensis. The sequence goes on from CM020618.1 coordinate 42,929,654, forward strand.
TATGGAATCCACCTTTAGGTTATGCCGCGGAAGTTCATCACGGCGAGCCAGGCGCAGCTGGCTCGCCTCAGCCGCGCGCTTTTCGAATAGGGGGTGGTGGTGCTGACGGAGCAGCCGACGAAGCCGCTCAACAGCCGCAAGGTGCTGTGCTACGGCGCGTAGGGCGGGCAGGAATGACTTTTGGGAACAGCTTTGAGGAGGGGGGAAGGGGGATGGGTGAGAGGGGACGAAGGTGGAGAAGAGACGGAGAGAGTTACCAGAGGGCTGGTTGGTCGGGGGACCACCAGCCGCTGCCGGGGTATACCTTGGTCGGTGGCTGTCTAAACTCATATGTACACATAGCTGCTGACGTGCCAGCGCCTCTCGGAGGGGTGGCGGGAGAACGGGGGCCTCCCCGCATGCATGATGCGGGGGGGCGACTGGGGTGCCTGTGGATGAAGAGCGCGAGAATGGACCAAATGGACTTGCTACATGGGCGTAGCCCATGGGCGTAGCCCATGTAGCAAGACGGTGACGGGAGGCGACTATTCGACACCTACCCGAGGCCGACATGTTTTCCAAAAGTCGATACTGTATTCATATTTCATGTCATTTTTTACGGTGGTCGATGTCATGAGGTGAAAGTGTTATCCCAAGGATTCTATAGGCTGATGCCCGACGACCTTGCTGCGCTGGGGGCCATATGTTAGCAGGTCCGTGCAGTATAGGTCGAGAGCTCCGCACCAGGTCCCCACGTTAACTGAGAGGTCAGAATCTATTGGCCGGCTGAATTGGGAGTCTCGTATGTTCATGACACCTGAGCCAATGAGGCCGAAACATGGCACCGCTGGATACTCATGTGCGCCTTTCATAGCTCACCTTGGCATGCTCACTTTGCCAAGCTCAAGAAGCAAATTGGTTATCTATGGGAACCTGCACGTTCGTCATCAGCGAAGTTCCTCTACATGTATGTAGAACAACGCCCGTGTGATGCAGAGACTGTCCGCTGGCCCGGGCGGGTGTGCTCCGGACACTACTTATCTGAGACTGTTAGAGAGATTGCTGCCATGGCATTCCTGGGTCCGCTGCAGGGGACCCAGTGTGGGCCCACACGTGAGTGCACTCTCCGCCATTTCGGAAGCACGGATGTGTGGTCTCTACCTTGAGACCTTGATGTCGTGGGCGTTGCGCACCATTCCGATGGGTCGGCTGCAATCGGCATGCACGTGACATGAGCCGACCAGCAGTCGCACTGGACGACCAGCCACTTGCCCAAAGAGGAGGTCGGCGCTTCTAGCACACTCCACTCTGCCAGCGGCGGCATCGTCTCGACGACGACACACACGGCAATGTGTGGTGCAAGCTGTCCGCGCCTTGATGGGTGAGGGTGCGGCGTGGGCTCTCTTGGATACCACAGGCGTCGCCGTCTTGATGAGACTCCCAAGGAGACGTGGCAGGGAGACTGGGCGACCTTGACCAATCCCGTCCTTGAACGCAGAGGTAGCGGGTTAAGGCACGTCAGGGGCGATGGACAGAGGCCCGTCTATCACTTGATAGACCCCCGGAAGCCACCCCCCCACGAGCTCGCTCCTTCCACTTGCCGCAGGCACAGCGGGCACGAGGGCCGCACGGCAAGCCAGCTCAAAATACAGTGATGGTGGTATTGGTGACCACAAGCCAAGCTCACGACGGAAGATGACTCTGCGTCGTCCGCGCAGCCGTCGTCCTCGGTCGCCCCTCCGTTGGGTCGTGCAGCCCATGTCCCGCGGCACACGACGCACAGGCCGGTGGCGTCTGGGGAAAGTTCAGACGCCGCGAGGCGGAACCCATCAGGGGGCGCCACCGCCGTGCCGCGGCGCCGTGTCAGGGATGAGGGCAACGCGGCGGCGGCGAGAGGCGTCGGCAGCACTTGCACGGGCGCCGCGGCAGGGGGAGGCGCGGCCATCCCTGCCGCGACACGCAGTCGTCGCACCGTGGCAGCCGCGGCAGCGGTAGCGGCGGTCACGGCAGAGGCGCCCACCGCCACTGCGGTAACAGCCGTCAACGCGGCGGCAAGGAACGCCAGCCGCCCGATGGTGGCTGTCGTGGATGTCACAGGTGGGGGGGGAAGGTGACGCCGCTGCTCGGCCAACAGGGGGGTGACGAGCGCCATGGTGGCACGGAGGCAGGCACTGTAGCAGGGGGGATGTAGAGGACGGGGGGTTTGTGTAGGAAGAATGGGGCGGGACGGTCCGGGGGGCAGGGCAGCGGAAGTCTTGGAGGTGGGCAGCGGCCGCTTTAAGGGTCGTCGTGAGGTGGGGGATGAGAGGGTGCCACTGTGGTTGGCCGTGTGTCTAGGAGACATGGTCCACAGCCAAGCGGCGGGGTTCTTAACTGTCTGGAGCGAGGACCATCGACAGCTGGCGTGCAGCAGACGGGTCAGCTGCGACAGCGTCGGCTCCCCCACCCCCCATTCTGCCCCTCCTCTGGTAAAACCCTGACTGGCGCGCGCCGCTCTGCTGTCTCATTGAGGCGCTGACATTGGGGCCCCGCGGTTCCATGTCGTGGTTGGTCACCAGAGATCATTGCCACCACAGCCAGCGCAACCTGTACATAACGTGCCTGTCTGCACCCGTAGGGCGGCGGCGTGAGACACTCGAAGAACCCCGCCGGAACCCCTCCAGCTGGTGCGCCACTCGCGGCCAGTTGGAGATTTTGCCTCTGTTGGTGCATTGTGACACCTCATGTTGATGGGCGACGGTCCGTTGTGTGGACGGCACCGGCCGCGGGCGACGGCGCCCAGTCGTGGAGGCGGGACAGCCATTGCCACGACAAGGCGGGGAAGCCCGCTGAGGTTGGGGTGCCGCCCGTTGGTAGCCGCCTCCATGCGTTTGGAGACGAGGCGGATACAGGAGAGGAACAATCTCCCCCCCGAGAGGCGCAAAGCGTTAGAAAGTCGCGCCGCCTGAGAAGCGGGCAGGCGCCAGCTACCAGCGCCCCCTCCCCCGCAGTGGCTGCGGGGCAGACGGTGTCTGCAACCCCGCCACCGACGGGCTATCAGGCAACGCGCGGTATTGGCATCCCTTCCAGTGTGGGAGAAGAAAGGAAGCAGACCAGTTGACCGGGCGGGCGGCGGCGACGGGAGTGTCTTGCAGCCGCGCGATACGAGGGATTGGCCGGCAGCGACGTCTCTCACAAGGTCGGTGGAAGGCCGTGACTAGGGGAGAGGCTGCCCTCCTCCTGGGCCGAGGAGAGTGGGAGGAGAGGGACGATGGCCCCTAGCTGTCCTTCGGTCAGTCATGGCTACTCGTTTTGCCGAGGACAGAGGCGTTGGCGCAGGCGGCCGGCCCCTCGGCGTCTGCGCGCGGCCAGGACAATCGGCAGCGTGTGATGTGGGGCCCTGCAGATCAGCTGAGTGTGCGGTGGCTCGCGCCGAGTGTACGGCTCCCCGCGCCGAGTGTATCAAGACACGTGCCAAGTGGACTGCCTCTCGTGTCGAGTGTACGGCACACTGAGCGGTCCAAGGGAGGGCGGCGTCATGGGGGGGGGCGAGGAGGCGCGAGCCACCCTTGCTCGGGAGTAGAGTGGTGGTCCATATCTTTGGCACGTGGCCCTACGTGTGTGGCCAAAATCGGTCCGTAGCTAGCCATGAGGCCTCCCGGACACGTGACGGACACAAGGTCAAGCGAGCGATCCATATGGCCGATGATTCGCCCCGCTGGCCTCCTCACGGGGGGTTCTTGATACCGAAAAGCTCTTTGGTGGCTGCTATTTATATAAGCACCTAGGATACCGACTAGCTTTGCAGCGGCACGCCTCAAAGAGCATACCTATCTAGCCCGGGGCCTTTCATTCCTCGAGAGCCAAGCCGGAGGTCCCACCGTTTCTTGTAGCACTGGCTCACAGAGCGACACCTCTCGTAGCTGCTACATAGATAGATACCGCTTACGATCCCCCCCGTCCAGCTCCCTTTGAATGGCCGCCTCTCCCGCCGTATCCACGAAGTCCCCCTGCCACAGACGACGGCGGGTGTCCAGCTCTCCGGGAGAAAAAACGTGCCACCGCGGAAAGAATCATTCGCGGCCCTTAAGAGTTTGCCGAGCAGCTCGCGGTTCCCAATGGGAACGGCTGCCAGCAAACGCCGGCAGCGTTCCCCCCGCCTCAACGCTCCCCCCCACCCGCCCCCCCGCCCCCCCACTGAAAGAGGCGGACGTCGGTGACGCCGCCCCCCCCCCACACCGCCACCGCCCCCGCCGCGCCGTGCTCCGCGAGCGGCACATCGAGGAGCGTCCATCCCGCCACCCCCTCGTCGCTCGCCATGGACAGCAGCAGCGACGGGGCGGACGGCGCCGCCACCCCCGCCTCAGTCCCCACCGCCTCGACGCCGCCGCCACCCCCACCACCTTCCTGGGGGGAGAGTGGGGAAGGGGGGGTGGTGGCCACCTCAAACGCGCGCATCCCGCCTGCAATCCCCCGGCCCGTCGCCTTGACCACCGCCTCCTTGCGCGTCCACGCCGCCACCGCCGCACGCCGGCGGCGGCGGGACGCGTCGGCCTCTGCCACCGCCCCACCGCCGCCGCCGCCGCCGCCGCCGCTGCCAGCGTCGGCGTCGGCATCGGCGTCGGTGGAGGCAGGGGGGGGGAGCGCCGCCCACTCGGCGGGGGTAAGGACGCGGCGGAGGAGGCGGTCCGAGATGGGGCGGTCGGCCAGCTCCACGTCCACCCCAATGGCCAGCCCGCTACCACCACCCCCACCGCCACCGCTGCCGGCCGTGCCCGGCACGTCCGCACGCGCAACGGCCACCAGCCCAAGGCCCGTTGTGTGCGCAACGCTAAATGCGAGCTCCCCTTCGCGCCCCCCCTCCCCCTCCGCCTCCCCCCCTCCGCCCGTCGCCAGCAACACCGGCTTCCCCCTCGGCGCCACGCCCAGCGGCACCTCCGCGGGCGGCAGGCGGAGGTACCCCCCCAGGACCCCCCGCAGCATGGAGCGGGTGACCAGGTGCGCTGCCCGCGACGCTGGATGGGCGAGCCGCGACACGGCGCGGGCCACCTCGGCGGGCGGCAGCCCGGGGGGGGGTGGCGACGGGGGGGTGGGCGGCAGCCGCGTCAGCCACAGGTGGAGGGTGCGCGGGGGGAGGTGCAGGTGGGGGGGGGGAGGGACCCAGGCGCAGCACGCCGCCGACATCGTTGACGACGACCGCACCATGCTGGTGCACAGGGGGGAAAGGGGGGGGGGGGGGGGGAGGTGGCGACGGGGAGGGGCGGCAGGAAGTCCCAAGGGTGCGTGGCGATGGTGGGGGTGCGCGCCCCGCGTGGGCACAAGCTACATACACAGAGGGCGGCAGAGGCAAGGGGGGCGGGCGCGAGGGGCAAGCGTCCGGGCGAGACCTGCGCGCACACGCGGCGCGGTCACACGCGGCGCGGTCACACTGGTGAGACGCGTGCTCCAGATCCACCCTGCGCACGCTAGGACCTCGATCGCCGTGGAGGCGGCAGCGCGGCCCACCCATCGTCTATAATTGTGCTCATGACTCACACCTGGATCTCGCGGGTGTGCTCGAGTAGAGCAGGCTCTTTTTGGATCAGAAAAAGAAAAAAGAGAGAAGGATTAAGGGCTGTCGCATGACCATCGGGGCGGCGGCGGCGGCGACGGCAGCGCAACCGCAGTGGCAGCCGCCGGCACACACTTGCAAGCGCCCTGGCGCGCGCGCACGTGCGCGCGAGCGCACGTGCGACATACAGAGCGAGGACGGGGCGGTAGAATTGAGAAAAAGGAATCGGGGAAATAATATCCCCCGCAATGCGCGGAGGACACCACGACGTTAACCGCGACGAGACAGTTGGCACGCGCCCGACCGTGCTGGCGGCGGGGAAGGCGGGGGGGGGGATTGGGGACGGTGGCGAGCGGTGGTGGGCAATGGCCCCCCTTCCCGGCGAGGGCGGCCCCGAGACCCCTGCCCTTCCTGCTGGTTCAGGGAGCCCCAGTTCCGACCGGGGGGGAGACAAAACACTGGGGCAGGGACAGCGTGGGGCGGCGCTCTTTTTTGCTGCTGTTCTTTTCTTGTTGATGCGGTGCCCTGGGCGCACCCATTCCCCAGACCGCCACCCTCCCAGCGCCAGGCGACGTCTCCTTTCATGCTGGTGTCCGTGGTCAAGTCCATAGAATCGCAGTGCGCTCCCGCCCCCCCCCTTCCCCGCAACGATAAATTACGCGTAGGGCCTACGCATAGGGCCTACGCATAGGGCCTACGCATAGGGCCTACGCATAGGGCCTACGCATAGGGCCTACGCATAGGGCCTACGCGTAGGGCCTACTCGTAGGGCCTACGCGTAGGGTAGGGCCTACTAGTAGGGCCTACGCGCAGGGTAGGCCCTTCGCGTAAGGCAATGACTGGGGCCCCCGCCCCCCCAAAAGAGGGTACCGTTTTTTCTAAACTGGACAAGACGGGAGAACTCCTGGCGAGCTCCTCTGCCAGCTCATGTTCTCTCTTTTTTAGAAGCAAGCAGCCTAGCTATGTAACAACCTTCTCTCATACCTGAGTTGTGAATAACTGGTGTCAGACGGATCGCACTCGTCCATTCATCGCATGCAATCAATTCGGCCACTGGTACCTCTTGTCCATTCATCAGAGCCCCCGGGGACACCCCCTCCCTTGAAAACCTACCCGCCACCCATCTGCCCCCAACACACTCTTCACAAACTCCACCTCTCCCACGCCGCGCCCTCCCAGAGACGGGGCCCCGCACCACTCCCCCCTCCTTACCAGGAAACAGGGGGAGCGCCCCCCCCTGCCCCTGCCGACGCATCCACCACCCCCTCCACCGCCGGCGCGTGTTCCACCGTCCCGCCCCCCGCCCCCCCCACCGCCACCGCCACCGCTCGGGGCGTCACGTGCGCCACACACAGCGGACAGGTTGGGCTCACCGCCAGCCACCGTGCGAGGCAGGGGCGGTGAAAGTCGTGGCCACAGCTGAGCACCACCGCCTCTGTCGGACAGGGAAGCGGGGGCGGGGGCGGGGGTGCTCCTTGCGGCATTGCCGACGCTGCCGGCGCGTCACCTCCGCCGCCGCCGCCGCCGCCGCCAGCCGTCAGGACCACGGCTGCCGCCGCTGCCGCAGCCGCTGCTGCCGCCGCCGCTAGTGGCGCTGCCTCCCCCGCTAGTGCGGGCGTCGCGTCAACGACGGCAGCCGTCCGCGGCGGCGCGTCGATTCGCTCCAAGCACACCACGCACGTGCCGCCGCCGCCACCGCCGCCGCGGCGGGTGCCCAGCCAGTCGGCACTGGCGGCCACGGGGGCCAGCCGTGACACTGCCGCCACTGCCGCCGCTCCCTCCTCCACCGTAACGCCCGCGTGCGGCGGGGCGGCGGGGGCAAAGCCGGCTGCAGCGCCGGCGGCAGCAGCGCCGGCGCCGCCCCCGCGTCTCCGGCGCGCCCCCCGGTGCGACGACGCCGCCGCCCCGCCCCCCAGCCACGCCTCGACGCGGCCAACGGCGGCCCGGCCGAGCAGCTCCACCCCCACCGCCGACGCCACCCCCACCCCTACCACCGTACACGCAGAGAGGGCCAACGCCAGTGCCACCGTCCGGGCGGCCGTGTCTGCCCACACCGCCGCCGTGCATGCCAGGGTGGCGGGGGGCGGGTGGGGGGGGGGAGCAGCGGATGTTCCCTCACACCCCCGCCCGGCACCGCCGCCACCACCGCGCCCGTCCAAGTCGTTGTCACCGTCGTCGTCACTGTCGCCGGGGAGGCTGGCCACGTAGCGGCGGGCGAGGCGCCGTCGCCGAGCGGGGGGCGCCGACGGCCACCATCCCGCCGCTGCCCGCGCGGTCGGGGGGGGGGGGGTGGCGGGGGCAGTCTCGTCGAGGCGACCGCCCCCACCTTCGCCGCCGCCGCCGCCGCCGCTGCTGCTGCCACCACCGTCACTGCCGCTACTGCCGCTGCTGCCGTAGCTGCTGCTGCCGCTGCTGCCGCTGCTGCCGTCGTTGCCGCCACCGTCACAGGCAGCGGTGGGGAGAGGTGGGGTGGGCAAGGCCCCCGAGAGGAGGGAGGAGGAAAAGGAGGAGGAAGAGGGGGAGGAGGATGGGGATGCACCGCCAGCCCGTGTCGTCATCGTCGCCACTAGGGGAGAGCACGCCCCGGGCAGGGGCGCCCCGCCGCCGACGGCCACGGCCAGCGTCAATGCCGGCGGTGTCCGCGGTGCCGACGCGTCGCCGTCGCCCCCAGCGGTCGGCGGATGCATGCTTACCGGGGAAGTGCGGGTGGTCTGGGTGGATGCGTGGGTGGGGTGGTGGATGGACAGAGGCGTGTGGGGGCGGTGGAGGAGGGGGGGGGGGGGGGGGAGGTTGGATTGAGAGTGGATGGTGGGATGGATAGAAGGGTGGGTGTAGGGCCTGCGGAACGGAGAGGAAAAGGAAAGGGGGGGAAAGAGTGCCACCACCACCACCACCACTCCGCCTCTCGGGAGGAGGGATGAAGAGGGGCGACGGCGGGTGGGTTGTTGCTCGTTGCCCCAGTGGCAAAAAAAAACCAGGCGCGGCTTGACCGGCGTCGCCACCCGAGGGGGTGGGGGGTGCAGGGGGGGCGAGGATGGCGACGAGGGTGTAACGTGGGATAGGCAGGTGAAGCTTGAGCACGGCGCAAGCAGGGCGGCGCAAGGGGGGATCAGGGGAGACGAGAGGCAACAAGGACGGGGACAGACGGCGCTCCGGCTATAGCTAGGGGGGTTATAGCCCGGCAACCTCTGGAAGTGGCGGCGGGGTGCCAACCGCCGGCCGCCGCGCTAAACACCCCCCCGCGCCGCGCAGGTTCCAAACCCCGCCGCCGCCACGCACGTCGCGGCGGTCCGTCGCGGCCGTGGGTCGGTGGGTCGGCCCGGGGTCGGCCCGGGGTGGGTGTGGGTGTGTGGGGAGGGTGGGGGGGGGGGGGGGGGGGGGGGGGGGGGGGGGGGGGGGGGACCGCCGCCGACCGAGGATGACTGGCCCGTACACGACCGCCTCCAGCACCCCCATCGACGCGCGAGCGGGCGACCGGGCACTGTCGGCGCTGGTGGGGGAGGTCGAGAGGGGGCTCGGGGTCAGGACAGGGACGTGGCGCGCACCCCCCCCTCCTCATTCCTTACCGCTCCCCCCCCCCCTCCCTCCAACCCCTCTCCACGGCACTCACCTCGGCAGGGGGCGTGGCGCTGGATTTCTTCTCCACCGGCCGTCTGCCCCGCAGCAGCAGCAAGGGGGGGGGGGGGGGAAGGGGGAGGAGGACTGAGGGAACCCGCGACCCGCCACCACAGTGTGATTACAGATGGAGAGTCAGATGCAGATTCTTACGCCGGCGTGTCCGCGACCACCTATGCCCCCCCCCGCCGGCCGCGGGGCGGGGGTGGGGGAGTGGGGCGGGGGGGAGTAGGGGGGGGGTGGGGGGGGGGGCACCCATCCTCACTCACCCCACCCTCCCGCACGTCAAAAAAAGACCAACGACACCCCCCCCCCCCCCCCCCCCCCACCTCCTCCTCAATCCAGCACCCCCCCCGCCGGGGGAGGGTGCCCCCCTTGCAGTGGCGGTGGGCTGGTCGGGGGACGCTCGGTGCGGCCTTGCCTGCCCCCCCCCCCCCACCTGTTTGCCCTTCCCGTCCACCAACCGGTCCAGCAAGGCGTGGGAGGGGTGCGAGCGGCGTGAAACGGAGGAGGGGGGGGGGTGGGGTGGGGAAGGGGGCAAGGGGGAGGAGGGTGGCGGTGTGAGGTCAACGAGCGGGTGCTGTTGCAAGCCAGCAGCACACCAGCCTCCCCGTCCGAGCCACCGCCCCCCCTTTGTCCACTACGACCGCCGCCACCGCGGCCCCCCCTTTGGTCATCGTTGGTGCCCCCCCTCCCCCCCCCTTCTCCCCCCCCCCCCACCGCCGCCGCGGACTTCCGCGGACGTCGCCAACGACCGCGGGTGGGGGGGAGGGGAAGGGAAGGGGGGGAAACCGAACAGCGTGACAAGAAGCCGGCGAGGCGGCCGGCCGGCCGAGCGGGTCGGAAAAAGCGTGCCGACGACGAGCCGCGGCGGCGGGGGTCTCGGTGGCTGCCTCGACTCGGTGGGGCCGGCGCTCCCCGCTTGCACGCCGCGCCGCCGTGGCGCCAGGGACCGGTGATGGTAGGAAGGGGGGGGTGCCAAAGGTCCACCCACTCTCCCGCTTGCGCCTCCTTCCTTGGCCCCCCCCCCCGACACCGCCCCCTGTGCTCGCTTGTACCGGCGTGATCGTCTGGTGCGATTGCCGACAGTGATAGCCTCTCGTGGTAGCCACACGCGGTAGATTCATTAGTTTGGGGGAGAGAGGGATGGGGCCTCAACCGCCCGCCTGTTGTGAATTGACAAAGAAGGTTGCCGCACCCTGCCCGGGAGATCCGGGCGCAGGGTTGTGATAGGACAATTATACTTGTTATACACAACCCTTAAATATAATAATTATGGAGGTCGGGAAAAAGAGGGTTGATAAATATCGCCACGAGTTTACACGTGTCTGTAATACACATATAAAGTTTCTCCCCAGGAAAGCGACCAGGCTCCGCTGGATGAGGACGGCGCGTGCCGGCACAGGGGGGGAAGCAGCCTTCCACGCCCCAGCCGGACGCAATCGCCACATCCTGCGCGCGCGGTGCGTGTCCGTAGCGCCGGTGGTGTGACGCTCCCGGTCCGCCGCATCGGGCGGCGCCACGCCCTCACATGGATGCTATCATGAGTGATGACGCAACAGGGCCGTGCGCTCCTGTCAACCGCAGTCCGTGCACGCTCGCAGCCGCCCGTCGAAAATGAGCTGTCCGGAATTGACCAGTCGTGCGCCCAGTGCTGGTGCGTGGAGCAGTCAACGCCCGGCATGTGCCGGGCCAGTATAGTGCGTCCCGTAAAAAGTGGACGTGTTATGGTACGTTGCACAAAAAAGATACATCGATGTTCTTCTCCGCTCGGGCCCGGGCAGGACACCGGCTGTGACGAGGTCCACGGCCGCTATGCTGACAGAAGGATCACAGAGGTCCATGCGAACTCATGAGGTTCCTGGGTCTCCTGGCTGGTGCACCGCTCTCAGGGACACCCTGGGTGGACCGGTTGCTTGCGACCATGAAATGGGGACTGCCTTTTCGGATTGTTTTGCTCGTCTCGGGGGTCGGACCGGGCCCATGTCCTAACTGAGGCATGGAAGAGGGGTGGTCGATTTTGGGGAGGAGCCGGGCGGCACCAGGAGGCCATTGTTTTGAGAATATTTTTCCGTGCCCGAGTCCCCTTTCTTGAGAGGGACGTTCGTTGGGTAAATGTTCCATGTCATGGGCTCGTTTGATTGGTCCACGAAGAAGCCTGGCACACATGTGTACCACGCCCTTTCGGGCACGATCGGCACGTGCCCCGCACACGTCATCATGAGGCGGTCTCCCCCCCCCCTGCCTCTCCTGTTCCCTTCTCCTGGTCCAGGCACCTCGGGGAGACAACCCCCCTCAGTCCTCTACCCTCCGCGGCGGTCCCTCATGCGGGGACTTGGGCGGGTCCACCTTCGGCGAACGGAGCGCGGTGCCGGGGGGTGTGCCCAGACGGGTGCGTAGGCGCTAACAGTGCGCGGCCCCAGGGAGCAAGGAGGAAGACGTCGCGCGCATGTGGGGCGTGAGGGGGGGGGGCATGGTTCATGTGAGAAGAGGCGCAAGTGCACGAAAAGCCTTGGTACTTTTTAGCTTGTCGGGCTGACCGCCCCCGCCTCTCCCGAGGTCCCCTCAAAGTCGGTCCCCACAATACCTTGCGCCATTCCAACACCAGATTCTCCCCCCTCCCGCTGCACCAGAAGTACCCCGCCCCGCCGCGCATGCCCCTCCTGCCCATCGGTGCCGCCGCGCCCGACCCCCTGCGCCCGCAACAGAAAAAAAAAAAGCCTGCGCAGGCGCGGGCACCGGCGCTGGTGGCGCAAGCACCACCACCACTACAGCCGCCGCCGCCCACTCCACTCCAGGTGTAACAGTGACTTTACCCCGCCCGTCTTCCCCTCATGCAGACGAACCCGAACCGCGTACCCCCAACCAGCTATCGATTCTCTCGCCATCGCCGCAGATGCCCGCGCCCAAACACCAACCCCGCCTCCGCGCGTGACCGGACTCCCCTCCACGAAGCAATCAACGTCCTCTCCCCGCCCCCCGCCAAAAACGGAAGTCACCGCCCCTTAGAACGCTCTCCCTGAGGCCCAAACGCGGCTGCCGCCACCACACCCCGCAGCCCAAACACCGACCTCGCAGTCCCCACCGACTGGCTCCCCCCTCACGAAGCGCCACCATCGTACCCCAGCCCTCGCCCTGTAACCGTCCCCGCGGCCGCATGCCCCCCTCCCCCCCACTCCCCCAGACACCTGCGCCACCATTGCCCCCCCCGTAACAACGTAGCCACAGTCGCCTGTGGCCTGCCCCCACCACACCAAGACGTCCACGCGACCGCCTGCCGCCCACTCCCCCCCCCCGCTAAACACTCTCGCCGCCAGTACCCCCCCCAAAATACGTCGCCACAGCCGCCTGTGGCCCGCCCGCCGTCACGGCCGCCTCGGCGGCCGCCGCGGCGACCGCCGTGACCGCCGTGTAGGCGTTGGTCGCCGCCGCCGCCGCGTCGGCCGCCGCCGCAGAGGCCGCCGTCGCCATCGCCACCGCCGCGGTCACGACCGACGCCGCGTCGGCCGCTGGGGCTTGCTTCACAGGCACCACGGTAGGCGGGGTGGCCGCCACCGCGGGCAACGGCACTGGCGGGGCGACGGCCAAGACCCCCTCGGCTACCGCGCCCACGGTCGCAACCGACTCCTCCTGTACCGTCGCCGTCGCAGTCGCCGCCGCCGTCTTCTCTCTCCCCCGCCCCGCAAACTCGTCGTCGTCGCCGCCGCCGCCCTCGTCGCCGTCGCTGTCCTTGCCGCCGTGACCGTCGCCGCCGCCGCCGCCGCCGCCGCCGCCGCCGCCGCTGCCGCCGCTGCCGCCGCCGCTACCGTTGCCGTCGCCGTCGTCATCGCCGTCCCCGTCGTCGTCGCCGTCGTCGCCGTCGTCGCTGTCGTCGTCCTCGTCGCTGTCGTCGCCGTCGTCGCCGTCGTCGCCGTCGTCGACGTCCCCACCGTCGTCGACGCCGACCACGGCACCAGCCCCACCCCCCGTGTCGCGGGCCCCCCACCGAGCGTGCCCCCCTCCGGCTGTCCCGCTTGATGAGCACGCTTGCTGCGGTTTCCCGGATGGGATCCACCGCGCCCCTTGTTGGGCCCATTACACCGGGTCATACCGTGAAGGCACCTGATTGGCGCAGGCCCGTGGCCCGAAGGTTCTCGGAGGCTTGAGAAAAGTATGCTCGATGTATCTTTTTTGTGCAACGTACCATAGTGTCGTGATCATGTCAAGTATCCGTCTGACAGGTAATAACGACCACTGTCGCTTAATAGCGACCACCTGATTTCTACAGTGTTTTCCTATGAGCATGCGGTTTTCGGCCCCCCAAGGGGCGCCTCAGGCGCCCTTGCGGTAGATGAACGTCTTCAAGAAAAAAGGCTTACCAAAAAAGGTTTATACCACTGGATGCCCGGGCGTACGTGCTTTTTGTCTAATGGCCCACTGCATCCTGCGCTATGGCCGCTTAAGCGCCCAACATGGCGGCCGCCGCGAGTCAAGTACATCGTCAAATTCCGGGCTCTATGACCTATCTGGGTGATTTTCTGCCCAGCCAATCGACTGTGGGTTGCGAGGGATCCTATTCGGCCCGGAGTCCACCTTCTTCCCACGCCTTCTCCGCCGTCACCCCCCCCCCCGCCCACCCGCCACCCCCCTGACAGCTATATTGGGCACTTCTCATGACGTGTGGAGCGAGGGCGGCGGGCGGGGGCTCCCTATATCTGGGTGGCCTGTGTTCCAGGAGAGTCTTGGGAGGGGACTCCTCGGGTCCCCTGCGGTGCCGACCCGCCCCCCTTCCTCCCTCCTCCACTTGCCACTTCCTTTCTCTTTTGCCCGCAGCTCACTCCCTCTCTCTCCCCTTCCCCCCTCCCTTTCTCTCTTCTCGCGTTGACGCAGCGTGCGCTGCCACACGGAGTCTCGGCCTGCCAGCCCAAGTGAGGGGGGGAGGGGGGACAGATGGGGGGGGAAGAAGACGGGTGATTTGCCACCCCTGCAGCGCGCGCGCGTGGTCTGGGAGTGGGGTGGGGGTGTGTGGGCGTGGTTGGTGCGGTGGTCTGCAGGGATGGTGGACGGTAGTGGTGGCGCTGGAAGAAGAGGTGAGGCCGGTATTACAAGGAAGAACGCGTCACTGGATGATTGCGGCCCGGTGGCGTGGTTGTTCCAGCTCGACGGTGGCACCGGATGCGCTCCCGGTTGTCAAATACACATAAACTTACTTTGCCTTCACTGGACGGACGATCAGTCTTCCTATGAAAAGTCGACTGGTCGCTATTAGAGGACCCCCCCCAAACGGACCCATGCCCCTCGGACCGAAAGAACACATGAGCAGAAAAAAAAAAAAATGCTCCCGTGCTCAGGAGAGCGAGACGAGTCCAACGGTGTGCTCCGCTGTTTGAGCCGACCATCTGATGATGAGAGCTCGCTGTGGTGGTCGCTATTACCGGTCATACGGATATCGGCCACTGGACCAATCAAACCCACACTGCGCGACCCGTGCACGTCCACTTTCTGCGGGACGCACAATAACCGGGACGTCACGTCAACATCGCTGGCAATACGGGGTACGTTGCAATCCACGTGGCACAAAACGTTGCAGCCATGCTTAGTATAGTTGTTAATATTTATCACGATAAGTATTCAAAACTTTATTGCATCAGAATATATGTTAAAATATTGCAACCCTGTCCGGGCGCGGTGCGGTCGTCCTTTGTATCCAAGCAGATAATTACTGTCGGATTCGTGCGATTAAGTAACATCCCTAACACTTCCTCCTTTCTGGGTCCTCCTTGAGTCGTTGGCGCCTTGGTTTGGTCGTTGGTCTACTTGGCGTTTGTTGTTTCCCACGTGCTGGGCGTCCATTGCCAACACTTCTTCCCGTCTGGGGCGTCAAGCCATGTTGATGTCGGGGCGCGGGGAGTTCCGGTACCTGTTCGTCGTCGTGTGGGCCGTTACCGGGGGGTTGAGGACGCACGACGTCAGCGCGGTCCGCACCACTCGGAGACGTTTTTGAGGTGGGCGATGTCGGCGGGGGTGAACGTGTCCGGCGGGAACGCAGCCGTGATGGTGGATACGGAGGCGTGGCCGAATTGGCGGTGCGCCAGCGCCATTTCCAACCGCGTGTAATATGAGGGTGTAGGCCGCCGCGCCGCGGTGAGTGATCCCGCCGGCAGAACCAGGTGACCGTTTTGGATGGTGCACTGGACGAGTGTGCGGGCCGTGCCGACGGCAATCGTTCTAGCGTGGGTGTAGATGTCGATGCGGTGTTGCATGTGGGAGGGCAGGCCGACGAGGAAAGGCACGGTGTCGTGTCGGACGACGGTAACCTCGTGTAGGTGGATGATAAGTGGATGTCCCGTCGTCGTTGTCGTGTGGACGCGGATGCTTGTGGTACCGATGGTGGGCGGGACGTCATTGCCCAGTGCGTAGCGACGCGCGGAGGGCTTCATGTAAGGTTTCCCCTTTCAATCCACGCCTGGAACCCATGGGATATGGACTGGGACCTATCCTCACATGTCATGCCCGCCAACTCCTCCCAAGACACATCAACTCCCCACTACCCTAGGCGACACCGCGCTGTACCCCTGACATTCTGCGAACGTCGGCTGGCCGCACGAAAACCGTTGTCAACTCACTGTCGGAAACTGGTCTTGGATGTCCAACACTCGACAACGAGGAACGAGTGACATCGTCGACCAACCACGGGCGGACATCCCCGTCTGTGCTGCCCGAACATTATTCTCTGTGCTGGTCGAAAACTGGCAATCAAGGACGAGCCATATGAATAACCGACACCGAGGACACCACAAATCCTCGCTGGCGGCTGAGTGTTGTATGTCTGGCTCGCCGGCTTGAGGATTGACTGAATTCGGCCAGCTGGCTGGTGACTGACTGGCCGGCCGAGGGATTGATTGAATTTGGCCCTGCTGTCCCTTACAGTCGGTAGGACCTCCCGGCCGACCAGCGTTTGGAGCCGGCTGGTGGGACGCGCTGGGCGCCACCCACGGCCCCCCCCTTGTTTCGGGCAGACTGGGGCTGCAATCCTCTAGTGCGCACGCCCGCCCATGCTTTGTTCTGAGAGTCATGCTTTGTTTTTGGGCTGTTCTGTGCTTACCGGCTGCGCGACGGGGAAACGCATGCTTTGGGGCACCTTGGGTGCCCCCACCCGAGTATATATTACATGGGTGTCGGCGCCACCGGGGGAGAGCGGGGGGGAACAACAGACACAGACGAAAGACACCGTTCACCCTTTGTACCCTCGATCTCCACCGACGTCGCGACCATCTTCCTCCCCAGACCCACCCCCGTCAAGACCACCGTCCTCTTCCCCCTGCCCTACCGCCCTATTGGCTGGCAGGGCCGGCTGACAGCCCCACGAGTACGTTGAGGGCT
Source organism: Pyropia yezoensis (assembly GCA_009829735.1). Classification (NCBI taxonomy): domain Eukaryota; phylum Rhodophyta; class Bangiophyceae; order Bangiales; family Bangiaceae; genus Pyropia; species Pyropia yezoensis. The sequence goes on from CM020618.1 coordinate 42,946,140, forward strand.
CCCCGGTTGTGGGTGGGTCCTCACAAGTAGACCCCACGCCTCAGCGTGGCGTACATCCGGCAAGCCCCAGGATGGGCCGCCAGTGGTAATTCATTGTGGTACGTCATAAGACGTTCCCGTAGCGATGTGGGGATCACCATCTGAGTGGTGTCCAGGAAGAAGGACCTCCGGCATAGTATTCCTTCTTCGTTCTCGAAGAAGAAAGCCTTCCTGGCCCATCTTGGGTCAGGGGAAGGTACGGACTCCCATTCCTTCCGCCGTTCTAGGCAGAGGGATCCTGAGCCTGAGCTTTTATGATCTCCTCTACCGTGATGGGCCCCAAAGGGCGATGCCTCTCGCTCCGCCCGGCTAAAGCCTGAGCCGAACGGGTCACCGTGGCGTGGACCGGAAAGTCCTTATCTATAGGAGCCTTGTCAGGAGGTCACCGTGGCGAGGACCGGAAAGTCCTCATCTATAGGAGCATTGTCAGGAGGTCACCGTGGCGAGGACCGGAAAGTCCTCATCTATAGGAGCATTGTCAGGCTCGATCGTGGGCAAGCGTGACGAAGCGTCGGCCACCTTATGGTCGGCCCCCGGTTTATACCGGAGTTCGTAGGTAAACTCAGACAGCCGAAGCCGCCAACGGTTAATCCGTATGTTTGGGCTATTTGTAGCCAGCACCGACAAAAGGGCACGGTGCTCACACCTTATTGCAAATTCCTCCCCTTCAACGTAGGATCGTAGGTGTGTCACGGCCCATACGACACCGAACGCTTCAATCTCGGTGACGTGGTAATTTCTCTCGGCCGGATTCAACGGCCGGGAGTAGTACCCTACAGGGAGGTATTCCCCGTCGGGTTGCTGTTGTAGTAAACAACAGCCGAGCTGTTCATAGCTCGCGTCCACGTCCACGAAATATGGTGGCCGCCCATCCGAGGTATCGCTAGCACGGGGGGTGACAGAAGCAACCCCCGTAGAGTTTCGAAAGCGTTCCTCTCCACCTCTGTTGTGGCAAAAACCTCTCACACACGCGACACCCAAGTTCGGGCGGTGCACAAGGGCTGCCTCCCGTGTCGGGTGTACCGGAAGAAGTGCAAGTCGCACACACTCTATCCCTGTTGTGGGGCAATCCCCCCACTGACAAACAAGAAGATGGTGTGTGGTCCAACAGTGTCTTGGTCGGGACGGGGAAGCAAGGCCAAGCCCCGCTGTCCCTCCCCTTATCCCCCCAGGGTCCCCTCAGAATCTCGCCACTCAGAATCTCCCACCCGAGCACCTGCCCACCGGGCCACACGAAAATTCAAGACGATAAATGCAGAAAACCCTCAAATCCAAGTTGGATTTACTACTAAGCTAACTATCCCAAACTTAGGGAATACGGACCCAAATGCAGGGGGAGGAACGGGTCAGGCTAGTGGCCTGCCGCCCCTTGCATGGCACGTGTTGGCCCCCTACCTGGGGGTCAATACTGCCACACTCCCCTCTCCTCAGTTCCGACCGACCCGGTCGGCCCTGCGAGGGGGCGTGTAAACGCACGTCCGGCGTTGGGGACGCGACTTGCTGTCCCCCCCCGAGTACGTAACGTGGACGTGGAGGCGGTCAAGTTGACCGCCCCCCCTCCTCAAGCTTGCCCACTCGGCAGCTTGCTCTCCTCGGTTCTCACCTCACCACCACCAACACATCCCCTTCACCTTCCCCTGGGCCGCCCCACGCTGGGGAGGCCACCCATCTACCCACGATCCGAGCCCCCCTCAACTCGAGGCGGGTCTCGTGCAGCTGCAACCGCCCTGCCTCTCTCTAACTTGGGGAGAGCCATGGCGATCCAGGGGTTGGAGTCTGACTCCCTGGACGAGCGTATGGAGGACACCTCTTACGGTGTGGCGCCCGCCGGGACTTCCGGCGGGGGCGCCGCGGTCGCTCCGGGGGATAGGACTCCCGCGTCACCCGATTTGGGTTGGCGGCGGGATCTTCCCCGGAGGCGGGCCGGGTCATTCCACGTGAGGCCTTGGGGCGGTGGTTCTACCCCGCTTGGCCTCTATAGGAGGAGGGGTTGACTGTTCTCCGCTGTGGCCGACTTGGCACAGCGATGAGTCGGGTATGGGACCGCCTACGGGAGAAGTATCCCCGTAGGGTCGGGTTCCCTGCCGGCTTCAGGACGGACCAGTTTGCCTTCCTGCACGATGACGAAGTCGACGACGTACAGCGGGCCAAGGCCATGTTGGACCGCGGGGGAACTACCCCGGGTCTTGGCGACGTGCCGACCTTTACGTGGGACGCGGCGGCAACTCGTCCCCCGTACCTTCACGAGGCCGATCCGCACACTCATCACTTTGATGTGCGGATGGAGAAGGACTTCCGGCGAGGTCCCTACTTGGTGACCTCGGCTCAACTTGAGTTTCCGCAGCAGTCCGCTGCTAGTAAGGAGCAGTACTACCCCAAGAAGCCCGAGTGGTGGCCTCAAGTTGAGGTCCCCTACGGGTTCCCGGCGTTGCTACCACGGTTGCTCGACCACTTCGGCTCCGTCATGTTGACGGCTAGCCCGGATCACCTGGTGTTCGCCATGTTGGCAGCCCAGTGGCTCCTCGAGGTCATGTCGACCTGGGTGTCTTGTGTTCAGCGGCGGGGGATGCTCTGGCATCTTCCCCTTCGGCATATACAAGGTTTGGAACAGCTCACCCCTCAGCTAGTTGCAGAGGGGTGCTCATCAGGACAACTCACTCTACTTGAGGAGATGCTCCGTCTCCATAAGTTCATCGAGTGGGAGAGCATCGAGCACAAGTTGCGCCGCCCCACCCGCGGGCCCAAGGACGATGGAGCACTTCGCCAGTTCGTATGGGTCGGTCGTGAACTTCACGACGGCCGTGTGGTACTTCGAGAGGGGCTGGGCATCGGGTACTACCCGTATGCCCCGGGGGTGGGTCTCCAAACTGCGCCGCCCCCGGAAAAGGCCAACGTGATGGCCGTGCCGGCTCATGAGGACTACCTGCTTCAACCCACTGCGGGGGCCCCGAGTAGGGGCCGCAGTTACACTCGGGCACCGCCACCTCGGCGTGCCCCTCCGCTTCCTCCTGTCCCCTACCAGCCGCACGGGGACATCCCGATAAGCGTGGCCGTCGAGTCGTCCACCCCGGTGTCCCCCAACTTGGGGGCCACTCTCCTGACCGTTTATCCCAAGTTGGTGTTACCGGCCACGCCTCTGACCTCAGAGATGATGATCACCACGTTGGTGCGCACCATTTCCTGGTTGGCCGCCTCAACCGCATCCCTTCAAGTTTCCGAGACTCCTCAACTTTAGGAGCGCGTCCGTACGGCGGTGGCGACCGCGAGTGGCGAGTCGGTGGCGGGGTTCATGACGGCCGAGTTGGCTCTCATCGAGGCTATTGTGCCCCAGCCAGCCCCACTTGGGCGTGGCAAACGTCGGGCGAGCCGGGCATACTCGCCTCCTCGCCGTCGTCGCCGTCACTCGCGGCGCTCTCCATCCGTGTCGGAAGACGAGTTGTCTTATTCCGTCTCGGAGTCTTCTACCCCGTCAGAGTCGGAGTCCGTCCGGCGTCTGCGTCGCCAACTTGCGCGCAAGACCAAGCAGAAGGGTAGCCGCGGTCGTCGCCACTTGCGCGATTGTGAGGGGCGCGACGGTTCCGACTTGGAGCCGCCGGCCATGCCGACTGGTGGGGAACGTTATCGGCGGGGGTCGCGCCGCTCGCCTCCACGTGAGGGCGAGGGCCGTGGGGTTGGAGAGTCTAGCATGCATGCCTAGTTGGCAGCTGCCTTTGTTGTGAGAGAGTGAGGGTTAGGGCTGTAGTTAAAAGCCACTCTGCGTACCACTTCGACTTGAAGCACTCTCTTGGCACTGTTACTCGGCCTTCCCTCACGTTGAGGGGAGGCTGTTAGGGTCCATATCACTCCGGGCACAGTATGCCCAGACCTTCTCAGCGGGAAGGTCCTCCACATATTCCCACGTATCATCCTTGGCCTTATAGCCGAACCAACGCACCCTCAACATGAGGCGGTTAGTGTCCTCATCCCATCCGTGGTCGATGAACTTATCGAACACGTACTCCTGCGGGCCCTGTTTGGCCGCAGGCAGCGAGGGCAGGCGCCACGCTTCCAGCGTACGCGCCCAAGCTGGGTCGCCTGCAGGCGGTGGTGCAACTTTGACCACGTCCTGTCCGTTTACTGTGCGGACCCCATCGTCACTTGCGATGGTGAACCGCCGCCCATCAGTACGAAGGACCTGGTACGGCCCCTTCGTCTGGAATACCAACTTACTCCCAGTTGGGGTGTGTGAGTGGACCAATACCCAGTCACCCTGCTCGGGGACATGCTTGGCGTTGCGCACCTTTTTGTCAAAAGTACGCTTGTAGCGCTTTTGCGCTTTGTCCATCTCAGCCCTGACTTTAGGGATGAGTTTTTCAAGCCTAGCAGCGAACTCCGCCTTACTCTCAGTAGGAGAAGGCGTACTGCCACCATCCTCCCTAGTTCGGAGCGGCCGCCGCACGGCGATAGACCGCACGCGACGGGGGGTCACAATAGCGAGGGGTACTTCCCAGGTAGATAAGTGAACCTGAGAATTGTAGGCAGTCGTAAGAATAGAAATGTATTGGTCCCACGTTTTCACGTGCTCACTCACATAGTGGCGCAGCTGCCGAACGAAAGATTTGTTGAAGCGCTCCACCTGCCCATTAGTTTGTGGGTGGTAGGGGGTGGCATAGTTTGCCTTAACCCCCAACATATCCAGCACTCACTGAAACAGTACAGACGTAAATTGCGGTCCATTGCCCGATAGTGTACTGTCCGGGATGCCATACGCGGCAACCCAGTGATCTAGGAAGGCTGACACGACCGACATGGCCGTGATCTCTGCCAGAGGGATCGCTCGCGTAAGTTTCGTGAAGCGATCACAGATGACAAGGAGGTACTGGTTGCCCTCCTCGGTCACCGGCAGTGGCCCAAGGATGTCCATTGCCAACGCGGCAAAGGGCTCTGTAGCATCCCTGGCCCCGACTTGGCGCCGACCCGGGACTACAACCAGAGGGCACCAGGTGCCAGAACACGCCCGCCGTGTGGTGATGGTTGGCGGCCGTGGCCCGTGCCCGGCACTGGGATGCGGTGGACTACGCTATCCACACGTGAGAGAGGGATTTCCGATGGGTTTTTGCATACTTGTGAGGGACTTGATTTGAGAGAATTTGAGTGTGAGATTAGTGGGTGGGAATAGAATTAGTAGTGATAGTGGCCCCCGACCTGACGAGGTTAGACTCGGGTCGGGGCCACTCGGGGTTATGGGGGGGGCTACCTGGCCAACGTGCCGAGGCTCCCCCAGATGCACGTTAAGAGGGACAGCGAGGCGCCCTTGGCCCGCGCCCTCAGGAAAAAGACAACTGCGCGTTTGCTTTCCTCTTCCCCGTGTGCACTACCGTGCGTATCTGTTTGCTCTGCGAGCAGGCACGTGAGGCAACAGGCATACCATTCTCGTAGTTCCCCTTTCTATGTTACTTGTCCCTTTCCCCCGAGGGATATTGACACGTGTCTGAGAGGATCGAGTTTTATACCACATATTTGGTGGAGCAGCAGGGGACATTGGAGTGTTTGAGAAGAGACATTTGGGAGCAGCGGTTGGGTTGTTCCTGTTCTGTCTTTTTCTGTGGTTTCGGAATTATTTGCACCCGTTCACGGGAATCCCATTCCTGGCTCTCCAACCCCTCTCTTGTGGTCTGGCGATCTTTGGACACGCAGGCAACTGGACTGTGGCTGTCAAGAGACCAACATGGCTACCCTCCCTGGCACGACGGTGCCCGAAGGGGTAGACCCCGCGTCCCTTGACGCATCCCTGGTCACCGCGGGGGACGGTGCCCAACCCGGCGTTCTCCCTACGGGTGAAGCAGACCTGGGTGTGACATCCGGTAGCGGACTGGAGTCCACAGGCGGCCAAGCACCACCTGCTCCCGTTCCTCCGGCTGTTCCTCCTGTGGGAGCCACCCCGGGGTCAACGGCGTTTGAGTCCGCTCGCAGCAGACATCTCCCTCCTGTCGGTTCTACTCCTCAACCTCCAGGGATAGCCCCTGGTGTGTTTACTCCTGGACCCACACATGGCAGCTGGGTGTATACACCTCTTCCTGTGGGCACTAGCGATGCCAGAGGCACCGTTGTGACTGGTTCTACGGGTCTCCCTGAGACCTCGACTCCTGGGACCGGCCAAGCTTTTCCTCCCCTTGCATCCTATGGGGCGAGGAGCTCCAAGACCGGTAACCGGAGCAGCCGTAGGCGTCGGCGTCGTCGCCGTCGCTCTAGCACCAGCGAGACCAGTTCCTCCAGCTCTGAGGAGGGATATGATTGGGATGCATCTCCCGGTCCCACCCGGCGCAGGCTAGTCGAGTTTGACTTCCCTGCCCACCAAGTGGGAGATGCCACCCTGAACAAGGTCACGTATTGGGGTAACTGCCGGCTGGAGAACCAAGACCAAGGTTACACCCGGAAGATGGCCAAGAAGATGGCGTCCCTGAAACGGCGAATGCAGCCGAGCTTCGGGGGACATCCTAAGATTTCCGGGAAGAGACCGGCGCTTATCTTTGCCTTCCTGCGCCGGTTTGTCAAGGCATGCAATGACAACGATGTGTCCGAGGGCAAGGCTCTCTACCTCCTGGTTAACTTCATGACCGGAGAAGCGGAACAGCGGTTTGCACAGGTTCTACCAGACTCTGCCGGACACATTGTCGGACGTACCGTCGCGAGTTATCCGGAGGCGGTCAACTGGCTCCTGTCCAACTACGCTGACGCGGACTCTCTGCGTAAAGCAGTCGGCAGGCTGAACCGGGCAACCATGGAAAGACAAGAGACTCCAGAGGCGTTCGCCCGTCGTGTCCGGGAGATGAGCGATGCTTGTGGCAACGTTTACCCTGAGGACAGGCTCAAGATGATCTTCTCGGAAGGGCTTCCTGAATATCTTCAAGTGGATGCGGAGAACTACAACCAGGAACATCAAGAACATACCTTCCAGCAGTTGATGGCCTACACCCAGGGCAAGTACCGGCAAGCCAGGGCCCTCCAAGCTCCCATGGTATCAACTCCCAAGCCGTTGTCGCGAGTTCGACCCGGACCCGACAAGTATAAGGGAGGTGATAGCCCTGTACCGGTACTCGCAGTTGGCGAGGCCTCACCCATGGGGTCAGGGGACAAGTGGGGCGGCTTCGTTTCTAAGGAGCAACCATCCCTGGTCGCCCCCAAGCAAGTCAAGAACCAGCGGTTCCGGTCTTGTTGGCTGTGCCAGAAGGAGGATCACATGTCCTACCAGTGCCCGACCATTCCCAAGGACCTCCAGGAGAAACTCAAGCGTCAAGGACTGGTGTTTGCAAAGGCGGTCAACTGGGCTGACCGGCGAGCGCCCTCCAAGATGGACAAGGCACAGGTACATGCAATCCGAGTGGCAACCTTACAGAGCATCACGGAGGCTCTGGCAAGGGAAGCTCCTACGGACTTCGACCTGGAGACCGAAACCTCTAAGGACTCCTCGGACCCGGGAAACGAGTAGGGCAGGCGCTCTCCCCAAGCGTCTGCCCGAATCTCCAACGGCAGGGTACTTCTACCCGTTCTCCCCTTGCGTACCGGGAGAAAGGACGGCAGTTACCCGCTCAACCGGTAGCCGCCTGGACACCCTGTTTGTTCAAGGGGACATTGCTCGTCCTGCGTAAAGAAAACCTCAAGATTAATGCTCGTATGCGTGTGGGGGATAGCCTCCCCCAAGCTGTTACGCCGGTGGTTGACACGGGAGCCGGACCAAGCGTCATCACTGAGAACCTGTTACCTCCGGGCTGGCGTCGACATGCCTGGAGAGCGCCTACCCGGACCCATATCGTCGACGCTTCGGGTCAAACCCTACGACCGCTTGGCCGTTTTCCTGTCGCCATCTATGTCAACAATGAACCAATGCTTTTTCCCTTTCTAGTAGTCAAGACCCTATCAGTCCCCCTCATCCTAGGCTGGGACTTCCAGAAGCAGCATGTCAAGAGCATCCTACCCGGAGAAGGGAAGGTCCAGTTCAACCATGGGTTTGTGTCACCGGTATTGGAGCATCTGGACGCGAAGGTTCGTGTAGCCAAGAGCAAGAGGGAACGCATCCCACCCTCTACCTTGACTCTCTTCAAACCGGTGCTCCTACCTCCTCGCTCGGAGACCAAGGTTCAAGTAACGACCCGGATTGCAGGTCAATGCCTGATCTACGGACGTAAGGAATTTCTGGCGAAACACCGGTTATACTTGGCCCACGGACATCACAAGAAGGTAGAAAGGCACACCCCGTTCTCGGTGCTAATCGTCAACGTGAGCCGGAAGCCAGTAATCCTCGCCAAGGGCACCCGAGTTGGTACAGCAGAGCCTTTCCGGGGATCCGCCCGTGCTATGAGCAAGGAAGACCTCCTGAACCTGCAACAAGAACTGGCATCCATCTTGACGGCCTTAGACGCACCTCCGAAACAAGAGCAGGCTGGCAGCGCTACTCCGAAACCCGAACAAGCACCACCCGGGATGCCGAAGGTCAAGCAAGAAAATGTCCCTCCCGACTTGAAGGAGGCACTGGAGAAGCTTCTCCAGGAATATCGGCACCTGTGGTCGGGAGAGCTGGGCAAGATGGATGCCACTTTACACCGGATTCAACTCAAGCCGGAAGCTAAGCCAGTGCACATGCAACCATATCGGGCCGGACCTCATCGCCGGGATGAGATTGAGAAGCAGGTTAACAAGATGCTCAAGATGGATGTTATCGAGCCGTCTGATGGCGAGTGGGCTTTCTCGGTGGTAGTCGTCCCGAAAACCGGCGGTCACTTCCGTTTCTGCGTTGACTACCGGCGCCTGAACGAGATGACAGTCAAGGACGTATACCCGATACCCCGGATGGATGATTGCCTCGACTTTCTTGGTGATGCCACCCTCTTCTCGACGCTGGATAGTAATGCCGGTTACTGGCAGATCCCTCTGGCTGACGAGGACAAGGACAAGACCACCTTCACGTACCACCTGGGACTATTCCGGTGCAAGCGTCTTCCTTTTGGTCTCACCAATGCTCCGGCCACCTTCCAAAGAGCCATCGACATCATCCTGTCCGGGCTAAGGTGGAGAACATGTTTGGTCTACCTGGACGACATTATCGTTTTCTCCAAGACCCCAGCGGAACACCTGGAGCACCTTCGGGAGGTCTGGCCCTCCTGTCCAAGGCTGGAGTTACCCTCAAGGCCGAGAAGTGCCACCTGTTTGAGACTGAGGTGGAGTATCTGGGGCATGTGCTGAGTCCGGGGGAGCTCCGAGTCAATGAGAAGAACATCAAGGCCCTCCGGCATACACGGCAACCCAAAACCCAGACGGAACTCAAGAGCTTCCTGGGTATGTGCAACGTCTATCGCCGGTTCGTACGGGACTATGCTCTGATTGCCCGGCCACTGACCAAGCTGACCAGCAAGAAGCTTCCCGCACAACACCCGGTGTTCGACGAGAAGCAGACCGCGGCCTTCGAAGAGCTCAAGAAGCGCCTGACCACCACTCCAGTACTGGCGTTACCCAAGCGGGAGGGCCAGTTTGTTCTGGAGACGGATGCCTGTGGCGTCCAGGTGGGGTGCTCACTACTCCAGCAGCAACCTGATGGGCACTTTCTCCCGATAGGCTACTACAGTCGCGTCTTGACTCCAGCTGAGAAGAACTATTCCAAGACCGAGCGCGAGTGCTTGGCAGTCGTCTGGGCTTGCTTCCTGTTACGGCCATATCTTGAAGGACAAGAGTTCCTCATCCGGACGGACCACGCCAGCCTAAGGTAGCTGCTATGTATGGACAGCAGTCAAGGAAGTGTCGCCCGTTGGCGCCTACGCCTTTCGGAGTTCAAGTACAAGGTGTGCACCAGAGCAGGGAGGGAGCACCACTGCGCCGACACCATGTCGCGGCTGGAGACTCCTGCAGCCGATACCGGTCCTATCCCGGAGGAAATACCTTGCTTCATCCTCCCGAATGTCGGACGTGGCTGGCACGCTCCCCTGTATGAGACACCTGAAGCTCATCAACCGGTGACCATTCACCGGATGCTGGAGGCACAACTGACGGACCCTCAATGCTTGGAGCTTCGCCACCAAATGGACCTGAACCGGAACAGTCGTTTCTCCGAGTCTACGGACGGACTCCTAGTACGGGTGTCACCCTTCGATGGGGCCACTCAAGTCTACGTACCCCGGGGCCTACGAGCTGACATCCTACGCCTGGAGCACTCGTCTCCCCAGGCCGGACATCCTGGTATCAATCGGATGTATGCTTCCATGAGACGACACTATTACTGGGAAACCATGGCCAGTGACGTCCATAAGTGCCTGGAGGCTTGTGTTTCTTGTGCAAGGAACCGGTTGTCCCAGAGGAAGAAGACTTCTAAGCTACGCCTATTCCCTGCGGCGGAGCCCTTTGCAAGCTTAAGCATGGACATCCTGGGGCCCCTACCTGAAACATCCAGTGGCAACATATACCTGCTCATCATTTGTGACCAGTTCTCCAAGTTCACTCGAGCAATCCCGCTGAGGACCATCACGGCTCTGGATGTCACGTCAGCCTTCTGCGAGTACTGGATAGCTGCCTACGGCCCTCCAGACACCGTCTTAACCGACAATGGTCCCCAGTTTGCATCCCTGTTCTTCCAAGGAGTCTGTGACCTGATGGGCATCAAGAACTTGTACACTACGACGTACCATCCTCAAACGAACGGCCAGGTGGAACGATTCAACCGGACCCTAGTAGACATGCTACGGCACTACGTGGAGGAGCACCAAGAAGACTGGGACGAGCTCCTGGCTGTCCTCACTCTAGCCTACAACTCCCGAGTTCACCGGACAACGGGGGTCGCTCCACTCGACTTTGTCACCCCAAGGCGGCTGACCAACTTCTCCCTGGAAAGGATACCAGACGGTCTCCAGCCTGCACTGAAGCCAGGTCCCAAGGCAAAGGATGAGTTCCTGGAACAACTGAAGCTCCTGCTCCCAAGAGTCAAGGAGTCAGTCTCGAAGACCCAGGAGCGATACAAGCGGGGCTATGACAAGGGCGTTCGGGAAAAGAACAAGGAACTGGGTGGTGGCGACTGGGTTTTTGTGGACAACCATAGCAAGACCCGGGGGAAGCTGGACTCGAAGACGGATGGACCTTATGAGATCCTGAATACGGACGGTTGGACCTTTCTTCTAGACGTGGATGGCTCCCCGTACCGCGTGAGCAGCGACCATGGCACCCGAGCTCCACCGCCAAGCCAACGGGACTTGACCCGGCGCAAGCGGGCCGCAGTACCCTGGCTATCCCAAGAAGAAGGTCGGGAATATGTCTACGTCAAGTTTGTGGACCATGCCTGGAGAGACGGACGCCTGTACCTGCGAGTACGCTGGTTCGGTTTTAACCCGGCAGATGATACCTGGGAACCCTCAAACCGGCTACCCATCGCGGATGTCTGTGCCTACACGCGACGGAACGGGATAGAGGGCACTCCAGTGGCCAGAGCCGGCAAGATTCTGGAGTCGGACTCGGAGGAGGACCAAGAGGATGGGGCCAACCAAGACCCTCGGGACGAGCCGAGTTCATCCGCAACGGATGCGGAACAAGAGGATTGAGAAGAAGGGAACGGGCATATCAAGGAGAACACGCAATACAAGCATGGAACAATCAAGGAAAACAAGCACCCGCTCGGGCAACGCTTCTCTCCGCCTCTTCCCTCCTCGCCTTTCCCAAGACCTTCACCCTCCTTGCCTCCAACTACTACTCCCGGCGCGGACGCTGAGCCGCGGGAGTGTCCTCCAGCGCTGCCTCCGCGGCACGACGGGAACCGGAGGAAGACGGGATGACGTAGTGCGGTGGACGCGGTGCATCCCGGTATGACGCCATCGGAGTAGTACCGGTAGTTGCCGGGGGCTCCCGCTCATCCAGATATGCCCGTCGGCGCCCCTGGAAGCCAGTGAAGGTTTCTGACCACTGCTGGGCCAAGCCATGCCGCGTCAAGGTCGCCAGAAGTTCGCCAACCACCGGGCTGTTCGACATCTGGCCGCTGTCCGCGCAAGCAAACACCCGGTCGACCACGTTGTTCAAGACGCTGGCGTAAGTACCCAGCACCAGGGAGGACCCAACGCCTTCGACCTGCACCGGAAGACGACCCAGCTGGTCTTCAATCATACCGACGTCGTACTGGTCGCATGTCGGACCACCTTGGATCAGGTACCAGTCAGGCACCCGGAAGCGGGTAAGGCGCAGAGTCGGCGCCGGAATCTCGAACCGCCCCGAGGATGACACTACCGGACGGTCCACAACGGCCCCAGAAACCGGAGTACCCAACTCCAGCGGAGGCACAGCGCCGCCGGCGTTGGAAGAAGGCGTCCGAGGCAGAGCGGCCGGAGTAGTCGGCGTCCGTACGGCCACTCCCAGACTCGCTGCGGACAAGCGCGGTGCTGGAGGAGCTTGAAGTACCGGCACAGCCGGAACAGGGCGCAAACGCGCCGGTGACGGTTCAGGCGAGGCCACCGGGGCGACAGGTGCAACAGGAGGAAGCGGAGCCGCCGCAGACGCCCGACCGACCGCCGCGGCCCATCCCGACTCTTGCACCGGCGGCCCAACTGGCAGAAGATCAAGGGCGGCCGGGGCAGGAAAGCTACCTAGCTGCGGCCACGCCGGAAGCGGCGTCGCCAGCTGCACCTTGGCCGGAGAAGACTGGTAGACCACCTGCGCCCAACCGAAGCCATCCCGACGCGGGCGGTTCTGGTCGGCAATCGCGTTCAAGAAGTTCCGGTCATGCACCGGCACCAGACGCCGGAAGTCAATCATCGCCCGGAAGAGCCCCTTGTACTCTTCGTCCTGGCTGCACAGGAAGTCGACGGTCAACTTGTCGACAATCCAGACCATCAGGAGGTCAGGGAGAAACCAATGCCGGTTGGACACCAAGACCTCGTGAAGCCAGTGGTTGGCCGCCAAGACTGTCATCTCGGACGTGTACATCATGTACGGGATCGAGTGGAAGAAGCCCTTGACCGACGCCTGAGTCAAGGCGTCCAAGAAGTACCAGGTGAAAGGGATGCTGGAAGGAGCAAACCCGACCGGGATCTCGACTTCCTGCTGCTGCGGGATGACCTTGGGGTAGTACGCCGCCCGGTTAGCCTTCTCCAGCTTCCAGAACTCCTGATGGTTGCAGCTCACGAGGAAGTCACGCTGACGCCCGCGTCGCTCACCCTGCTCCCGTGCCGGTGACAACTTGGAGTACTTCCGGGTAAGGAAAGGCGGCTCCAGAGCGACCATGCTCGGACGGGGGTCGCAGTTCAGGCTCCCCGACCCCTTGAGCGCCTCGTCCCAGACCTTGAGCGCCCGGTGGACCTACCCTTCCTCCTCCGGCCACCGGAGGACGGACGCGGACACGCGACGCTCGGTCAAGGGTAGATCCAGCACCAGCGCGAAGGGGAGATCCTCCAGACGAGCAACCCAAGAGGAACCCGAGAAGCTCTGGGAGCGGTCTTGTGCCAGGCGCATCTGGTCCGCCGTGTGAAGACGAGCCTTATCCATCTCTGTCAAGACCCCGCGCTGGAGTTCCTTGCGCCAGAGGTCCAAGCAATCCTGCTGGCACTGGGCCGCGCCGGCGTTGCCGACCACCGTGGAGTAACGCCGGGCCGCCAGAGGGTCCTGCCCAAGAAGCATCTCCGGGAGACCCACCGGGGGGGTCTCGACCGGGTGCATCACAGAAGCCGGGGGAACCCGATCCGTCCCCGCCGTGGCGACCGGCGCCGACATCGACACCCGAAGAACCGGAGGCAGGAGAGGGGCGCGACTACCCGAGATCTCCTCCGCAACACTCGCCGCCGGAACCACGGGCCCAGCTTGGATCTCGGAACTGGACATGACGTCCAGACTCCGGGGGAACGAGAGGGCCAAGGTGAAGGAGAATGGGGGGGGCAGAATCGGAGCAGGTGGTCGTAACCGGGGTGAAGACGCTCGACCTCGGCACCGGTGCGGACGTGCTCGAGGCTGTGCACGGTGGCACCTGGTTCGGCCCGAGGACGTGCCGGACTAGGGAGGGAGCTATGTAGCATCCCTGGCCCCGACTTGGCGCCGACCCGGGACTACAACCAGAGGGCACCAGGTGCCAGAACACGCCCGCCGTGTGGTGATGGTTGGCGGCCGTGGCCCGTGCCCGGCACTGGGATGCGGTGGACTACGCTATCCACACGTGAGAGAGGGATTTCCGATGGGTTTTTGCATACTTGTGAGGGACTTGATTTGAGAGAATTTGAGTGTGAGATTAGTGGGTGGGAATAGAATTAGTAGTGATAGTGGCCCCCGACCTGACAAGGTTAGACTCGGGTCGGGGCCACTCGGGGTTATGGGGGGGGCTACCTGGCCAACGTGCCGAGGCTCCCCCAGATGCACGTTAAGAGGGACAGCGAGGCGCCCTTGGCCCGCGCCCTCAGGAAAAAGACAACTGCGCGTTTGCTTTCCTCTTCCCCGTGTGCACTACCGTGCGTATCTGTTTGCTCTGCGAGCAGGCACGTGAGGCAACAGGCATACCATTCTCGTAGTTCCCCTTTCTATGTTACCTGTCCCTTTCCCCCGAGGGATATTGACACGTGTCTGAGAGGATCGAGGTTTATACCACAGGCTCCTTGGCCGGGAACAGTAACATAGCCTTTGTAGGCCGCCGTTCCATCAGACGGTTCTACGCACAACTTGTGCAGGCAGCCACCCAACTATAGATGTTCACCACCATGGACGGCCAGTAGTACCTGGTCCTCAGGGTCTGGTAGAGTTTACTAGACCCCAGGTGTCCACCTGTGGGAGCGTTATGCTCCCTCTCAAGAATACTGTCCTTGAGGGATGCGGGGACGACAAGTTGTTCGGTCCCCTGGAATACCCCCCTCCTCAAGAGGTGGCCATCGTCTACGATAAAGAACCGCGTCTCTGCCACCATATCCAGCGTATCCCTCTGCGACTTGCAGAAGGGGTCCTCGGCCTGGGCGTTCACCACCTCGTCCAGGGGCAGGGGCAAGTACTTCTTGTTCCCTGGCGCCTCAGGGTCCAACGCCTGACCCGAGCGCGTGACTACCCCCACGATGGGGATTTCCTCATCGACTTAGTTAGTGTCCAGCCCCTCGGTAGGTACCCGAGAGAGACCGACGGCAAGGGCATGTTGCCTGCCAGGTCGGTACTCAATATCAAAGTTGAAGGGTGCCAGTCGCACCCTCCACCTGTTGAGGCGGGTGTTCGTGCAATCCGTCTTGAAGATGAACTGCAACGCGCGGTGGTCACAGCGGATGAGGAACTTCCCACCCTCTAGGTAGTGACGACGTGACGTCGCTGCCCACACCTCTGCGAGTCCTTCCAACTCGGTGACTCCATAGTTCTTCTCGGCCGAGTTCAGCCCCTGGCTGAAGTATCCCACCGGCAAGTACTCCTTGTCCGGCTGCTGCTGAAGCAACACACAACCAAGTTGGTCGTAGCTAGCGTCCACGTCCAGGATGTAGTGGCCTCCCAGCCTGGGAATAGCCAAGATAGGAGGCTTTAGCAGAAGGTCCCGAAGAGTCTCAAAGGATTCCTGCTCCACCCGACTTGGGGGAGGCAGGTTCTTCGGTAGCGTTGAGCTAACTAGCTCATTCAACGGCTTCGCCACCTTGGCGAAGCTCTTGGTGAACCGTCGGTACACGTTACACATCCCGAGGAAGCTCCTCATCTGGGTCTAGGTCCGGGGGTACTGCGCCTTACGAATGGCCCTCAAGTTCTTCTCGTTGACACTGAGGCGCCCCGGACGGACAACATGTCGCAAGTATTCCACCTCCTGAGTGAAGAGGTGGCACTTACTCGCCCTCAGTGACACACCGGCGTCAGCAAGTAGCTTGAACACCTGGCCAAGATCGCCAATGTGTTCCTCCGGACTTCGGGAGAACACAATGATATCGTCTAGGTACACGAGACAGATCTGCCACCGTACGCCGGCCAGAATCATGTCCACAGCGCGCTGGAAAGTTGCCGGCGCATTGCACAGTCCAAGCGGTAGTCGCTTGCACTAGTAGGTACCACAGTGACAGGTCAAGGTAGTTTTATGCCTGTCTTCCGGGGCAATGGGAATTTGCCAGTACCCAGCGTTACAGTCCAGGGTAGAGAACATGTTTGCCTCCCCCAGAGAGTCCAGACAGTCGTCCATCCTAGGTAGGGGATAACTGTCCTTCACCGTGCTCTCGTTGAGCTTACGGTAGCCGATACAGAACCGTGGGGTCCCAAGAACTTTGTGGACGATAACCACCGGACTCGCCCACTCGGCGTTGCTGGCCTCGATCACATCGAGGGCCTCCATGCGAGCGACTTGCTCCTTACCGAGGGCCGTTGATCGGGGCCCTCCCCTGTACGGTTTTTGGCGTATAGGGGGTGCACCGTGTTTCAATTCGATCCGGTGTTGAGTGGCTCTCATGAGTCCCAATTGACCATCCCACAACTTGTGATATTGGTCCAAGAGGCGTTCAACTTGAACCCTCAACCTGGGTGGAACCTTCTCCATGTTCACATGGGGCCGAGGAGAGGCGGCCGACTTGGAATGGTGCTTCTCCTTTCCGGACTTCGGGTCGCTACTCGTGCCCGCATTGAGGGTGACCGCTACTACAGGTCCCTCATATTGGTCGATATAGCCGAACTTGGCTCCCGACTTGAAGTACTTGGGCGACGAGCTCAGGTTCAGATCCTGGATCCTCCACGGGACCCCGGCTTTGGAGTCCATCGTGCCAAGGGCAACATGCACTTGGTGCTTGCGAGCAAGACGGGGGTGAGGATGCACCAAACCGTTCCCCGTATAATCAGTTACAACGTCAACGTGCGCCACCGAGTTGGGGGGCAACGTGACTTTACGGGCTAAACGCAGGGTAGCAGTATACCCTTCTCTCACAGAGCAAACAGGCTTCGTCTGTGAGACTGTCACAGGAGCCACTGACTTTCCCTTACTAAGGATGGAGATGGTCTCCCCATTCATCAACTTGACCCAATACTCAGGGCCACAAATCAAAGGCACTTGTGTTACAACATAAGGGGTACCCAGAAGCAGGGGTACCGATATATTCTCAACTACTTCATAGGTCACGTCGGCCTCATGGGTTCCCAACCTAGTTGGTAGGGTCACGGCACCAACGATGGGCAGTACCCCACCATCGATGTCGATTAGATGGTCAGCTTTAGACTTCCAGCGTTGGAGCTTCATCTCCTTTGGTAATAGCGACTTGTGTATCAAGGAGGCTCCTGACCCTGCATCAAGTACGATACGGGCACAACAGGCACGGCCGGGGGTTAGTTGCACCCGTCCAGCCACCTGGATGATCTCACCCGTCAGCACCGCGATGAACCGACGTGGGTTTACGTTCTTGGGGAGTCTTACCCGAGGTGGGCGGACTCCCTTAGGTCGTCGCAATATCCGGCAGGGTTGGTTCGTCCTCTTGACCCACTTGGCCGGGGCTGCTGTTGTGAGCTTAGGACGGCCAGCTCCAACGGTCATTCGTTTCCCGCCGACTTGGCGTCTGAATCCGAGGGCGAAGGGGAAGATGACGAGTCCGAGGACGACGTGTCCGCCCCCTCCGCCGAGGGTGTGGCGACCGTCACTACCGGTCCAGGTCCACCCTCGCGGCGTGAACGTACTTCGTTCGTAGCCGACTTCTTACTCGCATTCCTAACAAGTTGTTGAATGCGTTTACTCAACATGGGGCAATCAAATGCCCAGTGTCCATCGGAGTTGCAGTTCCAGCACCGATTGTCAGTTCCCGGAGGGGTCTTCCCGACTGGGGAAGACGAAGAGGTACCCTGGGAAGTTCCCACGGCAACTACTATCCTCTCCTTGCGAATTCGGCGTGCCTCCCGCAACTCTCTGGCCTGACGCGCCTCTTCGCGTTCCTTGGCCAACTCGGCCTGACGCTCCTGGCGTTGTTCCTCCCTCAACTTGCGATAGGACTCACCTCTGCGGTAGGCGAACCTAGCCAACTCGGCCAGGGTCGCCCGGGCAGTGCTATGCTCCCGGGTCTCCATCCGGACTAACCAATGGAGTCCCTCCACGAACCGCCTTTTCGCGACAGCTTGTGGGTGAAGAAACCCACAAAGATGGTTGAGCTTACGAACTCGCTCCGCAAAGTACAACTCGTCCTCAGCCTCTTCCTGGTGAGCTTGGGTAAACTCCTCAACTTGAGAAGCCAACGCTGCTTCATCCACCATGGCTATTAACAACCAGTTGACGAGCTCCAAATAGGACGTCACCTCACCAGCGCCTCCACTTGAGGAGCTGGGCATGACGGACATAAGTTCTGTCCGCAGGTCGCCCTTCGTAAACTACTGCAGCATATAGAAAGCCATGCCTTCACTTATGGCATTGTCGTCACAGGCTTTTGTGAAACGACGTAAAAAATCGAAGACACGAAGGGGGGGAGTTCCATCCCACTCCGCTTTGTGCCCAAAAGAGTGAAGTGCACTCTTCTTGGCACGGCCCATGGCTCGGGCCTGGACAGGACCATACGCCACCGACTTGTTGTGGAGGGCGTAGGTCTCGCAGTCAAAGATCCTCTGGTAGACCGGGTTTGCTACCTGGATCTTGGGCGGCACCTCACGTTGAGGGAAAATCCGCTGAGGCACTGGGGTAAGTTGACCCACGGTGCCTGTAGTCTGCCGCGGCGAGCTTGGTGTAGCCGCCGGCGTTTCCGAGGGAAACTCCCCCGTAACGGGCGTACGCCCCACCGAGAATGGTGTGGCTCCCTCGTTGGGAGTCACAGGGGTCGCCCCCTGTTTGGGGCGACCCGAGATAGGCGTGAGGAGGGATTCCCCCTGCGCCTGCGGGCTCGAAAGTTCCATTCCGGTCTGGACATTAAGGCCATCTGGCAAACTCGCCACAATTTGATTCAGAATAGTATTCGCCATCGTGACCACCAGGTCCGGCAAAGTCTGCCGTAACACATTGGTCGCCTCCCGACGGACAGTTTCCGCGAGGAGTGGATTGTCGACTCCAGTTGAGTCTCGGTCAGCCTCCGGGAGTCCACCTGAGGGGTAACCACGATCCTCAGGGGTCTCAACCGGGGGCATGGGCGCGAGCCCATCGCCGACCAACGGAGGTCCGCCGTCCTCCGAAAGCCTAGTTGGCGACGGCTCCAAGCCAAAGTTGGCTCCAACCCGAGTGGAACCCGCGGGGGCAGTCCTCTCACCTTGGGACGATCCCGTTGAGTGTACCACACGGTGGCCAGACTTCGGCCCACCCACATCAGAAGTGTCACCCGAATGAACTCCCGACTGAGTCGGGGTGGCCTGTGGCCCGCCCGCACTTCCAGTCCTGCTGGCTTGAGGGACCTCTAGTCCCTCTGCGACCCCTGGTAAACCTACCTGTGTCTAACCAGTATTCGAAGGCACTGAAGTACGTGCGTCACCCGTGTACTCCCCAGACGACGGGGGGTCCGAACCGGCCATGTTGGCTAACGATCGGTATGACACGGTCCAAGTCCACCGTTCCTCTGAGACAGAGGGCCCCCTACACCCGGGTGCACCCGGAGGTAAAGTTCACCCCTGTCCCCTGCTGCTCCACCAAATGTGGCAAAAACCTCTCACACACGCGACACCCAAGTTGGGGCGGTGCACAAGGGCTGCCTCCCGTGTCGGGTGTACCGGAAGAAGTGCAAGTCGCACACACTCTATCCCTGTTGTGGGGCAATCCCCCCACTGACAAACAAGAAGATGGTGTGTGGTCCAACAGTGTCTTGGTCGGGACGGGGAAGCAAGGCCAAGCCCCGCTGTCCCTCCCCTTATCCCCCCAGGGTCCCCTCAGAATCTCGCCACTCAGAATCTCCCACCCCAGCACCTGCCCACCGGGCCACACGAAAATTCAAGACGATAAATGCAGAAAACCCTCAAATCCAAGTTGGATTTACTACTAAGCTAACTATCCCAAACTTAGGGAATACGGACCCAAATGCAGGGGGAGGAACGGGTCAGGCTAGTGGCCTGCCGCCCCTTGCATGGCACGTGTTGGCCCCCTACCTGGGGGTCAATACTGCCACATCTGCGGGTGGAGATAGCTTCGTAGGAAGCTTGGTGCTCGCCAGCGCCGTTAGGGGCTTCGCTACTTTGGCGAAGTCCCGTACGAAGCGCCGACTGACGCCGCACGTCCCCAGAAAACGTTTCATCTGGGTTTGAGTACGAGGGTATTGCAACCCTCGTAGCGCTCTCGCATGCTTCTTGTTCACTAGAACGCGACCAGGTCTTATGACAAGGCGGAGGTAGTCGACCTCCTCTTGAAAGAGGTGGTACTTGTTGGCCTTGAGGTAAACCCCATGGGCCTTAAGAAGGGAGAGCACCGTCTCAAGGTGCTCTAAGTGATCCTCGGCCGGCTTGGAAAAGACAATATCGTCATCCAAGTAGACCAGGCATATCTGCCACTTCACGCCTGCCAGGATCATGTCCATGGCGCGCTGAAAGGTGGCTGGCGCGTTGCACAGCCCGAAAAGAAGGCGCTTGCACTGCCAAGTGCCAGAGTTGCACGTAAAGGCCGTTAACGGCCGGTCCTCCTTGGCTGCTGGTAGTTGCCAGTAGCGAGCATTACAATCCAACGTCTAAAAGACGTTGGCGTTCCCGAGTGAATGTAAGCACTCGTCCATGCGAGGGATAGGATATGCATCCTTCACCGTCATTTCGTCAATGCAAAACCGTTTACCGCCCCCAGGCTGGGGGATGATTGCCACGGGGCTAGCCCACTCCCCGTGGAAGGGTTCTATGACCTGGAGCGAGTCCATTAATCGGACGTGCTCCTCTTGTACTAGACAAATGCTAGGACCAGACGTATGGGGATGTTGTCGGACGGGGACCGCTCCTGGCTTAAGCCGGATACGGTGTACGGTCTCCTTGATGGTCCCGAGGGTACCATCTCAGAGAGAACTAAACCTCTTTATAAGCGCCTCGAGCTTAGCTCGTAGGCCTTCGGGCACCGTCCCCAGGTCTATGCCTGTGGCGAGGGAGGAATCCTTGGGAGCTGATTTCGGCTCCGGATCATTCAACTCTTCGGCGGTAGCCCCCTAGCTGACGCCATCAAACACGTTAATGTGTCCTATGGCCATGACGGCACGCAAACGTACCGGCCGCTTACTTGGATTCATCACTTGTACCGTCGTAGGCTGGCCAGGCTTAAGCGTGGCGGGCCCCTCGGCCAGTTGCGCTCCACGAATGCAGTGCAATGTGCTCTTGCCACGGATGTATCCGTGGCCTTGAAAATTGCCACGCACTTGAACGTGCGCTGTTGTGCCCGGACGCATAAGCGTCTTTTGGGTAAAGACCAGGCGGGCGCTCCCCCCACGGGAACACGCACACACCGCTTCCCTATTCGGCTTGCGGCGGGGGTTCTTTTGAACCCCCCGCAGGACGGGGACGGTCTCCCCCGATAAGAGGGTGACCGTCTGGTCCTCCGAGTTAATCCGCTTAGTTTCGTGGTCCACGAATGTGTTCCCCAAGATAACAGGAACGCACATATTCGGAACCACACCAAAGGATATGTATGAGACGTGTTGTCCCACACAGACCCCCAGGGTGACGCTACCCACTATGGGGAGCAATCCCCCATTCACATCTCAAAACCTTAAGGTTTCCAGGTCTCCCAGGGGCTCCATAGGGAACCCCCGAGGTAAGGCTTGCTTTCGGGCGAGCGAAGGGCCACTCCCGGTATCGAGGATGGGCCTCGTCGCCCATTCATATCCCTCAGTATTAAAAAGCCGTTCGGCTAATTGATAGGCCGTGGGTGGTGACACTAATGCCACCATCCGAGCTGCTTGTTTGGCTTCATCCTTCCCTTTAGGGCGGATCATCTTACGCTTCACCCCATGAGGCCGGGGTAAGATGCGTTTCAACACGACATCCTCTTCCCCGGGGGAGGAATAATCCTCATCAGGCCTCCCCCATAATCGTTTTTTGAGGAGGGGGTATCCTCAGATGAAGAGTCCTCTGACTCTTTGGTATTCCCGTGGGGGCCAGGCCCCTCTTCAGGGGCGCCAGAAGGGCCCCCCTCAGTGACAAGTGCTATGGACTGCGCTGTCCCCGCCGTGCCCCGCGGGGTACGGCCTTCAATCCGTGCGCGCTCCTTACGGGCTTTCTTAAACTTTGCCCGCGTCACGGCCCTAAGGTCGGAACAGTGGCGCGTAAAATGCTCATGGCTATTACAAACCAAGCAGCGGTAGCGATTGAAACGCTCCCTCCCCGGCATATCAGCCGGGGACTTCGCCTCAGAGCCCAATTTGGCCTTCTCCTCATAAAACGAAGGCACGGGGGAACCGCCGGGGGTAGTAGCCACCCCCGCTGCAATGTCTCCAGAGGCATTGCGCTGAACCCGACGCTCCGCGGCATCTGAGGACCATTGGGCCCGCAGCTCTTCGTTGCGCCGGCGACATATGTCGCCTTTGCGTTGAGCATAGCGTACCAACGCCTCTATGGGCGTGTCTGGTGTATTAAATTCACGGACATCAGTCCGTACCTCCCACCAGACCCGTTGCATAAAGCGGCCCTTAAGCTGGCTCGCACTATGTATATACTCGCAGAGTGCATTTGCGTCGCGGACGCGCCGGAAAAAGGTGGTCTCGGTTTCATCCTCCTCTTGGGCAACGTTATTCAACGCTGCCACTTGGGATGATATTATTTCCTCGTCCGCATATCTGCGGAGGAGCCAGTCAACCAGCTCCAGATACGAAGTGACCTCTCCCGCCCGTCCCCCCGCCTTAGAGGGGATAAGGGACAGGAGCTCCTTCTTGAGCTCCCCTTTGGTAAACTCCGGAAGGAGGTACAGAGCCCGACCTTCTGAGAGGTCGTTGTCATCGCTAGCCTTACGGAAGCGATTTAGGAATTCGAACACCTCTAGAGGGGGGGTCCCGTCCCTGTGGGCGTCACGCCCAAACGTGAGGGATATCTCTTTGCGCTTCCGGCCTAAGTCGCGAGCCATCTCTTCATCGTAGCGTACGCTCTTGTTGGCGAGTGCATAAGACTCGCAGTCCAGGATACCTTTAAAGGTATCATCATCGGGTATTATCTTGAGCGGGATAACCCGCTCGGGTTCCCGGTTACGTCCGGGGGATAGCACACGGGCTACCCGGCGGTGGGTCGAAGCGCTTAAGCGCCTCGCCCCACGTCTCTCAGGATCGACGTCACTTGCCTCTGAAGAGGAAGATGTTTGCAAATAACCGTGGGGTCGGCGGCGAGTCCGCCGACCAGATCGAGAGATTGAACCCTCGACCTTTTCGAGTCGAGCAGAAATTGGTGACACCATTTCAGTCAACATCTGGCGGAAAGCCGCCAGAGGAACAGTTCCCATAGCCGTGGAGGACGACCCCCCGAAAGCGGGTACGCCCCCCAAAGGCGCGCCTCTAAAATTATCCGTAGCCATACGGTCCTGGGTGGGCGATACAAACGTACCCCCACCCGTGGGTGAGGCCCAGGCCCCCCACTCACGGGAGGTAAAGGTAGAGCGGTCGCCGACGCCTTGGGCTGCCTCCCCATCAGGGGTCGCGCCTGGAGTGCCTTGTGCCAGGCCGGGAGCCTCACCGGCGCCTGGCACTCCACCCGGAGGCAGGTCCAAACGGGACAAGTTCGTGCGTTCCCGCTGAGCGGCCGACTCAACACCAGGGTTGGTCCGTGAGGTGCCACCGGGAACTTCGCCGGTACCTGCCGTCACGATTGACGCTTCCACAGGTGTAGGACCTCTTCCTTGAGGAGGAGCAGAAGTATCAGACTGCATCTCGACCCACCTGTAAAGGCAAGAAAGAAAAGGTACCAAGGGTCACAACCCAACCACAGAGCACACGACCAAGAAACCACGCAACAAAAGGAGAGGAGGTTCCACCAGAAGGCGCAGCGAATCCCCTCCCCTGCTGCTCCACCAAACGTGGTGGTTCTCTGGGCGTACGCCCACACCAACGGGGTACCTTATCCTCCTGAAGGAGATGGTGGGGAACCCGGGGTATAAACCCTGGAGTCAGAACCGCCGGAACGTAAAGCTCCACGCGAAGGTGGAAGCGTCCGGGACGGGGAACACGAGGGTAACGCAAGGTTGATTTTTTGTGAGGGGGAAGCAACGGGCACGGCCCCACGCGCAGATATCCCTCTTTGGCCCGCCGGTCCAGGGCCCGCTGTGGGACCCCGGAGTGCGGGCCAACACTCCCCACACTAAACACCCAATCAAAACACTCAGAACCCTCCAACACCTCTCTGCACGCAAAACACGCTCAGTGGAGGGATCTCACTAAATCTCGGCCAGATTGGGGCGGAAGTAGCCCGCGCTAGGGAACTTCCCTTCACTGGCCAGAAGGCCAATTCCAATCGGGCGGGCGTAATCGCTCTACCCGATGTTATCTTATCTCCCCCCCCCCATTCATGGGGGGATCCAGCGAGGATGACGTGGCGTGCCCCTCCCGAGGGAAGAGCGACCCCCTCCTGCCCCCGATTGGTCAGGGGCAGAGGTCGCCACGATCCGCCTCCCCCTGAAGGGGGATGCCCCTAGCCCGAGGGGTGCGGTAAACCCCCACACATCGAAGGCTTCGTCGAGGGCGGCGGTAAGGGCGTAGATCTCCCCCGCCATCGCCGACCGTACGACCTGCTTACACTTGCGGCTACCGTAGGTAAGCACGTGGCTGCGTCCCGACCCATCGCACAGCAGGACGACAAACCCCACCTGAGAGGACAGGTCTTTGTTGCCAGCGAACGACGCGTTAGCATACGCCCGGATGCGCAGATTGTCCACGTCGAGCCCGGGATACAGCAGCGCCATGTTGCGTCCAGCTTCGGCCCGCTTGACCAGCGCGTTGTACTCCCGGAAGGCGTCGTGCCCAAACCCCGGCTCTGTTACCTGCGCCAGCGTGTTGATGCCACAACACAGGTCAGGGCGGGCATGTGCCAACCGGGCAAGAATTGCCCCCGCCGAGATGAACGCCTTGAGAACAGCGTCATTTGGCAGGGCGGAATACCGGTCGGTGGAGACTGGCTGGTCCAAGGTGATGGTCCGCCGTGAACCCGGATTCGTTTGGATAGAAACGCCCACAAACTCCATCTTGTCAAACTTGCGCTCCTTGGCCTCGAACCTCTTGAGGGACCACTCAGTCTCCTCCTGGAACTGCCGCTTGCCCGCCATCATCAGGTCGTCGACAGCGGCGCGTTCAATAACGTTTTCCAAGAGGAGGATGAAACCGAGACCACCTTTTTCCGGCGCGTCCGCGACGCAAATGCACTCTGCGAGTATATACATAGTGCGAGCCAGCTTAAGGGCCGCTTTATGCAACGGGTCTGGTGGGAGGTACGGACTGATGTCCGTGAATTTAATACACCAGACACGCCCATAGAGGCGTTGGTACGCTATGCTCAACGCAAAGGCGACATATGTCGCCGGCGCAACGAAGAGCTGCGGGCCCAATGGTCCTCAGATGCCGCGGAGCGTCGGGTTCAGCGCAATGCCTCTGGAGACATTGCAGCGGGGGTGGCTACTACCCCCGGCGGTTCCCCCGTGCCTTCGTTTTATGAGGAGAAGGCCAAATTGGGCTCTGAGGCGAAGTCCCCGGCTGATATGCCGGGGAGGGAGCGTTTCAATCGCTACCGCTGCTTGGTTTGTAATAGCCATGAGCATTTTACGCGCCACTGTTCCGACCTTAGGGCCGTGACGCGGGCAAAGTTTAAGAAAGCCCGTAAGGAGCGCGCACGGATTGAAGGCCGTACCCCGCGGGGCACGGCGGGGACAGCGCAGTCCATAGCACTTGTCACTGAGGGGGGCCCTTCTGGCGCCCCTGAAGAGGGGCCTGGCCCCCACGGGAATACCAAAGAGTCAGAGGACTCTTCATCTGAGGATACCCCCTCCTCAAAAAACGATTATGGGGGAGGCCTGATGAGGATTATTCCTCCCCCGGGGAAGAGGATGTCGTGTTGAAACGCATCTTACCCCGGCCTCATGGGGTGAAGCGTAAGATGATCCGCCCTAAAGGGAAGGATGAAGCCAAACAAGCAGCTCGGATGGTGGCATAAGTGTCACCACCCACGGCCTATCAATTAGCCGAACGGCTTTTTAATACTGAGGGATATGAATGGGCGACGAGGCCCATCCTCGATACCGGGAGTGGCCCTTCGCTCGTCCGGAAGCAGGCCTTACTTCGGGGGTTCCCAATGGAGCCCCTGGGAGACCTGGAAACATTAAGGTTTCATGATGAGAACGGCGGATGCATCCCCATAGTGTGAAGCGTCACCCTGGGGGTCTGTGTGGGACAACACGTCTCATACATATCCTTTGGCGTGGTTCCGAATATGTGCGTTCCTGTTATCTTGGGGAACACATTCGTGGACCACGAAACTAAGCGGATTAACTCGGAGGACCAGACGGTCACCCTCTTATCGGGGGAGACCGTCCCCGTCCTGCGGGGGGTTCAAAAGAACCCCCGCCGCAAGCCGAATAGGGAAGCGGTGTGTGCGTGTTCCCGTGGGAGGAGCGCCCGCCTGGTCTTTACCCAAAAGACGCTTATGCGTCCGGGCACAACAGCGCACGTTCAAGTGCGTGGCATTTCTCAAGGCCACGGATACATCCGTGGCAAGAGCACATTGCACTGCATTCATGGAGCGCAACTGGCCGAGGGGCCCGCCACGCTTAAGCCTGGCCAGCCTACTACGGTACAGGTTATGAATCCAAGTAAGCGGCCGGTACGCTTACGTGCCGGCATGGTCATCGGACACATTCCTGTGTTTGATGGCTTCAGCCAAGAGGCTTCTACCGAAGAATTGCAGGATCCGGAGCCAAAACCGGCTCCGAAAGAATCCTCCCTCGCCCCAGGTATAGACCTGGGGAAGGTGCCCGAAGGCCTACGAGCTAAGCTCACGGCGCTTTTAGAGAGATATAGTTCTCTTTTGGATGGCACCCTCGGGACTATTAAAGAGACGGCACACCGTATCCGGCTTAAGCCAGGAGCGGTCCCCGTCCGACAACATCCCTATAAGTCTGCCCTTAGGTCCCGTCTAGTGGAAGAGAAGCAAGTCCGATTAGTGGACTCGCTCGAGGTCATAGAACCTTTCCCACGGGGAATTGGCTAGCCCCGTGGTAATCGTCCCCCAGCCTGGGGGCGGTAAACGGTTTTGCATTGACGAAATGACGGTGAAGGATGCATATCCTATCCCTCGCATGGACGAGTGCTTACATTCACTCGGGAACGCCAACGTCTTTTAGACGTTGGATTGTAATGCTCGCTACTGGCAACTACCAGCAGCCAAGGAGGACCGGCCGTTAACGGCCTTTACGTGCCACTCTGGCACTTGGCAGTGCAAGCGCCTCCCTTTTTGGGTTGTGCAACGCGCCAGCCACCTTTCAGCGCGCCATGGACATGATCCTGGCAGGCGTGAAGTGGCAGATATGCCTGGTCTACTTGGATGACGATATTGTCTTTTCCAAGCCGGCCGAGGATAACTTAGAGCACCTTGAGACGGTGCTCTCCCTTCTTAAGGCCCATGGGGTTTACCTCAAGGCCAACAAGTGCCACCTCTTTCAAGGGGAGGTCGACTACCTCGGCCATGTCATAAGACCTGGCCGCGTTCTCGTAAACGAGAAAAATACGAGAGCGCTACGAGGGTTGCAATACCCTCGTACTCAAACCCTGATAAAAAGCTTTCTGGGGATGTGCGGCGTCAGTCGGCGCTTCGTACGGGACTTCGCCAAAGTAGCGAAGCCACTAACGGCGCTGGCGAGCACCAAGCTTCCTACGAAGCTATCTCCACCCACAGAGGTGGAGAGGAACGCTTTCGAAACTCTACGGGGGTTGCTTTTGTCACCCCCCGTGTTAGCGATTCCTCCGATGAGCGGCCACTGTATAGTGGACGTGGACGCGAGCTATGAGCAGCTCGGCTGTTGTTTACTACAACAGCAACCCGACGGGGAATACCTCCCTGTAGGGTATTACTCCCGGCCGTTGAATCCGGCCGAGAGAAATTACCACGTCACCGAGATTGAAGCGTTCGGTGTCGTATGGGCCGTGACACACCTACGGTCCTACGTTGAAGGGGAGGAATTTGTAATACGGTGCGATCACCGTGCCCTTTTGTCGGTGCTGGCTAGAAATAGCCCAAACATACGAATTAACCGTTGGCGGCTTCGGCTGTCTGACTTTACCTACGAACTCCGGTATAAACCGCGGGCCGACCATAAGGTGGCCGACGCTTTGTCACGCTTGCCCACGGACGAGCCTGACAATGCTCCTATAGATGAGGACCTTCCGGTCCTCGCCACGCTGACCCGGTCTGCTCAGGCTTTGGCCGGGCGGAGCGAGAAGCATCGCCATTTGGGGCCCATTGCGGTAGAGGAGCTTATAAAAGCTCAGGCTCAGGACATCTTCTGCTTGGAACGGCGGAAGGAATGGGAGTCGGTACCTCCCCCTGACCCAAAAAGGGCCAGGAAGGCTTTCTTCTTCGAGAACGAAGAAGGAATACTATGCCGGAGGTCCTTCTTCCTGGACGCCACTCAGGTGGTGATCCCTACATCTCTACGTGAAC
Organism: Pyropia yezoensis; assembly: GCA_009829735.1. NCBI lineage: Eukaryota > Rhodophyta > Bangiophyceae > Bangiales > Bangiaceae > Pyropia > Pyropia yezoensis. The sequence goes on from CM020618.1 coordinate 42,974,637, forward strand.
GTCTGAAGACGTACCACCATGAGTTACCTTTGGCGGCCCATCCTGGTGCTCGCTGGATGTACGCCACGCTGAGGCGTGGGGTCTACTGGCCCACCATGATTGTAGACGTGTACAAACCCGTCTCCCAGTGCACGAGGTGTGCTCGGAGTAGGCTGGATGAGCGTAGGCGTACGTCTACGCTCAAGCTATTCCCAGCCAACGAGCCCTTCGCCAGCTTGGCGATGGATACTCTCGGACCCTGACCCGCTTCTGAAAAAGGTAACAGGTTTATACTTGTGATGGTGGACCGTTTTAGTGAGCTCACCCGGGCGGTCCCCATGAAGGAGATTACCGCGGTGGCAGTGGCCTCGGCCCTTATTGACGTCTGGGTAGCGTCTTATGGCATACCCGACTCAACGCTGACCGATAACGGTCCGTAGTTTGCTTCCGTCTTTTTCCAGGGGGTCTTCGGACTCGTAGGGGTTGAGGCGAAGTATACGACGCCTTACCACCCCCAAACAGATGGGCAGGTGGAGCGATATAATCGCGCTATTATGAGGCAGCTCCGGGTTCATACCGCGCAGCACCCAAAGGAGTGGGACCGTTATGTCTCACTCGTCACAACGGCCTGTAACACTCAAGTGCATTCTAGCACTGGGCAGGCACCCCTCATGTTTGTGGGCCCAAGGCGGCTCCAAACAATGGGGGTCGAGCGCCTTCCGAAGCTCCGTCCCCTTCAGGAGAAGGAGGACGTGGGCGAAGGCAAGGACGAGGACTCCCAGACCGCAGCCTTACAGTTTGTGGAAGACTTGAAGAGCATTATCCCCCAGGTGCGTAAGCACCTGGCCAAGGCGCAGGAGGCGTATAAGAAAACCTTTGACGCCACTGTCGCGGAGAAGAATAAGGACCGACGGGAGGGGGACTGGGTTTTCCTGGCCTCCCATACCCGTAGGCGGTCTAAGCTCGCTCATAAGAGCGTGGGCCCCTACATGGTCTTGAGGACCGATGGGCAACGTTTCACTGTGGAGACACCTTCAGGGATCCGAACGGTTACGAGTGACCATGCCACTCGTGCCCCGGCACCCCAAGCAGGCCATCCTGCCTGGGCACGTGCCGAGGCAACACGAGCCAACTTTAAAGTGGCTCAGCCCTCCCCGAGCACAGGGGATGGCAGAGAGTACGTGTTCGAGAAGTTCGTGGACCACCGCATTAATGCGGAGGGAGCGCTTGAATTACGCATACGCTGGTTCGGCTATGGCCCCCAGGATGATACCTGGCGGCTAGCAACGAATTTGCCGGCTGAAGCCGTGCGAAAATATTGCAGAAGAAGGAAGCTTAAAATTCGGGTTACCCCGAGTCGCATCTTCTTTTATGCAACGGCACTAAGAAGTAAGGGGCAAAAGCTTTTACTCTGATGGAAGCCGTCTTTACATGTCCTCACGCGGACCTACGCAAACATGGCCCCTCGGGGTAAACTCCTATTGAAAAGAAGCAAAGCGCCCCGGCTCAAGCCGGGGAGTACAACCCTCAATACCTCCGATAATGGGGGGATAAAGGGGGGTAGGTCCCATACCCGGGAGATCGGTTCGGACCTGCCTGGGACTCCTCCCCACGGTCGGTACCCGAAGAGCGTCCACCCGCTGAAGCGTGGGCCCAACCATATGCGGCTCCCGCGGCCTCTCCATAAGGAGTGGCCGGTGACGAAGCCTGACCCCGTAGTGCCTGGGTGTGGAGGGCTTGCATGTCCACCAGGGCCCGCGTCTCAGAAGTCGCAACTCCTAACTCACGACGCATACGCGTCGTGAGATTCTCCGCTGACAGGTCCGCTAAAGCGGCCTGGCGTTGGGGAGGAGAGGCACCCGCCAACACGCCAGCCATGTCGTTGGCCAAGCCTGTATAGGCTCGGAGTAACGCCATAGTCAATACTGACTGGGTGGCAAAGGTAAACTCCGCCGGGAGGTCCTCACCAAAGGAGGCCCTCATCCCGAACAAAAGTTGGGGAGACATAGTGCCCCCCACCTCCAGACGAAGTTCGGGGTTTCACCGAAAGGGTGAAACCCTCGGGGGGGCAGCCAGACGGTTACCCCCATAACCCGCATCAAGGCCAGCTCGGCCTCGACCGGGAGCTCCCCGGGAGGAAGCCCCACCCCGGCCTTTCCAGGCCGAGGTCGCCGCGGGTTGCCCCGTGATGGTTCCTGCGCCAGCGCGGGGAGCTCCTGCTACCGGCGGCCGGGCTGGGTCACAGCGGATCCGGTCGGATCCCCAGAGGGAGGAGCCCCCTCCCGTATGGGAGGGACGCTCTCCGGGATTGACAACCTCCCCCAACTCTGGGAAGAGCCTTGGGCCTTCCCGGCACATCTGCACCTCGGGGTTGGAGACCCGAGTGGATGCGGTAGCACCCTCACCGTAAGGGAGGGTCGCGATGTCAAGCCCCTTCATAAGGAGCAGCCGCTGATCCCCGGGGGAAAGCTCCCGGGAGACCAAGACGAGTCCTCGGTGGCCGCCTTGATCGCGGAGGCGCTCGTCAAATACGAGCGACCTCACCCGCCGAAGGAGTTGAAGGGCCTCATCAAAGAGACCCGCCTTGGCAGAGTCCTCCTCTTTAAAGAGGAGGGAAGTGTCCAACGAAGAAAGAGCCTCAAGAAGGGGCTCGTTCAAGAGCCATAAATGGCCATTAAACGTAACGGCGGACAAAAAGATGTCCGCCACCTCCACCAACCAGGAAGTGGAGGCCATGGCACTCCTCCGAACCCCCTAAAGGGGAGCAGACAAGAAGACTACCTCGTAGGAGGAAGAACGACGGAAGACGGCACGCCATTCCCCGTGGGACCTCCAATGAGGACCACCACGGGGGCACGGCCGGGTAGAGCCCCCCCCTCATCGGGGTGGGGACGTGATGGTATTCCTTCTGCTCCCCATTCATTAGGGGTCCAGGAAATTCCCGTAGGCGCCACTCCGCCAGAGCGCCCCGGTTATAATACCCGGGGTCGTCCAGGCCGAGAGTGGGAATGGGCCCCGGGTAGCACCGGAGGTCAGTGCATGGTCCCTCCCCTGTAAAGAGGGGACCCGCCAGTATCTCCTCGACCCCCTTAAGGAGGTCTATGTCGATCCGACCCATGTAAAAGGGTAAGTCCGATGGCAGCACCTCCGACACGGTATAAACCGTGCCGTACTGCATGCGCAGGTTGCGCCAGATGTTAACCATCGGGAGCACACCGACCGCTTGATACCGTAGGTGTGAAATACTGGATCACCGGGGACGCTTAGTCGAGTCCTACCGATCCTCATCGATAGCGATGAGGGGTACGCCCTGGTAGGTGTCGACCCAATCAGAGGTTGACCCACGGTCACCCTCCGGTATGTCATCCACCCCCATGGGGGGGTGGTCTCCCGGAGACGACATAGCGGCCGCCCAGAAGGGCGGCCCTGCAACAAGGAAACAAGCGCCCGCCCACAGCGGCGACACGTCCGGCAAGAAGCTGCCCGCCGACAGCGGTTGCGCAACCACGGTGACAGCGCCGGCCCGCAGCGGCCGGACAAACACAACGGCAACCGCCCACAACGGCGCCGCAAGAAGGACGACAAGGCCGGCCCACAGCGGCCGGACAACAGCAAAGCCGCGCGCCCACAGCGGCGGCGCGGCCACGACAACGCCGGCCCACAGCGGCCGGACAACAGCAACGGTGCCCGCCCGCAGCGGCGGCGCGCCGAGAAAGAGGTGCCCGCGCGCAGCGGCGGCGCGCCCAGGACGAGGTGCGCGCCCGCAGCGGCGGCGCGCCCAGGAAGAGGTGCGCGCCCAAAGCCGCTGCAGCACAGAGGAGCCGATGGTGGCCGCCCGGAAGGCCGGCACACTCCGAGCGGAGACCCCCCTTTAAAGGGGGGGTGGGGGGGCGAGTACCGCGAAGGGCCAAGGTGCCCCGCCGAGAATCCGTGGGGTCCCACAAGGAGGCCGGTGGCTCCACCGTATGGTGGCGCCAAGGACGAGGTCAACAAGGTCGGGAGGGGTGACACTCTTTCCCAGGACCCCGCGGTTGCACCCTCGTATGAGGGTGCATGTAGCAATATGGTTGTCCGTATTGTGACCCTAATATTAGGGAGGCTACTTCTAACCCTTAACTTTCAATTTGATAGTTCGTACTGGTCACGGTATCTATAAGTTACGTATGACCAGAGGGACTTGCATCTTGGGGTGGAGGGTAGTTAGTAGTGTCTCCGAGGGTTCATAACGAGGGGGCCGGCGGCGAATCCACCGCCGGCCAAGGTAGAACAACAAACCCCTCCCATTTGGGCTCCCTTCTTGGTCCCGTGGCTTGCGCTCCGAGAACAGCAACCTTGGCCTCCCGGTGACGTTGGTGCCGATCCCCCGTGGTGAGAGTTCCCTGAGAGTGGATGTGCAGCGGATACCTATTGTGCTACATTGGTGGAGCAGCAGGGGACGGGTTTCCGTCACCCTTGTGGTGACGCCGTCTTCGGCCCTGGCACACGGATAGGGATCCAGTCCTTTTCTTGTACTCGTGGTGCTGCGATCTGTTGATTGTTTTGAGTGGTTGCGTTTGACTGCGATATACGGTTACTCTCCCCCAACTACCCCCTTGCTCTCTTATTCGTGGTGACTATTACGTCGGTTGACTGATTGTGACTATGTCTACCCAAGAGACGGGGAACGTTCAAGATGACGGATCGGCGTCGACGCCGACCCCAGAGCTGAACCCGGGAACCGGGATCGGTATCCCGATCGACAACATTGAGACGCCGATGCTCTCCGGTGCCGGATCGATGTTTGGTACGGCACGGACGGCCGGGGGCGGCGGACAGCCGCAACTGCCCTCTGCCGACCTCACGCCGCCGCCACCTTCACCAGAGGACTCCCTGAAGGCATCATTGGCTCGCATCGAGGCCAGGTTCTCCGGGCTCGATGCCCGTCAAGAGCGTACGGAGGACGCAATGGCGGTGCTGATGTCAGCACGCCATACGACGGTACCCCGTCGGGTCCCCCCCACACCGGTACGGTTCGAACCGGCCGGACTACTTTCGGAGGCCACCAGGGTCAACCCCGGTGTTGCTACTCCTGGACAACCCCCGGACACGGCGGGTTATGGATCCGACTCGTCGGCGGAGTTGGAACGTAGCCATACGGAGCGCTACGCTCGGAGCACCCAGAGCGGGCTCCACGGACATGGTCCGGCGGACACTTACGCCGGAACAGAGTCGGCGATGGGGGGAGACGCTACCGTCTCCCATTACCCCCCCGACGACGGAAGCCAGGCAACTCGGGCACCCGAGGCGCCGACGCCGGAAGTTCCAGCGTCACTGGTGCAAGCGATGACAGCGCAGGTTACTGCGAGCTTACTGAAGGGGATGGAGTCCGATGAGTTTACTCATCAACTGGCCAAGCGACAGGATATCCAGGACGCGGACACGGAGATTGTCAACGAAGCCTTCAGGTCGGTACTGACTCCCGAACGTTATCGTTTGGAGGACCGATCCACTGCCGTATCGGAATCGATGCGTACGACCTCGCACCGAGCGATTCGCTCTATGCAGACCCTTATGAAGGGAGTCCCTATGTTCGGGGGCCCTAACGGACGCCCGTTGGCAGTCATTGGCTTCTTGAATAGCTTCAAGGCAGCCGCAGACAAGGCACTCGTCAACGAGGGGCTGGCGCTGGAGATCCTCCCGTTCTTTGTTGACGAACGGGTTCGAGGCATCCTCCGCCAGGCATCCCCGATGCCGGGAATGAGGGTCGCAGCCACCCCCATGGATTTCCGTGACATACTGAAGGAGCTGCTTAGCAGCTACCTCAGTGAGGACAAGTGCGAAGACCACTATCGGGCCCTTCGCACTGCCACCGCCCAGTCCTGGGAGGATGAAGAGATGTTTGGACGCCGGATCCAAGAGCTCGACTACGAGCTGGGGAAGCTCCTCGGTGAAGGGGAACTACGGGCCATCCTGTTCGCAGGAGTACCCAACTACGTGCGGATATCCGCACGGGGAGCCAATACGGCCCGGACGAACTTCAGTCGACTGATGCATAAGTGCAAGTCCCTAGGGGACGCCTACCGGGTGCTACACCCGGAATGTGCCTTGGCCTCGAAGCCCAAGGGTGAGGGAGGCAAGCCCAGTCTTACCCTGGTACTGAGGCAAGAGATGGTGGAACGTAAGGCCGCACCAGTACTGGTGGCGACCGAACATACCCCTACAGGAGAGGATGAACCTCTAGTCGACCAACAGGGCCACCTGTTGCTACCGGCGACGCCGGTGATTGATGAGCATGGTACGGTAGCGTACATCGCTCCGGCTGGGACCCAGTTCCAGGTCAACGAGGGAGCAGGAAGGCGCGTCCCGTATGTACGGACTACGCGGTATGCCCCGGTTACGGGTAACCCCGACCAACCCCTGCCGACATGGGCAGTACGCACGGAGGCACTTCCGCATATCGCTGGTAGGACCAACCGGTTGGGGGAGTCCATGTTCCGGCTGGCACCGGGACCCAAGGTTTACCAAGGGGCGGGCACTCGGGCGCTCGAGGCAGGCAACCGGACCTATGGAGCCAACCCGACGCGGACGCCCGGGACGGCCGGCACGTCCGGATGTGTGTTGTGCGGAGACCCCCAACACTGGGTGTCCGCATGCCCGCTCATCCCGGAGGAGTCTTGACGGGCAGAGGCGCAACGCAAGGCATCCATTATTGGGTATCCCGCCAGAGGCCCGGCACCAGGTAGGCAGCAAGCTCCAGGAGGAGTACTGGCAGTCGAGGAGGCACCTCCTCTCCCGGATATCCCGGAAGATAGTACCCGGCCGAGTACGGGAAACGAGTAAGAGGAAGGACGACACGGGGTCGCTGGGGTAACCCTAGCAAGCCACTTCGGATTGCCGCGGGGAAAGCCCCACGGAGAGCGCGGTTGAGCCGACGCCGCATCAACCCCCGGGAACACCTTCCGGCCCCGACGACACGGCGTCAGGGGATTGATGACCAACCACCAAGGTTGGGAGGAGAGGACGGGAAGCCCCGTCACATGGAACCAGACAAGGGCCCGGTTCAGGATGCCCTAGCTACACCGGATATCGGTGTAGGCCACGTGCTGTTCACCTTGGAGAACTTCAAGGTATCAGCCACACTGGGGGTTGACCCCCAGTCGACCCGATCGTTTTACCCTGTACTGGATACAGGGGCTGGACCTAACCTGATCCGGAAGGATACCCTCCCGGACAAGTGGCTCCCGCGAGTCAGAGTGACTCGGGGACCCACCATCAAGGACGCGAATGGTCGTCTCATTCGTACGACCGCAGCGATGTCGCTGCGGGTCACCATCAGGGACCTCACTACGGAAGTTGACTTCCTGGTGTGTGAGACTCTATCTGTGCCCTGCATACTGGGGTGCACCTTCATCAACGTTCACGTTGATGCAATCCGGCCGGGCCGGAGGACCGTCGAGCTGCAAGAGGCCGACGGGACGACGAGAGGACAGACAGCTATCGTCAGGGACCTGACGCTACAAGGGAGCCACGTTAACGTGGCTGAGGTATACGCAAGTGTAGAACCGAAGACACTCCGGCTGGCTAAGCGGACTCGCCTTGAGCCGTTATCGGAGACCGTTCTCCCGGTTAGCTGTGACCTCGCAGGCATCTGCAGAGTTCAGTCCAACCTACGAACCTACAAGCGCCATGGGTTGACCATGGCCAACGGTATCGTAGACCTCCCAGCGGGGGGGTCATCACTGCTTGTGATGGCGAACTATCGCCGTAAGGCAGTCACCCTTCCGACGGGAACTATCCTCGGGATTGCCGAGCTCTACGAAGGAGATATCCTTACCCCCGACAAGGAAGGTCAAGTGGAACCACTTGAGGTACTGGCGGTCGCCGAGCCCACCGAGCGGCAGCAACCCGATGACGGGAAGCCTAACCCACGGACAGCTCCGGCAGACATCCCGCCAAAGGACCAAGAAGCCTTGAAGGCACTGGCCGAGGCTGACCTCGACCACGTTCCCCCTTCGGTAGCTGAAGGGGTACGACGGATGCTAAGAAAGCATGATGTCATGTGGACCGGCGGGGCGCTTGGTACCATTGGGGCAACCCGACACCGTATAGACCTGGTACCAGGTGCGCGACCAGCGCGGTCGCAACCGCATTGCGCGGGACCTATGCAACGAGAGATCGTTGATGGGGAAGTGAAGAGGATGAGTGAAGCTAAGGTGATCCGACCTTCGATGTCGGAGTGGGGTGCCCCAGTCGTGATCGTACCGAAGAAGGATCAAACCCCTCGGTTTTGCATCGATTATCGACGCCTCAACTTGGTTACCAAGAAAGACTCATCCCCTTTACCAAGGATGGACGAGTGTATCGACTCGCTGGGGGAAGCCACAGTATTTACTACTATCGACTGCAATGCCGGGTACTGGCAGATCCCAGTTGCGGAAGAGGATATCCCCAAGACGGCGTTCGTCTGTCACAGTGGCGTGTACGAGTTCCTAAGGATGCCCTTCGGATTGTCCAACGCCCCCGCCACATTCCAGCGGGCCATCGACATTATACTGTCGGGAGTCAAGTGGCGTAACTGCCTGGTGTACTTGGACGACGTCATCGTCTTCTCGCGTAACATGGATGACCATGTGCAACATGTCGATGAGGTACTCACCCTCTTGCGGAACGCCGGGGTAACCCTGCGCCTCAAGAAGTGCGCCTTCTTTCAGCGGACAGTCGAGTATCTGGGTCACCAGATCACACCAGGTAAACTGGGAGTGCTCGAAGCTAATACCCGGGCACTCCGGGATGCGCGATACCCAACCACCCAGACACAGCTGAAAAGCTTCCTGGGGATGTGCAGCGTATACCGACGGTTCGTCAAGTACTTCGCTCGTATAGCCAAACCGTTAACGGTTCTGACGAGCAGCGCCTTGCCAAAGGTACTTCAACCTCCCTCGCCCAACGAGGGAGAGGCATTCGAGCTGCTCAAGCAGGCTCTGCTAACCCCACCCGTACTTGCGTTGCCGCATAGACGCGGGACCTTCTTCATCGACGTCGATGCCTGCGATACCCAAGTGGGATGCACCCTGTTACAGGGAGAGACCATCATCGGTACCGATAATGCTATCCCGGACCTACACCCGGTAGGGTACTTCAGCCGGACACTCAACTCGGCTGAGCGTAACTATAGTGCCACCGAGCGCGAGTGCCTCGGAGTCATATGGGCAGTGCAACTGCTCCGGCCATACCTGGAAGGTTCAAGGTCCATCGTGAGGTCCGACCACGAACCTTTACGATGGCTTCTCAACCTTGGTGACAAGGATTCCGACAGCCACGGTCGGCTAGCCCGGTGGAGGCTGAAGATGGCCGAGCACGACTACCGGACCATTTATAAGGCCGGCTCAACCCATCATCTGGGGGACGCGCTGTCGCGACTCGATACACCGAGCGGGGATACCCGACAGGTGGACGAGGACATCCCGGTTGTACCGGTTTGCATGGTGGGCAACGCTACCCAAGGTATGGTTGACCATACCATGGCACACCTTGCGTGCCCATTGACCCTCGCGGAATTTCGCGAGGCACAGGCCAATGACGATGACTGTCAACCTCATCGTGCTAACCTCCTGGCCGGCACGGCCGGCATCTTCTTCGAGAACGAGGACGGACTCATATACCGGCGGGCACCCGCCGATGGACGGCATCAGGTCGTAGTTCCCGTGTCCCTACGACAAGCCGTCATGGAACGAGAACACGAGAACCCCACAGCCGGACACCCGGGGGGTTCGCGCATGTTCGCAGCAATGCGAAGGTTCTTTTACTGGCCAGCAATGGCCGTCGATGTAATCGACCACGTTCGGGGATGCCACCCGTGTGCACGGAATCGTATGAGTCTTCATAGGCGGGCATCCGCTATGAAACTGTTCCCCCCGGAAGGACCCAACGAGCAAGTCGCTATCGACATATTCGGGCTGCTTCCGGTAACGGAAGAAGGGAACAGGTACATCCTGGTCATGTCGGATCGCTTTACTAAGCTGTCACGGGCAGTAGCAATCCCGGACGATACGGCCTACACCATCATGAACGCAGTGGTTGACCACTGGATCAGTGCGTACGGAGTAATGAAGCAACTCCTCTCCGATAACGGAGCAAACCTTACGTCAGCATTCTGCACTAAGGTCCTGGGCATGTTCGGTATCGAACCCCGTCGGGCATCCGACTACCACCCGCAGTCCAACGGGCAGGTGGAGCGGTTCAACCGCACCATCGTCAAGATGCTCCAATGCTATGTGGCGGAACACACGAAGACGTGGGACAGGCTTCTGTCCGTCTTAACCCTGGCATACAATGCCAGGCCCCACCGGAGTACCACCATTGCCCCCCTGGAATGGGTCATGCCGATGGGCGTCGGTAACCTGACGCTACCGCCGGGCAGATGCACTCGTTATGACATACCGAAGGGCCGACCGGCCGAACGAATCCACTTAGCTTGGTTGGCCAAGCTATCGTGGATGATTCCGAAGCTCAAGGGTGCCCTTGACCGTACACAACTTCGATACAAGAAGAACTTTGACGCCCGGCTACGGGTACGCAACGCAACCCTGGTAATAGGTGACTGGGTCTATATCAGACACCAGAAGTTCCGAGGGAACAAGCTTATGCAACCGGTCAAGGGACCGTACCAGATCTTACACAGAGATGATCACTCTGTCATCCTGCACTCCGATACGGAGATACAACGCATCAACCTCAATGATGTGACACCTGCTCCGAAGCCGGAACAGCCTCAGCCGGTACCGGCTGGGTTGCTACATGAAGCTCTTACAACCCACCGGTCAGATGACCCGGTGGGACCGGATGGGATTCCATACCAAGTAGAGAGCGTGGTCGGACACACCGACCCCGACCTACCAGGTCCCTGGTACGTCAAGGTGATGTGGGTGTGGCAAAAACCACTCGCACACACAGTACCCAAGTTGGGGCGGTGTGCGAGGGCTGCCTCCCGTGTCGGGGGAACCGGAAGAAGTGCAAGTCGCACACACTCTATCCCTGTTGTGGGGCAATCCCCCCACGGACAAACAAGAAGATGGTGTGTGGTCCAACAGTTTCTTGGTCGGGACGGGGACGCAGGGCCAAGCCCCGCTGTCCCTCCCCTTATCCCCCCAGGGTCCACTCAGAATCTCGCCACTCAGAATCTCCCACCCCAGCACCTGCCCACCGGGCCACACGAAAATTCAAGACGATAAATGCAGAAAACCCTCAAATCCAAGTTGGATTTACTACTAAGCTAACTATCCCGAACTTAGGGAATATGGACCCAAATGCAGGGGGAGGAACGGACCAGGCTAGTGGCCTGCCGCCCCTTGCATGGCACGTGTTGCCCCCTACCTGGGGGTCAATACTGCCACACTCCCCTCTCCTCAGTTCCGACCGACCCGGTCGGCCCTGTGAGGGGGTGCGTAAACGCACGTCTCGGCGTTGGGGGGGGACGCGACTTGCTGTCCCCCCTTGAGTACGTAACGCGGATGTGGAGGCGGTCACGTTGGCCGCCCCTCTCCTCAAGCTTGCCCACTTGGCAGCTTGCTCTCCCCGGTTCACACCTCACCACCACCACCACTTCTCCTTCACCTTACACGGGGCCACCCCACGCTGGGGAGGCCACCCGTTTACCCACGATCCGAGTCCCCCTCAACTCGAGGCGGGTCTCGTGCCGCGATAGCCAGGACGTCTCTCCCCAACTTGGGGAGAGCCATGGCGACTCCGGGAGTGGAGACGGACTCTCTCGATGAGCGTATGGAGGACACCTCCTACGGTGCAGCGCCTGCCGGGACTTCCGGCGGGGGCTCCGCGATCGCTCCGGGGGGTGGGACTCCCGCGTCACCCGGCTTTGGGTTGACGGCAGGATCTCCCCCGGAGGCGGGACAAGTTGTCCCGCGTGAGGCCTTGGGGCGGTGGTTTTACCCCGCTTGGCCTCTGTATGAGGAGGGGTTGACTGTTCTTCGCTGTGGCCGACTCGGCGCAGCGATGGGTCGGGTATGGGACCGCCTACGGGAGAAGTATCCCCGTAGGGTCGGGTTCCCTGCCGGCTTCAGGACGGACCAGTTTGCCTTCCTGGACGACGAGGAGGTCGAGGACGTGCAGCGGGCCAAGGCCATGGTGGACCGCGGGGGAACTATCCCGGGTCCCGGCGACTTGCCGATCTTCACTTGGGACGCGGTGGCAACTCGCCCCCCGTACCTTCACGAGGCCGATCCGCACACTCATCACTTTGATGTGCGGATGGAGAAGGACTTCCGGCGAGGTCCCTACTTGGTGACCTCGGCTCAACTTGAGTTTCCTCAGCAGTCTGCTGCCAGTAAGGAGCAATACTACCCGAAGAAGCCCGAGTGGTGGCCTCAAGTTGAGGTCCCCTACGGGTTCCCGGCATTGTTGCCACGGTTGCTTGACCACTTCGGCTCCGTCATGTTGACGGCTGGCCCTGATCATCTGGTGTGGGCCATGTTGGCCACCCAGTGGCTCCTCGAGGTCATGTCGACCTGGGTGTCATGTGTTCAGCGGCGGGGGATGCTCTGGCATCTCCCCCTCCGGCTCATCCAGGGTTTGGAACAGCTCACCCCTCAGCTAGTTGCTGAGGGGTGCTCGTCAGGACAACTCACTCTACTTGAGGAGATGCTCCGCCTCCACAAGTTTATCGAGTGGGAGAGCATTGAGCACAAGTTGCGCCGCCCCACTCGGGGGCCCAAGGACGATGGCGCACTTCGCCAGTTCGTGTGGGTCGCTCGTGAACTTCACGACGGCCGTGTGGTCCTACGAGAGGGGTTGGGCATCGGGGACTACCCGTATGCCCCGGGGGTGGATCGTCACACTGCGCCACCCCCGGACAAGCCCATAGTTATGGCTGTGCCCTCATATGATGACCATATGACTCAACCTACTGCGGGAGCCCCAAGTCGGGGTCGCAGTTACACCCGGGTACCGCCACCTCGGCGTGCCCCTCCGCTTCCTCCTGTTCCTTTCCAGCCTCACGGGAACATCCCGATCAGCGTGGCCGTGGAGTCATCCACACCGGTGTCTCCCAACTTGGGGGCCACCCTCCTGACGGTATACCCCAAGTTGGTGTTACCGCCCACGCCTCTAACCTCAGAGATGATGATCACCACGTTGGTGCGCACCATTTCCTGGTTGGCCGCGTCGACCGCAACCCTCCAAAGTTCCGAGACTCCTCAACTTGAGGAGCGCGTTCGTACTGCAGTGGCGACCGCGAGTTGCGAGTCGGTGGCGGAGTTTATGACGGCCGAGTTGGCTCGCATTGGGGCTATTATGCCCCAGCCAACCCCACTTGGGCGTGGCAAGCGTCGTGCGAGCCGGGCATACTCGCCTCCTCGCCGTCGTCGCCGTCACTCGCGGCGCTCTCCCTCCGTGTCGGAAGACGAGTTGTCTTACTCCGTCTCGGAGTCCTCTACCCCATCGGAGACGGAGTCTGTCCAGCGTCTGCGTCGCAAACTTGCGCGCAAGACCAGGCAGAAGAGTAGTCACGGTCGGCGCCACTTGCGCGACCGTGAGGGGCGCGACGGTTCCGACTTGGAGCCGCCGCCCCTTCCAACGAGTGGAGACCGTTATCGGCGTGGGTCTCGCCGCTCGCCTCTACGTGAGGGCGAGGGCCGTGGAGTGGGAGAGTCTAGCATGCGTGCCTAGTTGGCAGCTGCCTTTGTTGTGAGAGTGTGAGGGTTAGGGCTGTAGTTTAAAGCCACTCTGCGTACCACTTCGACTTGAAGCACTCTCTTGGCACTGTTGCTCGGCCTTCCCTCACGTTGAGGGAGGGCTGTTAGGGTCTATCTCGTTCCGGGCACAGTACGCCCGGACCTTCTCAGCAGGAAGGTCCTCCACATACTCCCACGTATCGTCCTTGGCTTTGTAGCCAAACCAACGCACCCTCAACATGAGGCGGTCAGTATCCTCATCCCAGCCGTGGTCGATGAACTTGTCGAACACGTACTCCTGCGGGCCCTGTTTGGCTGCAGGCAGCGAGGGCAGGCGCCACGTTTTCAAGGCACGCGCCCAAGCTGGGTCGCCTGCAGGCGGTGGTGCAACTTTGACCACGTCCTGTCCGTTCACTGTGCGGACCCCATCGTCACTTTCGATGGTGAAGCGCCGCCCATCAGTACGAAGGACCTGGTACGGCCCCTTCGTCTGGAACACCAACTTACCCCCAGTTGGGGTGTGTGAGTGGACCAATACCCAGTCACCCTGCTCGGGGACATGCTTGGCGTTGCGCACCTTTTTGTCAAAGGTACGCTTGTAGCGCTTTTGTGCTTTGTCCATCTCAGCCCTGACTTTAGGGATGAGGTTTTCAAGCCTAGCAGCGAACTCCGCCTTACTCTCAGTAGGAGTGGGCGTACTGCCACCATCCTCCCTAGTTGGGAGCGGCCGCCGCACGGCAATAGACCGCACGCGACGGGGGGTCACAAAAGCGAGGGGTACTTCCCCGGTAGATGAGTGAACCTGCGAATTGTAGGCAGTGGTCAGAATAGAAATGTATTGGTCCCACGTCTTCACGTGCTCACTCACATAATGGCGCAGCTGCCTAACAATAGTTTTGTTGAAGCGCTCCACCTGCCCATTAGTTTGTGGGTGGTAGGGGGTGGCATAGTTTGCCTTAACCCCCAACATATCCAGCACTCCTTGAAACAGTACAGACGCAAATTGCGGTCCATTGTCCGATAGTGTACTATCCGGAATGCCATACGCGGCAACCCAGTGATCTAGGAAGGCTGACACGACCGACATGGCCGTGATCTCTGCCAGTGGGATCGCTCGCGTAAGTTTCGTGAAGCGGTCACAGATGACCAGGAGGTACTGGTTGCCCTCCTCGGTCACTGGCAGTGGCCCAAGGATGTCCATCGCCAACGCGGCGAAGGGCTCCTTGGCCGGGAACAATAGCATAGCCGTAGTAGGCCGCCGTTCCATCAGACGGTTCTGTGCACAACTTGTGCAGGCAGCCACCCAACTGTAGATGTCCACCACCATGGACGGCCAGTAGTACCTGGTCCTCAGGGTCTGGTACAGTTTACTAGACCCCAGGTGTCCACCCGTGGGAGCGTTATGCTCCCTCTCAAGGATACTGTCCTTGAGGGATGCGGGGACGACAAGTTGTTCGGTCCCCTGGAATACCCCCCTCCTCATGAGGAGGCCATCGTCTCCCAGGAAGAACCGCGTCTCCGCCACTGTATCCAGGGTATCCCTCTGCGACTTGCAGAAGGGATCCTCGGCCTGGGCCTTCACTACTTCGTCCAGGGACAGGGGCAAGTACTTCTTGTTCCCTGGCGCCTCGGGATTCAACGCCTGACCCGAGCGCGTGACTACCCCCACGATGGGGATGTCCTCATCGACTGGGGTGGTGTCCAGTCCCTCGGTAGGTACCCGAGAGAGGCCGTCGGCAAGGGCATGTTGCCTGCCAGGTCGGTACTCAATATCAAAGTTGAAGGGTGCAAGTCGCACCCTCCACCGGTTGAGACGAGTGTTCGTACAGTCCGTCTTGAAGATGAACTGCAACGCGCGGTGGTCACAGCGGATGAGGAACTTCTCACCCTCTAGGTAGTGACGAAGTGACGTCACCGCCCATACCACTGCGAGTCCTTCCAACTCGGTGACTCCGTAGTTCTTCTCGGCCGAGTTTAGCCCCTTGCTGAAGTATCCCACCGGCAAGTACTCCTTGTCCGGCTGTTGCTGAAGCAACACACAACCAAGTTGGTCGTAGCTAGCGTCCACATCCAGGATGTAGTGGCCTCCCAACCTGGGAATAGCCAGGATAGGGGGCTTCAGCAGAAGGTCCCGAAGAGTCTCAAAGGATTCCTGCTCCACCCGACTTGGGGGAGGCAGGTTCTTCGGTAGCGTTGAGCTCACTAACTCATTCAACGGCTTCGCCACTTTGGCGAAGCCCTTAGTGAAACGTCGGTACACGTTACACATCCCGAGGAAGCTCCTCATCTGGGTCTGGGTCCGGGGGTACTGAGCCTTGCGGATGGCCCTCAAGTTTTTCTCGTTGACACTGAGACGCCCCGGACGGACAACATGTCCCAAGTACTCCACCTCTTGAGTGAAGAGGTGGCACTTACTCGCCTTCAGTGACACTCCGGCGTCAGCAAGTAGCTTGAACACCTGGCCAAGATGGCCAATGTGTTCCTCCGGACTTCGGGAGAACACAATGATATCGTCTAGGTACACGAGACAGATCTGCCACCGTACTCCGGCCAGAATCATGTCCATAGCGCGCTGGAAAGTTGCCGGCGCGTTACACAGGCCAAACGGTAGACGCTTGCACTGGTAGGTACCACAGTGACAGGTAAAGGTTGTTTTATGCCTGTCCTCCGGGGCAATGGGAATTTGCCAGTACCCCGCGTTACAGTCCAGGGTAGAGAACACGTTTGCCTCCCCCAGAGAGTCCAGACAGTCATCCATCCGAGGTAGGGGATAACTATCCTTCACCGTGCTCTCGTTGAGCTTACGGTAGTCGATACAGAACCGGGGGGTCCCATCAACTTTGGGGACGATCACCACCGGACTCGCCCACTCGGCGTTGCTGGCCTCGATCACATCGAGGGCCTCCATGCGAGCAACTTGCTCCTTAACGAGGGCCCTTGAACGGGGTCCCCCCCTATACGGTTGTTGGCGTATAGGGGGCGCACCGGGTTTCAACTCGATCCGGTGTTGGGTAGCTCTCATGAGTCCCAATTGACCATCCCACAACTTGTGATATTGGTCCAAGAGGCGTTCAACTTGAACCCTCAACCTGGGTGGAACACCCTCCATGTTTACCTGGGGCCGAGGAGAGGCGGCCGACTTGGCTTGATGCTTCTCCTTTCCGGACTGCGGGTCGCTACTTGCGCCCGCGCTGAGGGTGACCGCTACTACCGGTCCCTCGTGTTGGTCGATATAGCCGAACTTGGCCCCCGACTTGAAGAACTTGGGCGACGAGCTCAGGTTCATCACCTGGATCCTCCACGGGACTCCGGCTTTGGAGTCCATCGTGCCAAGGGCAACATGCACTTGGTGCTTGCGAGCAAGACGGGGGTTAGGGTGCACCAACCCGTTCCCCGCATAATCAGTTACAACATCCACGTGCGCCACCGAGTTGGGGGGCAACATGACTTTACGGGCTAAACGCAGAGTAGCAGTAAACCCTTCCCTCACAGAACAAACAGGCTTCGACTGTGAAACTGTCACAGGAGCCACAGACTTTCCCTTACCAAGGATGGGGATAGTCTCCCCATTCATCAACTTGACCCAGTACTCAGGGCCACAAATCAAAGGCACTTGTGTTACGACATAAGGGGTACCCAGAAGCAGGGGTACCGATATATTCTCAACTACACCATAGGTCACGTCGACCTCATGGGTCCCCAACCGAGTTGGTAGGGTCACGGCACCAACGATGGGAAGTACCCCACCATTGATATCGATCAGATGGTCAGCTTTAGACTTCCAGCGTTGGAGCCTCATCCCCTTTGGTAATAGCGACTTGCGTATCAAGGAGGCTCCTGACCCGGTATCAAGTACGATACGGGCACAACAGGCGCGGCCGGGGGCAAGTTGCACCCGTCCAGCCACCTGGAAGTTCTCACCCGTCAGCACCGCGATGACCCGACGTGGGTTTACGTTCTTGGGAAGTCCCACCCGAGGTGGGCGGACTCCCTTAGGTCGCCGCAGTATCCGACACGGTTGGTTCGTCCTCTTGGCCCACTTGGCCGAGGCTGCCGTTGTGAGCTTCGGACGACCAGCTCCAACGGTCATTCGTTTCCCGCCGACTTGGCGTCCGAATCTGAGGGCGAAGGGGACGACGACGAGTCCGAGGACGACGTGTCCGCCCCCTCCGTCGAGGGTGTGGCGACCGCCACCACTGGTCGAGACCCACCCTCGCGGCGTGAACGCACTTCGTTCGTAGCCGACTTCTTACTCGCATTCCTAACAAGCTGTTGGATGCGTTTACTCAACTTGGGGCAATCATATGCCCAGTGACCATCGGAGTTGCAGTTCCAACACCGATGATCAGTTCCCGGAGGGGTCTTCCCAACTGGGGAAGACGACGAGGTACCTTGGGAAGTTCCCACGGCAGCTACCACCCTCTCCTTGCGGATTCGGCGTGCCTCTCGCAACTCTCTGGCCTGGCGCGCCTCTTCCCGTTCCTTGGCCAACTCGGCCTGACGCTCCTGGCGTTGTTCCTCCCGCAACTTGCGGTAGGCCTCGCCTCTGCGGTAGGCGAACCTAGCCAACTCGGCCAGGGTCGCCCGGGCAGTGTTATGCTCCCGGGTCTCCATCCGGACTGACCAGTGGAGTCCTTCCACAAACCGACTCTTCACCACAGCTTGTGGATGAAGAAACCCACAAAGATTGTTGAGCTTACGGACTCGCTCCGCAAAGGACAACTCGTCCTCCGCCTCTTCCTGATGGGCTTGCGTAAACTCCTCGACTTGAGAAGCCAACGCCGCTTCATCAACCATGGCCCTCAACAACCAGTTGACGAGCTCCAAATAGGACGTCACCTCCCCAGCGCCTCCACTTGAGGAGCTGGGCATGACGGACATAAGTTCTGTCCGCAGGTCTCCCTTCGTAAACTCCTGTAGCATGTAAAAAGCCATGCCTTCACTTATGGCATTGTCGTCACAGGCTTTTGTGAAACGACGTAGGAACTCAAAGACACGGAGGGGGGGAGTTCCATCCCACTCCGCTCTGTGCCCAAAAGAATGAAGTGCATTCTTCTTGGCACGGCCCATGGCTCGGGCCTGGTCAGGACCATACGCCACCGACTTGTTGTGGAGGGCGTAGGTCTCACAGTCAAAGATCCGCTGGTAGACCGGGTTGGCTACCTGAATCTTGGGCGGCACCTCACGTTGAGGGAACAGCCGCTGTGGCACTGGGGTAAGTCCACCCTCAGTGCCTGTAGTCTGGTACGGCGAGCTTGGTGTAGCCGCCGGCGTTTCCGAGGGGAACTCCCCCGTGAAGGGCGTACGCCCCACCGCGTATGGTGTGGCTCCCTCGTTGGGAGTCACAGGTGTCGCCCCCAGTTCGGGGCGACCCGAGATAGGCGTGGGGAGGGATTCCCCCTGCGCCTGTGGGCTCGAAAGCCCCAATCCGGTCTGGACATTCAGGCCATCTGGCAAACTCGCTACAATCTGATTCAGAATAGTATTCGTCATCGTGACCACCAGGTCCGGCAAAGTCTGCCGCAACACATTGGTCGCCTCCCGACGGACAGTTTCCGCGAGGAGTGGATTGACGACTCCAGTTGAGTCTCGGTCCGCCTCCGGGAGTCCACCTGAGGGGTAACCACGTTCCTCAGGGGTCTCAACCGGGGGCATGGGCGCGAGCCCATCGCCGACCAACGGAGGTCCGCCGTCCTCCGAAAGCCTAGTTGGCGATGGCTCCATGCCAAAGTTGGCTCCAACCCGAGTGGAACTCGCGGGGACAGTCCTCACCCCTTGGGACGTTCCCGTTGAGTATACCACGCGGTGGCCAGACTTCGGCCCACCCACGTCAGAAGTGTCACCCGAGTGAACTCCCGACTGAGTCGGGGTGGCCTGTTGCCCGCCCGCACTTCCAGTCCTGCTGGCTTGAGGGACCTCTAGTCCCTCTGCGACCCCAGGTAAACCCACCTGTGTCTCACCAGTATTCAAAGGCACTGAAGTACGTGCGTCACCCGTGTACTCCCCGGACGACGGGGGGTCCGAGCTAGCCATGTTGGCTAACGATCCGTATGACACGGTCCAAGTCCACCGTTCCTCTGAGACAGAGGGCCCCCTACACCCGGGTGCACCCGGAGGTAAAGTTTACCTCTGTCCCCTGCTGCTCCACCAAATGTGGCAAAAACCACTCGCACACACAGTACCCAAGTTGGGGCGGTGTGCGAGGGCTGCCTCCCGTGTCGGGGGAACCGGAAGAAGTGCAAGTCGCACACACTCTATCCCTGTTGTGGGGCAATCCCCCCACGGACAAACAAGAAGATGGTGTGTGGTCCAACAGTTTCTTGGTCGGGACGGGGACGCAGGGCCAAGCCCCGCTGTCCCTCCCCTTATCCCCCCAGGGTCCACTCAGAATCTCGCCACTCAGAATCTCCCACCCCAGCACCTGCCCACCGGGCCACACGAAAATTCAAGACGATAAATGCAGAAAACCCTCAAATCCAAGTTGGATTTACTACTAAGCTAACTATCCCGAACTTAGGGAATATGGACCCAAATGCAGGGGGAGGAACGGACCAGGCTAGTGGCCTGCCGCCCCTTGCATGGCACGTGTTGCCCCCTACCTGGGGGTCAATACTGCCACAGTGGGTCGAATACGACGCACCCACCTGGGAACAGGCGGCAAATATACCCCGCCAACTTCTCATGCCTTACATGAGGCGACGACGCCTACTGTAACAACCCAACCGACACGGACTTCGGCTGTTGGGGGGTGAGGCTTATACCTACTAAGTAGGGTGTCACATGGATTCGGCAAGACTTAGGTTCACTAAGTTGGAGCGGACTTAGGCGAACTAAGTAAGCTACTGACTTTTACAAGTTTACTTGAAGGAGATCACTAACTCCGATAATTTCAAAGTGACCTGAGGCTTACACCAATGTAAACCCTCATCCATGGGGCAAGTGACGGACCAAGGAAGATTGACGTTCATGAGTATTAACCAACCAGGATGGGTTGGGGGCGCGAGAAAGAACCGAGGCAGGCCACGGCTAAGTCAGACGGGGTCCTCTCCAAAGGCAGGCATTGGTATCAGGCAAACGCCCCAACGGGGGATGAGTTTATACTCACTACTACCCGGCCACCGTAAGGGTCACCGGGTCCCTCCCCCTCACAAGCGATAGCACTTCTCAGTGGGTAGACCCACTGCCAGAGGGAGGCCAATCTCGCGTAATCGCGTACACCTCCATGCTCCACCGGTCGGCAATCTCGCGACGGTCAATCGCCCGAGTTACCTCGGTGCATAGCTGGACGAGGGTGCTGCGGCCAGCCTCCACGTCCTCCAGAGCTGTCTGGAGGCGGTCAAGCACGCCACCGAGGCAACGCGCTGACCCAACCAGCGCAGCACCTGGAGGGATATCCCCCCAGCTAACAGAGAGACCCCCCCGCATCGCGCGGGCAATGAGGGCGTCAACGCCCTCATACCATAGACGGGGACCCCCGTCAGGCATGACAGAGGCAGGAGGTGACACTGGCGCAGCCAGAGGAGCCACAGGAGCCGACACGGCCACCACCGGAGCCGGTGGCGCCTGATACGAGGCCCGGTAGGACCCCACCGAAGAGGCTCCACCGTAAACCCGGCGGGGCTCCGCCCGGCGACGGGACACCTCACGCCCCCCACCCGCAGAGTCCCACTCTCGGGGACGACGGCCAACCGCCATCGGTACCGGGGTACCGAACCACCGGGCGAGGACCTGAAGAGGGTCATGGATAACCATGGGAATACCCAGGTCAGGAACGGCCTCGGTGGACGCCCACCCACGGCAATTGGGCTCACCCGGCTGAGTACGCCGGATACGCAACGAGTGACGAGGCAAGGGGGTAGCCCCAGCCTGCGGGTCCCGGTACGGGGGAAGGGCCAGCACCCCAGCCCAGTTCACGGCGTCGTGAACGGCCAGCAGGGCCTCGAACTCCCGGGCCAACCCGGTCTTGGCAGCTATCATGTCCACGCCCAGCTGCCCAATGTGCCGACGGACACCCGTCGGAAGATGAAACAGGCGCCCCTGCCGGCGAACGGACAGCAAGAAGGAGGACGCATGCCCGAGGGTAACCTCAAGGGTGAAGGTCCCCTGCAACGGGTGGACCGGCCGGGAGGCCAACACACTCCCGAAGTATCGGAGGCAGGAGCCGGTGTCAAACCGGAAAGCAGGGGCGGGTTCCCACCCCTCCTGCCACAGAGGCGGGCGCACGGGAGTGTATACCGGCGCACGACCGTTGCCGGTCTGCAACGCACACGTTATATCGGTGCGGAACGCATCCGCCATGACACCATGGTTGCGCCGCCAGCTGGACGCCGACTTCAACCCCGCCATAGGCGGGTAGGGAGCCGTCAACGTCAGATACGGGGATACCCCCGGGAAGTACTCACAGCCGGGATACCAGCCGGTATCACCCACCGTCTCCCCAAACGCTACCGGCTCCGCCGCCGCCGCAACCCCCCGAGCACTAGCCGGGTAGTCAACCTCCCCCGGCAACGCGGGGGCAATCAAGTCGCATACCCCGAAGGCGGAGTCGAGGTAGACCTCACCCCGCCCCACCCGGGTGCGCCAGAGCTGCGCATGCCGGTCGTCCGGCTGACTCAGGATCCAATGGTGTTCCACCCGGACCGCGTTCCGCTGGTTGACCAGCCGCACCAACTCCCGCTCCCCACTCGGGTCCACCTTGACGCGCCGGGAGGTCTCTCCAGGGAGACGCGGCTGGTGGAAGTCCACCCGCATCCGCCCAGCGGACTCCATCGACTCCTGCACAGTCATTCCTCGAACCCGAGCCACCAAGTCGGACATCGACATGGCGGGCTGAGGCGCCGCCAAGGCGACGCCGCCACCTAACGGGGCAACCCGGGCAGGACCAGGAAGGATCGGGGGCGCCGGGGGAAGCCCCACCGGCAGATGGACCGGTGCCGGGGGCACACGGGGTCGAGGAGGAAGAACAAGGGCGGGCGCCCGCCCGGAGTAACTCCCGGAGTCCACTGCCATCGGGGTAGACACTTCTTGACCACCAAGCGTCCGCGGCACCGCGGGCAGAGCATCGCCGCCACCCGGACCCGACGTGGGCACCACGGGGGCAGCAGGGGTAGACCCGTCACCCGCCGCCGCGGACACACCAACCGGGCGGGCACCCGCGCCGTCTTAACCCGCCGTCCCGGCCGGGGTGCCCCCACGACCGTCCGACACGCCGGCGACGCCGTCTTGAGGTAGAGCCGCGCCGGCACCGGCGACAGAAGCCATCCGGGCCGCCGGAGGAGCAGGAATAGAGGCAGCCGCTACACGCGGTTGCCCGCCACCCGACGGAGCCGTCGTGCCGCTGCACACGGACGACAATCCGCCCGGCGCACCTTCCGGGGCCACGCGGACGGTTACCCGGTCGCCCTCGTCTTCGGACGAGCTCGCCAAGAAGCACTCGGCAGCGGTGGCAGAGACGGGAACGTCGTCCACCATCACCTCTTCCTCCTCCTCAAGCAGGAGGTCGTCCTCGCCCCCGGGTACCTGGGGGTCCGACATGGTGAAGCCGGGGTAGCAGGGGCGCCCCGTGCAGAAAAGCCGAGGCCGGCTCGACCCGGTACAGGGAACGCTCGCGCGACGAGCCAGGGAAGCGCGGGCACCCGCGCTTATAACCACACAGCTCAGCACGAGCGATACGGCAGCGCGGGACGACCCGCGCCAGCCGAGCTACGAGGGCGCTCCACCCAGGCACCTGGACCGGAGCCACGCCCCCCCACACGGGGTAATCAAGGGGGGTCACCCCCAACCGCCCCCACGCAACGCGGGCAGCCCCCGCCCCCCACTCAATCGTCCACACGAGAGGGGCCCCCCCACCACCAGACGCCTGGTGGCGGATCCGCTTGCACCACCCCTCGGAAAGGGGGGTCGTGAACAGAAACCCGCATCGGGAATTTAACGGTCCGGAAAACGGATCGTGTGTGTACCACACAAAGGGGGGCACCCCCCTCAGACAACCTCGAAAAGGGGTGTCTGTCGCGACAGGGCGCAAAGCCCCACCCGACTGGTAAACGGTCACGCGACCCACTTACATTCGGAAACCCGAATGCAACTCGACCCGAGGACGGGCCGAATCTAAGGGGGGGATATGTAGCAATATGGTTGTCCGTATTGTGACCCTAATATTAGGGGGGCTACTTATAACCCTTTACTTTCAATTTGGGAGTCCGCATTGGTCACGGTATCTATAAGTTACGTATGACCAGAGGGACTTCCGTCTTGGGGTGGAGGGTAGTTAGTAGTGTCTCCGAGGGTTTATAACGAGGGGGCCGGCGGCGAATCCACCGCCGGCCAAGGTAGAACAACAAACCCCTCCCATTTGGGCTCCCATCTTGGTCCCGTGGCTTGCGCTCCAAGAACAGCAACCTTGGCCTCCCGGTGACGCTGGTGCCGATCCCCCGTGGTGAGTGTTCCCTGAGAGTAAACGTGCAGCGGATACCTATTGTGCTACAGTGCGATGAGCAAAGACGACCGGGAAAACCGGGGTCGAACCCATTCCGCGCAGGCCCGGTGCCCCCGGATGGGGGCACGTGGGTCTGCCACCCCGGGTGAAGAGCGGCAAGTAGGGGGTGCGTGTGTGCACCCCCCGTGCGCTCCGTCTGAGGGCATCCCCCTGAAGGGGGCTGCCCAGGGCGGGGAGGGGGTGCGATGGCCGTCCCAAGGCGGCACCCTCTTTGAGGGGTGCGTCACACGACCCCTTCTCGTCAGTGTCGGCATATGCCACACGGGACGCGTGGCCTTAAGGCGTGGGGAGTGTGGGGGTTTACCGCACCCCTCGGACTATGGGCATCCCCCTTCAGGGGGAGGCGGATCGTGGCGACCTCTGCCCCTGACCAATCGGGGGCAGGAGGGGGTCGCTCTTCCCTCGGGAGGGGCACGCCACGTCATCCTCGCTGGATCCCCCCATGAATGGGGGGGGGGAGATAAGATAACATCGGGTAGAGCGATTACGCCCGCCCGATTGGAATTGGCCTTCTGGCCAGTGCAGGGAAGTTCCCTAGCGCGGGCTACTTCCGCCCCAATCTGGCCGAGATTTAGTGAGATCCCTCCACTGAGCGTGTTTTGCGTGGAGAGAGGTGTTGGAAAGTTCTGAGTGTTTTGATTGGGTGTTTAGTGTAGGGAGTGTTGGCCCGCACTCCGGGGTCCCACAGCGGGCCCTGGACCGGCGGGCCAAAGAGGGATATCTGCGCGTGGGGCCGTGCCCGTTGCTTCCCCCTCACAAAAAATCAATCTTGCGTTACCCTCGTGTTCCCCGTCCCGGACGCTTCCACCTTCGCGTGGAGCTTTACGTTCCGGCGGTTCTGACTCCAGGGTTTATACCCCGGGTTCCCCACCATCTCCTTCAGGAGGATAAGGTACCCCGTTGGTGTGGGCGTACGCCCAGATAACCACCACACGTCGTACGCTTGACCTGGAGGAGCTCTCCCACCGCCACATCCCCCTGTCGCTCTTCACCGACTCCAAGCGAGCCTTCGACGTCATCACGCGCGCTACCCACCCCACGGAGAAGCGGTTATTGATCGACGCTGCAGGTCTGCGTGAGTCGTACAATCGGCGCGAGGTGTCCAACCTGGGCTTGGTCACGACGAAGAATAACATGGCCGACGCCATGACCAAGCTCCAGTGTGGCAGCGCGCTGGACTTCCTGATCAAGACCGGGATTGAAAGCACCCCGGTGGCCCAGTGGGTCATCGGCCCCGCGGTTGAACCCCGTGTCCGACCACGGGAGGCCGGGGAGTGTGAGATTCTGCGCATAATGGCGGCGGGTTCCACATTGGGAAGATTGAGCAATGATCAGATCTGACTGGCGTTGGTGCGGGGGGGAGGAAGAAGTGATATATTGATGCGAAACGTGGTCGGCCACGGGGGTTTGTTGTGCCTCCTCGGCCACCATTCCGGCTGCTCGAGCGAGAGGGACGCCCCGTGAGCTGGGCGCCCCGTGTCACCTCGTGGGCAGCCTCGTGACTGGAGGCCACACGAGGCCCTGGCGCACGACCGTACAGCCGTGCGCGCGACTGGGCCCGTGGGCTGAGTGAAGAGGGGGGTTCTTTAGCGTACCGGCGACACGCCGCAGGCGGCCGTCTCGCTCCCCTTTCATCGTCTTGTTATTAAGTTTGTAAACTCTGCCTTTACGTTGGACGCACTCGCGCGACGGCGCTTCACTTTGGGCGGGCACTGGGAACGGCGGAATCGATCCCCGCGAACGGGGCCACGCAGCTGACCGATAGTGTTCACAGTTAGAGGTGCCATTCCACACATGGACGCCCTGTTCCACCGGAATAGTTCTCAGACAGCAAGGCCACAACGCTTTGGCGACTCGCGGAAGGGGAGCATGGATATCTACGACCGCACACCCACAACGCCAACTGTCACTCTCGGGCGCCAGGGAGCACCACTGTCTCAGCTGCTCCCACCCAGTACCCAACCTCCCCGACTCAGTTACCAAGGGCATGGACAACGTTGAGGCATTCAGAGGCCTCTCACTGGGACGAGCCATGCAATGCACATCAAGTTGGAGAGAGGCCGCCTCCCAGCGCGCATGTGCACCCGCAATCTCAGAAGCTGGCCGAGGTTTGCCGCCCTTTATCCCCTCCACGAGGGACGAAGCGCCCTCCTCCATCCTTCCCCCCCCCCCTTTTTTTCATCAGTCTGCGAGGTGAGGTGGGGGGGCAGGGCAGATAGCTAGCGACGTCTCCGGCTTTGCCAGTCTCTTGGCATGGTATTGGTGACAACCGCGCAGACAGCGGTGAAGCCTCAACGTCTTTCGGATACAGCACTAGCCACGCACATCCACCGCCAACGCCCGCCACTGGGGGCTGACGAAATGGTCCACCCTCTCTCCTATAGTCCCGCTGTCCTCCTTCTTCACGCCCTCTATTGCCCCCCCGCCCCTCAAAGCCCCGCACCAGCCTGCAGGCTTTGGTGGCCTCTCAGCAAGAGAGAGAGAGAGTGTTAGGCACGTACATCGAGGGTGGCGCACCCGGCGGACCAGGGCGCTGCCCTCAGTGGACACCGCGCCACTGCAACTCCCATCTCAACCTTTAGGCCGGAGGTGTGCCGACAAGGACCCGAACCCCCTCCCCCCCCCCTTCTCCTGCGACAGGCTCCAAGCGGCGGCGGCAGCGGCGGCGGCGGCAGCGACGGCGCGGCCGCCCCCCCCCCCCCCCCCCCCCCCTCCCCCTCCGCCCCGGCGCCCCCCCCGCTGGTGGCGCACCCCCGCCGCCCGCCGTGGCTTCCTTTTCCTCCCCGCTACCGCCATCTTTGTCGTGGCCCTCGCGTCAATCGTCAGCAACCGGTTGGCGTACGCCGACGCGGGGGGGGCGGCCGCTTGGCGGACGGCTCGCTTCTACGTCGCCGCCGTGCGCGTCCCCGCGCAGCCGGCCGCACCCGCCGCGGCGGCGGCCAACGCGGCGGCCGACGCGGCGGCAGAGGTGGCGGCAGCTGCAGCGACGGCCGCCGACGCCGCACCAGCCGCTGTCACAGAGGCGGACCCGGTCTTGCCGCCCGCGCTGCAGCCCCCCCCGCGCCCGCCGTATACCGCTTGGAATTCCTCGTCGCCAACCTCAGCGGCCGTGCCGTGGCGGGCGGCCCCGCCGCCCCCGCCGCCGAGGTGGGGGGGGAGGGCTGACGTCGGCGCAGGTGCGGCACGTGGTGAGTACGTACGAGCTGCGCCGCGGCCGCCGCCGCCGGTTTGGGGGTGGGAGTGGCGGCTCGGGTGGGGGGCGGCCGCCGTCGCCCTTAGGGAACAGAATCACGATAAATTCGCGATCTTTGATCCCCTATACCGAGACAGTCGGTCAGAGCCAGAACCACGACCAAATTACGATCGGTGGCAGTTTGATTGGCTCACAATGGCCCTCAGAGGTGAGCTGGGCGAACTCAGCACACAGCTTACACCTCCCGTGGAGGGCTGCGCTGTTTGCAATCGCTGTAATATTTTTGTGCTGTGCCTCTTTGTTCTCTTGTACCGTGGCTGTTTATTTTCTACTTTTCCAGCTGGCTAAAAAAGGCCAGTTGCTGCCCTCGCGCACTCATAGCATCGTTGCCATCACCACCCCCCGTCGTCTCGGCAGCACAATCACCCGTCCCGGCCGCAGCTGCGGCTGCACTGGGGGCAGCGGCGGTGGTGGCGGCCACCACCGCTCCACTGCCCGCCGTCTTGCGCCGTGCTTGTATCCGCTGGTGACGCAAGCCGCGTGACAAAACCGCACATGCCCCCCAGGCCGACTCACACAGAGCCAACCGGGGTACGCGGTCCTCCAGGTAGAGCACCGCCGCGCGTTGTCGGTCCTCCGGGTGGGTACAGAATGACGCCGTGGACCGCAAAATCTGGTTGATAGCAAACGCCACCCCCGTGCGCAGGCGCCGACGGTCGCTGACGGTCAGCTTCAGATCCTTGTCCTTGGAGACGTTGACCTTCTGGATCGGAACCGGGGGGGGGGGAGCGGGCGGTTGCCAGGGAAGAACAGCCCCCCCGGCCGCTGGTGCGGCGGAAAGCGCTCGGCCCAGCCCCCCCTGCACTGGCGAGCGGTTCACCGCTGGCGGCAGCAGCAGCTGAGAACCTGCCGGGGGGTTGAGCAGGAGCGGGGGCGTGAGCGACGGGGGGGAGGGGGGCGGGGGCGGGGGGGGGGGGGGGGGGGGGGCAGGTGCAAGCCGGGCTGGCGGGGACGGGGAAGGGTGCTGACTGCCCCCGCCCTCTACGGACAGCGCTGCCGCGACCTGCGAGGCTGCCAACAAGCCGTCCACATCTGAGAAGTGAAAACAAACGCGACAGCGAGGACAACTGGGCAGTCACGATGAAGTGTGAGACACAAACGAACTCAGAAGCGCTTGATACCCAAGCGGAAAAACAGAAAAAGAACAGACGTCCCACCTCGCTCCCGGCAGAAGATGGGCGTGGTACTTACTGGTACGAGCCCGGGGAGATCGGACAGAGCCCGACCACGTGCGTCGACGGGGCGGCATGGATGAAAGTAGCAAGGGGAAAAGGACAGCAGGTTGCAGATCGAGTACCACCGACGTGCACGAAAGGGAGTGGGGATCGGTTGCGTGCAGCAGACGTGCACCAAGGGGAGGGGGGATCACACGCGCACAGGAGGAGAAGAGGGGCGCCCGCACCAGCAGCAGGAAGTGACTCGACGGGGACGACGCTGGTTGCGGGGGAAGACACACCGACAGCGCCGTGTGCGACACGCGCCGAGTGGTGCACCCTGGCACGTGGTAAAAGAGGGTGGAAGACGAATAAATTTATCGAGCAAACAACTCGCAATAAAGTCCAATCCAATGACTCAGCCTTTCATTGGCAATCAAATACTGAGTGGCTGCACGTCCCCCGCGTCCACAACCACATCTGTGGACCTACTGCGCCCGCCTCGTCGGCCGCGTGATGCGTTCCTCTGCCTTATGACAAGGAGGCCCAGCGGAGCAGGAAGCTGGCTTGCAGGCAGAAAGGATCCATTTATTCCGTGCTAAACACCTCCCGTGTATACAAAACAACGTGCCTCCCTCTCACGAAAAGCGTCCCCACAACAGCGTCAATAGACATAACGTCGACGTACCGGAAGGCCCCTCCCAGGCTCAAAAAGCACTCCGTCTCTCGCCGCTTTTCAGGCAAGCCAAACGTGCCGCTTCGGTCAACCGCTGACTTCACACACTGCAGAAACGCGTACGCCTGGGGCTTCCCATCGATGAGGACGACAGCGTAGTGGTGCACGGCTCCATAAACGTTGACGGGAACGCGGACTGCACCTCGCGCCCGCCCTGCAGCGCGCCTGACGTAAGAGCTTACTCGGACAAGATAGTCCCGCCGACTGTCGCCATTTTCAACAGCAGCCGGCACAGTGCCAGCAATTTGGCCATTTGCCAATCGCAGGCGGAAGTACTTCTTGGCAACTATTTCGTCAGGAATTGATGCCGCCCCTTCCATCGCGAGAACCGCCTTCATCCTCGACAGCTCTGCGCCAACCAAATCAGCTGACTTGCGCTGGGGCGGGAGAAGATCCACTCTCGGATTATACGAAAGTGAAAACGTGCCGCCCGGGTCCCTGTCTTCTCGTGAAACAGGTTTTCCAGTCGCCTCAGCCCACTTGTCCGTCGCGTGGGTTTCCCCAAAATTCGTCACCAGCTCAGCATAGTACTTGGCCGATACCGCATTGGTAAGAGCTGCGTACGGGAACCGGCGAGAGCGGATGAGCCGCGTGAGGGTGCCTATGAGACGCTCGGCCGGGAACTGCCAGTAGGACCATGCGGGGCCGCAGGAACGCAGATTGGCGGTCACGTCCAACAGCGCGACGATGGTGGGCCGACACAGCCGCAGCCGCTCCACTTTCCCAGCAAACACATGCGTGTAGTAGCCGTGGCAAAACTTTTTGAGGTGCTTGTCGACCTTCTTGAGCTCGTCCTCTGTCACGGATCCCGGCTTGAAAAGTAGTCGGCCGGCGTGGCAAAGTTCCATAAACATTTTGAAGACGTTTTCAGGAATTCTATCGGCCAAAACAACTTCACCTGTGCAGAGCAGGAAGTACATCCAATCGACGGCCTTGTACGAGCCCGAATGCTTGTCGATATCGCGCAGGGCCCGTGCTTGACACAGAGGAACGGTTCGTCGACCCGCCCGGATTTCTCTGCCAATAGCTTCGCAGCTGGCCTTCGGGATGAGGCAGGGTTGGTCGTCACCCAGCTTCTCGTTCTCGCCAGAAAACAGTTCCCATAGCCGACGCACAACGTTGCACAGAAACAGATGCATGGGGTCGTAAGGGAGCAGATCTGGGCCAATTTCCCACATGTACTTGAGCCCGGGGTAGCGTGCCTTGTCCGCTGGACTCGGGGCGAAGAACAGAGAGTACCCCTTGAACCCTTCTCTCTGCGCTAGAGCACGCACAGCCGACTGGCTCCGTCCCGCTCGGCGGGCATTCTCCACCCTCGCAACACTGTCGGCCACGCTAGCCGCGGTGCGCCTGGGCGTAGCGTCGCCTTGAACGTCAAATCGGCGGCGCTTGGACGGAGGGGGGTTGCTGGGGTTGTACGGTGGCTGGTAGGGTGGGTACCAGAAGCGGTTATGCGCGCGGACCCCGGCAAAGTCCCTAAACCTGCCGGGACGCTCGCCGTTAGTTCCGACAGCGTTGAGCAGCTTATCGCCAGCGGGCATGTCCGTCGTAAATTGGACGACGAACGCAAACATGACCTGGGGCTCCGAGTAGCCGGCGACCTCCACACCACTCACGCCTACAGCGAGGGCGTTCAGCTCGTTGGCGATCGGATGAAGAAACGACTCCATGTCCGCAGGTTGTGCCGGGCCTGGCGTAATTCCAACGATGACTTGCGAAACAATTCGAACCCTGGAGCTAGGATCAAGGTTCAAAATCGTCGCGATAATCGGCCATCCTTCGAATCCGCGCTGTTTCCAAGCTTGAAAACCGTCCGTTGAAATGCTCAGAGCGACGGAAGTGTTGGAGGAGAAATATCCTTGTGCAACGAGCTTTCGAAACACCGCCCCGTCGAACCAGTCACGTAGATCCGTGGGTGGGCCTGCTGCAGCGGCCTCGCGCGCCTCTTTCATGGCGTTGACCATGCTCGGCCCAATGTGCGCATCAGCCAACATCATTTTCAGCCATGGTAGAAGCGGCCAATAGGTAGCTTGTTTGGCAGGCTGTCCGTTTGCGCGGTACCGTGCAGCCTTGCACACGTGGCACGCAGAGAAGGCATCACGGTCGGCGGTGAACGCAACACAGCCGTTCCTGCAACAGTCGACCACCTTGGTGTGCAAGTCGACACTGGACTTCACCATAGAGTTGAGGGAGTGTGGCGTGCGACACGTCCCAGCGAAGCGACGCTGTAGTAGATAGTCCTCAGTACCCTCACGGGACCGGCAGTGCTGCACTACGAGCGTGTACGCCACGAAGTCATCAACATTTTCTTCAAAAACTTGACTGGGTATACACACGCCGTTAGGTCGAACCGAGTGTAGCTCGGGAGCGGACGACGCGGGGGTAGCATCATCCGGTGGTCGCTCGTCGGCCTCGCTACTATCACTATCTTTCGTGTCAACACGGATATCCGTGCTGCTGACAGAGGGACTTGTGTCTGGCGTAGGGTTGGCGGTAGGGAGGGCGAGCGGGGTGGCAGGCATCGAAGGGCCGTCCGGCGGGGTGGCGCTTGAGGCCGCCGCAGCACGGGGGCGAGGGGGAAGACCTCTGGTGGCACGCCGGTGTCTAAACCAGGTCCTCTCTGGCACATAAGAAATGCCACCCGGCGTCCCTCCGCTGCACTTGGCGCAAGAGCACGCCCTCATGCTTGCCTGGCCAGGATGGGTCGGTTGGTTGAGGGAGGGGGGGGGGGGGGGGGGGCAGGAGGGGATGGGCGACAGCGGGGTCGGGCAATCAGGGGGGGGGGGGGGGGGCAGCCGAGTACGGGCGAGAGCGCAGCCAGGCAAGCAGGGTCTGGCAAGCAGGGGGGGGAGCGAGGGTGGGGAGGGGGGGGGGGGTGCGCGCCACGTTCTCGTGGCGGGGGTGAAGGCGCTACGATGGCTGTGATGTGCAGCAGACGAGCGCAGACCGGGTATCCCGCAGGCCATGTATATATACTCTTGGGAAAGGATCCTGCGGGCAGCCAGGCCCGCAATGGACGCCCACATCATATGACTCCATGATGGAGTCACACGACGTTTGATTGGATTGTTGGATGATTCTTGACCCTTCCGCGCCGTTCAGGAGGCCGTCCGGGATGAATGTGGACCCAGCCAGACTGTTCTGGAGGCCGCTCCAGATGGTTCTGGAAGCGCTCAATGGAAGGCCAATCAGAGCTCGCATCGGGCATGCGCAGCTGTCAGGACCGCGTGATTGCCTGGAAGGCTCCTCAGATCCCGATTCCGGGTGGCCAAGGATCAAGAATCGCGGTTTTATCGTGATTCTGTTCCCATAGGGTCGCCGCCGGCGGGGTCGGCGCCGGAGAGCCCGCGGCGGCGGTGGTGGGGGGGAGCGGAGGGGGGGGGCGTGCCCGGGCTGACGTGTGAGTGGCTCGACGACGGGGGGGGGGAGCAGCAGCGAGGGCGGCGGCGGCGACGACTACTATTGTTTATGTATCTGCCTGGAGGAGGGCGGGGGGCGGGGGGGGCGTCGCCGACGGCCGCCGGTGGGGGTGGTGGGGGTGGGGGGGGGGTGGGGGTGGTGGCGGTGGGGGTGGTGAGGGTGAGGGTTGCAGCTCGACGACGACCGCCCGGTGGGTGGCGCTCCCCTGCTCAGCCGACCACGCGTTCCACCGCGGGTGCCTGCGGCGGTGGCTCCGCCGCGGAGCCGGCACCTGCCCACTGTGCAACTGGGACATGGCGTCGCTGTTTGGGACGGGCGGCTCGCCGGTCGCGGTGCCGCCGCTGGGGCCCCCCGCCGCGGCGGCGGTGGGGGCGGCAGTCGCCGTCCCGCCGTCGCCGCCCATTGTGGCAGGCAATGGGGAGGCGGCGGTGACAGAGGGGGGCGGGGGGTTGGACGCTGTGGTGGTCGTTGGGGGGGCGGGGGGGGGATGGCCGCCGTCGGATGCGCCGCCCGCCCGGACGCTGCCCGACGTGTCCATGGGACGGGGGGGAAAGGGGGGGGGCGGCTGGCAGGGGAGCTCTCGCCGTCGCGTTTGCGCTGCTGTCGTCGGTGGCGGCGGTGGGGCGGGGTGGTGGCGGCGCGGCGGCATAGCGGGGGGGAGCGGGCGGCACGGGGGGGGAAGGGCGGCGCGGGGGGGGGTGCCCGCGTCACCCCGGTCGTGCACGACGTGCCAGACGTGCCGCCACTGGCGATGGCACCCCGCCGCGAGCGGCGACGACGACGTCGCCGCCCGCGCCGGCCGCCGCTGCCACCACCGCCGCCACCTGGCCAGCAGGCGGCGGCGGTGGCGGCGGCGGGGCCAACCCCGCCTGCCATGCTGCCGGTCGCCGCGTCGGCCAGGGGGCGGCCGCCCGGGGGCGGCGGCGTGGCCGCCGCCGCCGCCGCGGTCGCCGCGGTGGGGGGCCCTTGAGCGTCCGTGTCGTTGCCGGTGTATAGCGGGGGCGGGCGTTGAGGGGGGAGGAGCCCGGTCGCGCGCCCTCGCGGCGCTCCGCCCCCGTTTCGCATTGCCGGCGTGTGGCCATTCCCATCATCCGCCCTCGTCCCTCCCCGCCTCTCCTGCTGGGCAGTAGGGCTGACTGTGGGTGCGCGTGGGACAGGGGCGGCGCGGGGGCGGGCGGCCAGCCGCACTGCCAACGACCTTCCCCCCCCCCACCTCCGTCACAACGGCAGCCTGCCCGCCGCACCCCCCCTCGTCGTCACCACCACCGCACGGCGGAGTCCGCGTCGCGGTCGGTGCGCCCGTAAAGCAGTGGCCAAAAGAAAAGCGCGCGGTCCGCCGCCCTCCGCGCGCGGCCGCCGCCCCCCCCCCGCGCCCGTGTGTTCATGTCGCCCTCCCCTGCCCCTTTCTGCATCCCGTTCACCCCCTCAGCGCCCCCCCCCCCCCCTCACCCCCCCCTGCCACCCCCCCCCCCCCTGGCGACGCCCCCGCCCCTCCCTGCCCCGGCCCTGGGGCCGATCCTCCCCCCCCGCGGCCCGCCACCGCCGCCGCCGCCGCCGCCGCCGCCGTCGCCGCCCCCGCCTGCTGCTGCCGCTGCGCCCGCGTGAGGGGGTTGTACCGCGCCAGCTGCGCCGCGTGCGACTGCGACAGTTCCGCCTCGTGGCGCTGCTGCGCCGAGGCGGCGGCGGCGGCGGCGGCCGCCTCCGCCGCGGCGGCTGCCGCCGCCGCCAGGGCGGCCGTCCCACGGCCGCCGCCGGGGCCGGCGGCGGCGGCCATGCCGCCGGTAGGGGCGGGAGCGCCGGCGGGGGCCGCCGCCGCAGCGGCAACCAGCTCCGCGAGGTGCCGCTGCAGGTGCTGGCCCGCCGTCACGGCCACGCCCCCGTGGGGCGACTTGCCGCCGCCGCACCCACCCAACACGGCCGGGGCGGCCAGCCCGGCTGGACCCCCACCGCCCCCACCCCCACCCCCACCAGGCGTCCCACCAGCATCAGCACTGACGCCGCCCCCCGGCGACGGCACCCCCCCTCTCCCCCCGCCGCAGCCGCCGCTGCTGCTGCCCACACCGCCGCCGCCGCGGCAGCCTGCTGCGACGCGACGAGGTGCGTACACTGCGCCTGCTGCGTGTGCATCAGCCGCACCGCGGCGGTGCGGTGGGCGGCGGACGCGGCAGCGGCGGACACGGCGTAGGGCGGGGGCGCGGCGGGCACGGGGGGGGGGGGGGGCGAGGCCACACCCCGCGGCGGCCGCCGCCAGGGCTTCGGCTTGGGAGTGGGCCTGCGCGTGAGCCTGCGCTTGGGCTTGCGCCTGCGCCCGCGCCGCGGCGGCCGCGGCGGCGGCCGCTTGCACCTGCGCGGAGCCGCCGCCGCCGCCGCCGGCGTCGGCCTTGGCGGCCGTCGCCAGGGATCCCCGCGGGGGCTTGCCGCCCCCGCCGCCGCCGGCCCCCACCCCCGTCGCCCCACCGGCGGGCGCGCCCGCTGGGCTCGCCGGCCGACCGGCGGCGGGTGGTGGGCGGCTCCGTGGGGGCGGCCGCGGTTGTGTGTCGCGGGTGGGTGACGAAGGAGGGGATGGGGGCGCCGGCTTCAGTCGGCTCGACCCGCGCCGCGTTGCCGCGGCCGTCTGTGCCTGTCACCCGCTGGGGCGGTGGCAGCGACCGTGTCGCTCAGCGGCTCACCACCGCCACACCACCGGGTGTGGTGGAGGCGGGCGGTTGAGCGGCTGCCACCCCACAAGGACTCCCGCCGCCGTCGCCACGGCCGCCCCTGCTGTTGCTCCCGACCGGACGGGGGCGCCGCTGCCAGTGGTACCAGCGCCGGGGCGCTCGCTGCCGGCCGCCGCCGTGGGCGAACTACTGGAACGGGTCCGGAGGGAGGGAAGAACGCCGCCGAGCCCGCGGGGATCGCGCCGATGGTGGACGCGGCCGCCGCCAGAAGCGCCGCGGCGGTGGCCGCGGCCGTGTCCGCGGCGCCGCAGGAGGTGTGAGCGGTCATGACGGTCGTGGCGGTGGGAGCGATTAGGTGGGTAGGGGGGGAGAAAAAGCGAGGTCGTGCGGAGTGCGGGGGAGGGCGGTCGGGGACAAGGAATGATGCAGGGGAGGGGAGGAAAAGAGCGGTCGGGGAGAGTGGAGCGGAGGGCGGTGGGGGACAAGGCATGGGGGGGGGGGGTCAGGTGGGGCGGGGGGCGGCGAAAGGTCGTTGGCCCGCCGCGTGGTAGTACTGGGGGTGGTGCCCCTGCCGTGACCGCCGCTGCCGCCAGGCACGTAACGGCGCGGGTGGGGGGACCGGCCGCCCCATTCCCTGTCGGTCTTCCCTCTTGGCCGGGCGCAACGGGGACGGAGGGCACAGCGCCGTCCCACCCGACGCATGGTGGCACAGCGGCTGTCGGGCGGGAGAGGGGTGAGGGGTGCAGGCGCCCGCGCGGGCACAGGCAGAGAGCGGCTGCCGCGGCCGCGGCCGGAAACCCCCCTTCCAGCGGAGATGCCAACGCTGGGGGATTATGGCCTAGGTGGCTGGCCAGTAGGTGTGCGACCGAGAGGTGGCGGGAGACCAGAAGGAGGCGGGCTGTGGAAGCTGGGCTGGCGGCTCGGGGAAGGGGGGGGGTGGAGAGACGGACGGCAGCGCCCAGTCTGGTGGACGACAGATGCTTCGATGCGAATGCCCGATATAGCCGGAAGATTTTATCCTCTAGCATCACTGACGCGCTTGGTGCAGTGGCAGTCCGTGTCTGGCGCGCTCGCGTTACTTGATGCGGACGGGGGTTCGATTCCACTCCAGGTGGACTCTCCCTTCAACTTGCCTTAGCTGAGGCTTACAGCCGATCCGATCGATCGTCGGACGGGACCCCACCCCCCCCAAGCCATCCCGGGGGGGGGTCCGGCCGGGGGTGTGCTTGCTGTAAGTAGATCTCGTTCACACAGATCAAACCGAAATGCTGAATGAGGCCACACAACTTCGTCTTTGAACGATACGCAAAATTAGTGTCATTTTCATCGGAAACGTCGATAGACGAAGCGTGCGTGTCGTGGCTGTGCCCCCCGCAGCACGATGCACTCTCCACCTCCCCCCGCTTGCCCGCCGCGCCGCCGACCCCTCCCCACGGTGGGCTCCCTCTCACCAGCAGCCGTCGCCACTGGCACTGGGAGCGCCACCACCCCCGGCCGGGCACGCCACCGCGGCCGCCGTTGCCCCGGGCGCAGCTGCCGACGGCCACCGTCGCCCGGGGCGCAGCCGCCGGCCGCAGGCGCTGGCGCTCCCCGCGGCTCTCTGACGATATTCCTTCCCCCCCTTCCAGTACAAGCTTCATCAGTGCCTCTGCCGTTGGCAGGACTAGCCGCCGCCGCGGCGGCTGGCCCCAATCAAGTAGCTGGTTTCCCCGAGTGTGAGCAGAGCTTAACAGACACGGCCGCCAAGGGCGTCGCTTTAATCCTCGCCCCCGCGGAAAGGGGGCGGCGCCCACTTCTCTCGCCCGCTCTCCACCGTCCCTAAAAGACAATCCCGGCCGCCAGGGCCTTATCCACGATCGCCTGCACCGCCAAGACGCGGTCCGCGACCGCCTGCTCCCGTGGGAGGGGCTTAGGCGCATCGACGGCCGCGGGTGACAGCGCCGGGGGTGGCATCAGTGGCGGCGATTGCGGGAGGGAGGCGGCGTGGAGGGGACGCCTGCGGCGGCGAACGCGTGGAAAGGACAGGGATGGGACGGGCGTATTCATTTAAGGCAGTGGTGGTGAGGGAGGGTGGAGAGGGGGGAGGTGGGACGTTGGTGGTGGTCATGGTCGAAAGAGGAGCGGAGAAGATGGTCCGCGGGGTGCTCACGCTGTCCGGTCTCTCCCACTTGGATTCTCTCTATGGCCCTCATCAGCCGCTCAATCGACGAGTCCAATGTGGAGGGGTTGTTAGTGAGTGCAGCTGAGGCACCCACAGCGCAGTGCCGGCTAAGCGGGGTTCACGAACAAGGACAAGCGGCTTTTCCGGTGTAATCCGGACACAAAGACCATCTTGACCCCCCCCATGACGTGCTGGGCGCCGGTTTCCGTATTTTTTCTCGACAAGCGCTTTACCCATAGGTTGATATCGAGTAAACCTTGTTCCGGTCGTGCTACAACGCTCCCCACGGAACGGCGCTTCTTTTGCACTGCGGTGCGTCAAATTCACTCGCTATGCACCTATGGGAGAAGCGCTTGTTGAGAAAAACACGATAAACCGGGGCCTAACACGTCAGGGGGGAGGCGAGAAAGCCTTGTGTACCCGGACTACTCCTGAATAGCAAGGAATCCGTGAACACCGTTTAGAAAGC
This sequence comes from Pyropia yezoensis, assembly GCA_009829735.1. Taxonomy (NCBI): domain Eukaryota; phylum Rhodophyta; class Bangiophyceae; order Bangiales; family Bangiaceae; genus Pyropia; species Pyropia yezoensis. The sequence goes on from CM020618.1 coordinate 43,012,625, forward strand.
ACTGACACTGCGCCGGCGGCTCGACGGCCGATGGGAATCGCGCGGCGGCAAGTCGTGGCTGAAAATCTGAGCCTGCGGCTTTGCCAGGCTGGACTGGCTGCCACGGTGGGACCCTCGGGCGGGGGGGACATCCCCGTTGTGGCTGTTTCCAGCAGCTCGCGTATGTACGCTCTGCGACGGGGCCGCATGCCGACCCACGCCCGGCCACTGGGGCCCCACAGGCTACCTATCAACGGCTGTTGGCGCCTTGGCTCGCGTGCACCCCCAGTGATGAAGGAATCCAGCACATTCTCAAGTGAACCCGCTCCCCTTTACGGTCGCGGCGTCCGCGGCAGCGGACGCTCATCGCTCAGCACTTCCTCGCCCGTCCACCGGCAAGGCACTCGTCGCCATGCACGTCTTTTGACGCGGGTTGGGCCCTCCAGTAAGCTGGCTATTGCCACGCCCGCCGCCACTCGTCTGCCTGCTGCCTGAGCTGCGTCGATCGGTCGGGGGGGAGAGCCTGCCGGGCGGTGCTGGTCCCGGCAGTGTGCCCGTCTGTGTTGCTCCACGGGGGCGTGGTGCGGTGCCACGATTGGCTGGCGCCCGCGAACGTGCCCCCTCCGGCTTGCACTATGCGAGGCCGTCGGGGCTACTGCGTCCCGCCGGGGGTGATGGGTGTGGCAGCGGCCGCAGCGGCAGCAGCTGCTGTGGCGGCTGCATTGACGGTGGCGGAGGCTGTTGCGGTGGGTGAACGGGCGGCCGTGCCTCACCTTTTGCCCTCTGGTGACTTGGCGGGCACCACGGTGGCAAGACAGGCGGCGGCGGGGCCGTCGGCCGGGCCCGTGGTCATCCCCTTTCCCTCCCCGCCTCCTGGGCTGTCCGCGGGTGGTTTGCACGCCCTGCCCTCCCTCCAGTGCGCTCTTCACCCCACGGCGCCCGGGGGAGTCTCTCCCGACCCGGAAGCGGTGGTCTACCCGTATGGCCGGGGTGGTACCGGGTGGGTGTATAGAGCTAGCCCGACGACCGATGAGGTCGTCATCCCGTATGGCGGTGGCACGTGTGCGTCCCCGCTGAACGACGTTGCCCATCTTTCCTACCTGTCGATGGATGAGGAGACGCGCCGCATCAAGAACTGGCCGTACGTGCGGGACGTTGCGAACATGTCTACCGGGGGAAGCAAAGACCGCGTCTTTGTCTGGGCGGGCAACGCTTTTAACAGAGAGCTAAGCGCTCTTGCCAAAGACGCACCCATCGTCAACAGACACATTGGGTCCGAGTACATCCGCTTTCACCCGTGCGCGGCGGCACACGGGCGACAGACGGGCCTGTTGTGCGAAGAGGAGATTGTGAGGCTGCTCTCGATCCATCGGAACCAACGGGTTGGAAGAGTAGACCGCCATCGCGGCTTGTACGATGTGCTTAGCGTGGCTCGAGCGTCGAACGGTGTTGTGCTCGACCAGTTCGGCGATGTGGTGGCCGCCGAGGACCGAGTGTCTGACGCATCGGGCTCGAGACCACGGACCGGCCGCGCCATTGTGATGCACACCCCCTTTCAAGGCATCTATTGGCCTGTGCTTTCCGGAGACGCGACACTTCTTACGCTCGGCCGCGGGGTAATGGCGAACTCCTCGTGGCTTGGTGGCTCTTTTCCAGGCGGGATAAGTGGGGAGGCAAAGCTTGTAACGTGGGGACCGACAGAAGAACAGCTGGTGACTACTTGGTCATTGCGTCATGACCACAATGCCACCGACGGCTCCTCTCGCTGGCTGCAGGGCGTGGCCAACACCCTGTGTGCGCCACCCTCGTCGTCCTTTGTGGTGGGCAGCGGCTTGTGCGACGATGTGAACCGTCGAAAGCCGCCTCGAATGAACCCTGTGCTCGCAGGTGGGCGCCCAGTGGAGGAATCGCTGGGCTTGGCCGCCGGACGGCCTGCAAGAGTGGTGCAGCAGGGCGTCAAGTGGAGCATCGATCCTCCTGACACAGCAGGCACGTCGGTCCAGATGTGCCGTTTTCGCGGGATGACTTCGGACTACGCGCTTGTGATTCACCCCATGTGGCTATTCGGGCGCGGCGACAGAGAGCTGTACGTGACTGGCTCTGCAGGAGGTCCAGAGATGGAGCTGGCCCGAAATTTGTCCTCGTGCGCGTTGAACGACACGAGGGAGGACCTCCAAGGGTATCAAGCGGAGTTTGACGCGTATTCCCTTGTGATTGAGCTTTCTCAGCGCTACCGCCGGGACGTTTTTCATGTCGACCCCCCAACCGACCCAGTCTCCGACACAGACGTGTTCTTGACGCTGCTCGTGATTGTGCCTGAGGTCTTTGCCATTGGGCTGGTGCTGCTGCAGCGGCACACCCCGCAACAGCGCCGCTCTCGCCGGTGGTGGCGGCGGGGTCTCTCGGTTGTGCTCGTCGTGGCCGCCGGCGTGGTCGCCCTCATTGGCATTGCCTTTCTTGACCGGCAGGAGCATGAAGGCCACGCGTGGCGCGCCGCCGCTGTGCGCTACAGCAGGCGCATTCCCTACAACGGGACGGAGGACTTGAAGCTGGGAAGGTATCGTACCAACTTCTATGGCCGAGTGGTCACTGACAATGAGACGCTCCTCATTATTGCACGCACCGGCTACCGCCCCGACCTCACACGCCGGCTATTTGCCATCACCACCGCCGTGTACGCGGTCCTGACGGCGGCGGTGCTGGGGAGAGCTGCCGTGACGGCGTGGCGGCGGAACCTCGCAGCCCACAGCGCCACTGTCGAGCGCGGCGCCGCGGCGGCCGAGCCCCCCCGCCGCCCCCGCTGGGCTCCACCCTTGTTCCGCCAGACTCGCGCGCGGGCGCCGGCAGCCACGGCAGGCGGCGAGCTGCCAATGGGCAACGGCAGCGCCGGCGACGGCGGCGGTGGCGACGACGACGACGGGCCCAAACGGGATGTCGCCGAGGCCTAGACAGAGACCCCGTGACCACGGGGCGCTGCGTCGGCGCGTGGGCCCTCCCGTGCTGGCCCAGCCGCTGGGTGGAGCCGGCGACGACACGCGGCCGCGTCACTGGCTGCAGCACCCACCGCCGCAGGGGCAAACGGCGGCGGCGGCGGCGGGAGCGGCGGTCGCTGGAGCCGGCAGCGGGTGCCAACGAGCCATCGCCGTGGGCCGCTTGGATGGGTCGTGGGGGGGGGAAAAAGATCAGGGGGGGGGGCCGGGGGGGGGGGGGGGGGGGGGGCGGAGACTGCCCCGCGGGGTCTGCCACGGCTGCAGGGGGCCCGCGCGGGTGGTCTTCCCCCGCCCGCGCCCGTTTGGCCAAGCGGGACCCCTGCCGCGGCGGGAGCGGCTGATGGCGGGTGGGCGGCCGGCGGCCCGCCGTCGGGCCACCGGGGTGCGTGCGGTCTGGGGGGGGAGTGGGCCAAGGGCGACGGCGGCCGCCGCGGCGGTGGGCCCGATGGCCGTCTGCATGCAAGGGGGGAGGGGGGGAGGCGTCCGTGGCGGCGCGCCAGCGCCGTCCGCGTCATCTCGTGTGGGTGCGGGGTGGGGGGGGGTGGGGGGGGGGGGGGCGAACTCGCGCCCCCCCACGACGACGCCTTTGTATGTACGTGTCGAGTCGTTTCTCTCCAATTGTTTTTTTTTGCTGCTTGTCTATCGTCTATGGTACAGCGCCCGGTGCCCTGGTCCTTGGGAACAGGCGCCTTGTCCTTTCGGCATTGGCACCACGGCACGCACCGCCGCCGTCCCGTTGACCGGCCTAGCATAGGAGCGCCGCCCCCACTGCCACCGGCTCCACCCGCCTGCCCCACAGTGGCGCCGCCGCTGCCGCTCCCCACACGCGCCGTGCCCCCCACCGCGGCGCTGACGCTGTAGTGGGACAAGGGGACGACAGCCGCCGCGGCCAGCAGACCGGAACACACTAATACCGCGCCGACGAGTGCGGGCACAGCGGGGAGCGACATAACCCCCCCCCCCGCCCCCCCCCCCCCCCACCCACTGTCGTCTTCTCCCCTCGCACGCCCACTCCTTTGTAGTTTGCCGTCAAAAAAGTGGAAAGATGGCCTGCCGGGCGTTTCCCCTGCGGGGTACGACTGTATGCAATGGGAATGAACGTCGGCCCGCGGGCGCGGGGGCGCCGCCCTTTAGCCTGTAAAGGAGAGGCTGTACGGCGCGACGGCGGCGGCGAGGGCGGCCACGTGCGCCGACAGGCGGGTGTAGACGGCCGGCGACGAGGGCTCACACGCCGCCGCGGCGGGGGGGGCGGCGGCTTGGAAGAGACCGACGAACGTCGGCTCCCCGGCGGTGGTGTTGGCGTCAAAGACCGCCAGCGGGGCGCCCTCATCACCTAGAGGGGACGGAAAGCAGAATTGCGGCCAAAGGGGGGCGGGGGGGGAAGTGGGGGGAAGATCAGCTCTTGCGAAGGGGGGGGGGGTGTGGGTGGGGGGGAGGGGAGGGGGGAGGGAACCGTCAGTCACCACGTACCCACCGCCACTTTCCACAACGTTTCCTTTTCCAGTGTCCTCGCCGCCGCGACGGGCACGGGGACAGGGCGGCGCGGGCGTCTCTGGTCTCCCCACGTCCCCCCCTTTCCTCTCCCGCGCCCCCCCTCCCCCAATAGAAAAAAGGAGGACCATCCCCCCCACGCTTACCCACACACGCCCCCGCCGGCGACGGGGGCGCCGCACAAAACACGCCGGCCGCGGCGGGCCGCCCCGCCCCTCCGGCGGCCGCGGCACACGCCCGCTCGGACAGCACCGCCTGCGCCGACAGGGTGAGGGTGTCGGGCCGGGTGGCGGGCGGGGCGGCGGCCGCCGCCGCCGCCGCCGCCGCCCGCACCCCCCCCCCACTGGGGTGGTCCGCCACCACTACCCCCCAGCCGCCCACAAGGCCCCGCTCCCCCGCCCGCGGGGCGGCCGCACGCCGCGCAAGCCGCCCGCGCACCATCCCCGCCCGGGCCAGCACGGGCGCCGTCGCCCCGGCGGGCGCGGCAAACGTCCACACCGCCACGTCTGCCGCACCACCCCCACCACCACCACCACCACCACTGTCGTCGCCGTCGCCGTCGCCGTCGCCGTCGCCGTCGCCGTCGGTGGTGGCCGCCGGCTGGGCGCTGTCCCCGTCGGTGGTGGCGGCGGCCGCCACAACGACGCGGCGGACGACGCGGAAGGCGAGGCCGTCGGTGAGGTGCGTCCCCCCCCCCCCGCCAGGAGGGTCATCTCCCCCGCCGCGTACGGGCAGCGGGCGGTGGTGAGGACGTGGCGCTCCGTGAGCAGCAGCCCCGCACAGACAAACGTGAAGGTGCGGTTGCCCGGGACGGCCGCGTCGACGCGGAGGAGCTTGGCCAGGTGGGGGGTCACCCGGTGGGCCCAGCCCAGCAGGGGGGGGGTGGTGGCGGCGACCGCCGCGGCGGCGGCGGCCGCTGCGGCGGTGGCGGCGGCGGCGGGCGTGGCCGCCACAGCGGCTGCGGTGAGGGTGGCGGCGGCGACCAGCGCCCGCACCTGGTGCGGGGCGGTCATGGCGTGGTGGTGGTGGTGGTGGGGGTGGTGGTGGTGGTGGTGGTGGGGGTGGTGGTCAAGGGGGGGGAGGGGTGGGGGTCAGGGAAGGGGGGCGCCGGGAGGCGTGCAGGGTGAGGGGGGGGGGGGGGTTGGACTGGTGGGCGGGGGGGGGGGCGTGTCGGTGTCTGGGGGGTGTGGAGCGGCCGTAGGGGGGGGGGGAGGGGTGGGGGGAGGGGTTGGGGGAGGGGGGACAAGGCGGAACCGTCCCTGTGTCAGCGCCCACCAGGTGTGGCTCTTCCCGTGCAGCGGGCAGGGGCGGGGCGGCGGGCGGGGCGGGGGGCGGAGAGGACCGCCGCCGCCGCCGCCGCGGGCGGCCGCCCCCTTCTTACGCACCCCCCCCCCCCAGCGGCGGCGGCGGCCGCCGCCGCAGCGACGGCAGCGACAATGAAAGCGACGGGCGGCGGAGGCGGCGGCGGCGGCGGCGGCGGCGGCGGCGGCGGCCCGCCGCGGGACCTCCTCCCCGCGGGCAGGGCGGGCAACAGGCGGGGCGGCAGGCGGGGCGGGCGGGCCCGCAACCCGCGCGCACCGCCCGTGGGCGGGACGGCGGGGGGGCGGCGGCGGCGGCGGCGGCGGCAGGGTGGGGAGGTGGTGGTGGTGGGGGTGGAGGAGACGGAGGCGCCGCCGTGGGTGGGAGGGGAGGGGGAGGGGGGGCGAGGGGGAGGGGGGGACAAAAGGGAGGGAGGGAGGGAGGGAGGGCGGGAGGGCGGGAGGGAGGGAGGGAGAGGGAGGGGGGGGGGGGTGGGTGGTGGGCAACCGCCGCGGCGCTGCTCCTCCTACCCCCCCTCCCCACCCTTGGTTTTATAAACGGTGCGCGCGCGGGGGGGGCGGCCGCCGCGCCGCGCCGCGGCCCGACGCGGCGCGGCGCGCACGGCCCACCGGTGGGGGGTGGCGGCCACACAGCGGGGGAGGCGGGGGAGAGCAGACGCGTGGCGGGCAGGCCGCCGCGCCCCGCCGGCGGGGCGTGTGGGCAGCGGGCGCCCCCCCCGCGGCGGGCGCCCCTGCGCCTCGCCTCGTCCCCGCGCCCGTGGCCGTGGCCGCGGCCGGCGACGGCCAGGCCCGCCGGGGATGGGGTGGCGGCGCACGCCGCCGGCGGCCCGTCGACGGGGGCCGCCCCGCCCACGGATGGGGGGGAGTGGGAGGGGTTGGGGGGGGGGGGGGGTGGGGGGGGCGGCCGCCTTGCCTCCCCCCCCACCCGCCTTCCCTCCCCCCCCCCCCCCTCCCCCACCCCCCCCAGTCCGCGCGGCGGGGCGGGGGTAGGGACGCCAACGCCCGCGCGGTGGGCGCGTCGGCGGCCACGCTCCACCTCCTTCGCCCCCCCCCCCCCCCCCCACGCCCCCCGTCCCCCCCCCCGCCACCGCCGTCACTGCCTGCCGCCGCCCGTCCCGCCGCCGCCGCCGACAACCCCCACGGCGCGCGCGCCGTCGCCCGCCGGCGGGGGGTGGACACCAGGGACTCCCCTCTCCGTCCCCCCCCCACCGCCGCCGACGCATCACCGCGTCGCCGTCTGGCTGCCGGCCCCGCCGCTGCGGTTGGGGTACGCTCCCCGCCCGCGTGGTGGCTCCGTCCCCGCCCCCCCCCCCCCCACGTCGGCGGTGCCACCCGCCACCTCTCCGTCACACCACCCCCGCCTCCTCCCCCTCCCTTCCCCCCCCCCCCCCGCACCGCCGCCCACGGTGCTGCTGCTGCTGCCACGCAAGCGCCGCTACCTCCCCCGCCCATCCCCTCCGCCTACCCCCCCCCTTCCCCCCCCCGCTGCTGTTTCTGCCACGGTCAAACCCCGACGGCCACCGCGAGCGGTGCGGCCGCCGCGGCGTCCCCTCCCCCTCCCCCCCCCCCCCCCCCCCCCATCTCACCCCCACGCCGCCATCCCCCCCTGCCGCGGCGGCGGCGGCGGCGGCGGCGGCGGCAGCCGCGGCGCGGGGCGTTGCCCTACCGCCCTGGCGGCGGCCGCCGCCGCCGCGGCTGCCCCCCGCCCGCCACGGGCGGCCGCCCTTCGTCCCCCCTCCCACCCCACCCTCCCCCCCCACCCACGCCCCGCCGACGCCCGTCACGGTGGCGCCCGCGCCAACGCCGCCCCCCACCGCCCTGGCGGCGGCCGCCGCCGCCGCGGCTGCCCCCCGCCCGCCACGGGCGGCCGCCCGTCGTCCCCCCTCCCACCCCACCCTCCCCCCCCACCCACGCCCAGCCGACGCCCGTCGCGGTGGCGCCGACGCCCGTCGCCGCCCCCCACCGCCGCCGCGCGGCTGGGGGGGCTCCCGTTTTTTTTGGGGGGTTCGTCTTGGCCCGCCGTGCCGGCGGCCCCGCGCCGCGCGCCCCCCCCCCCCCCGCCGTCCCGCCGCGCCGCCGCGGGGGCACGGGCGCCCCCCCCGTGTCCCGCCTCTCTGTGGACAAACAGTCCATCCACTTGCGCCCCCCCCCCCCCCCCGTGACAGAGGGCGGCCGCCCTCCCCACCGCCGGTGACCCCCCCCCCCCCCCCCCCCCCCCCCCCCCGCGTGGCCAGCCAGCCGGCCGGCCGCCCCGGCAGCGGCGGCGTGGCGGCGGGGTGCGCGTGGCGCGCCTGCCGGCGGGGGCGGCGGGGGGGCACACGACGCCTGCCGCCGCGGCAGGGGGGGACGGCGGCGGGGCCGTGGGGGGTGCGCCCCCGGCGGGGGGGTGCGGGGGGGGAGGGCGGCCGACCGGCCGCGCCGTGTCGTACGCACGCACGCGCCGGCTCTGGGGCGGGACGCCCCCCCCCCCCCCGCGCGCCGCGTCGCGCGGGGCTGGGCGGCCGGCCGCCGCGGCCGCCGCCGCCGCCGCCACCGCCGCCGCCGCCGCCGTCCGCGGGCTGCAGCGGCATCGTGGGTGGGCGCCCCCCCGCGGCGGGGGCGGCCTCTCGACGGCGCCCCGCAGCCGCCGCCGGTTCCCCCCCCAAACCCCCCCCCCCCCGCCCCCGTGGCCGACCGCCACGGCCGCCGCACCCGGCGGCCGCCGCCGGGGTGGGGGGGCGCGGGGCTGGCGAGCGCCGCGTGGGCGCGGCCACGCACCGGCGGGGGGGGGGGGAGGGGGGGGAACTCCTGGTCACTGGGGATGGGGCGCGCTGGCCACGGGGGCGACGGATGATCCGCGCGCCACGCGTGGCCGCGCGCCGTAGGGTCAGTTTGTAGTAAATCGTCCAACGTTCGTTTTTGGAGGTCAGGGAAGCGTGGGGTGAGGGCCTTTTTTTCTTTTTTTTTTTTTTTTTTTTTTTTTTTTTTTGCTGCTGCTGCTGCTCCCGCCGCGCCCTGACACGCCACCGTCGAAAATGTTTGCGCCGACGGGATTCGTGAGGTCCCCGACACGCCCACGTGGACCACCCGACGGCGTGTGGGTGTCACGAGCCGGGGGGGCCACGGCTGGCGCCTGCCACACCAGCACAGGGGGACCGGTCCGTTATGTATGATGCATGGTGTAGGGTGCGATTGGACCTTGCCCCCGCGGAGGGGGGGGGGCGGGGCCCGCCGGGTGGGGGGGTGGGGGGTGGCGCCAGCGCAGAAAGCCTATCCACGGCGCCTCCCACCAATGAAGGGGCACCGGCTCGGAACGCCCCGCCGCTTTGCAGGGCGCCCCCCACCGCAAGGGTGGGCGCGGTGGGGAGGGGCGTGGCATCCTTGTCATGGTTGGCCCGGTGGGTGTCGTACCGCCGGTGGGAGCCGTGCGAGGGGGGGGTGCGCGCGGCGCGCGCGCGCGCGCGGGCGCCCCGCCGGCGGTGGCCGTCGCCCACCGTGGGACCAGCCGCCAAACGCGCCGTGGCCGGCCCATAGCCCCGTCCTCCCGCAGCACCCGCCCGCCGGCAGCGCTCCGACGCCGCCTTCAGACCGTGTGCTTGAAGACGTTTTTGAGGGGGGGGAGGAGGCGCCCCCCCCGTGTAAAACAGGAGCCCGCGGCGCGGCACGTACGCGCGCCCGCCCCCCGACCACATCTGGTCGTTCGTCCTCCCCCTCCTCCTCCCCTCTGTCGCCGCTCATTGCCCCATCACACGTGTTCCCCTCAACTCCCCGTCTGGGTGGGGCGGTTGCGCACCCGCTTGGTGCGTTGCCGGCGCGGCGGCCAGCTTCCATCTCCCCCCCCCCTTCGCCCCACCGCCCCAGCAGTCCTCATTGCTGTGGCTCCCCCTCCGAGCGGGCCACCGTTCATTTTTTGTCTTGTTGCGGCAAGCAGCTGCCCCCAGCGGACGTCTCCGCTCCCCATTGTCGCGGCGGCGGCGGCCCCGCAGCCTGTCCCCCTGTCCCCTCTGCCGGTGGGCGCCGGCGGCGCACGGTCGCACGGCCGCACGGCGGCGGACCCTTCTGCCGCGGAAGGACGCCCCAACGTGGGCGGGGCGGTTGGGCCCATGGCGATGACTGAGGCGGTGCCGCCTGCGCCGCCGGCGACCGAGCCCGCGGCGGCATCGGCGGCGGCGGCGGGTGCGCAGCCGGGGCGGCCACCCCCGTCGCCGCCCTCATGGGCGACGCCAGAGCGCCCGCTGCCGCCGCTGCACGAGGCTGCCTGGACGGGAGGCGTGGCCGCCGTGCGGGCGCTCCTTGACGCAGGCGCAGACGCCGCGGAGGCCAGTAGCACGGGGGACACGGCCCTCCACTGGGCGGCTGCCGCGGGGGATGTTGCCTCTGTGCGTGCGCTGGTGGCGGCTGGCGCAAACGTTGCCGCCGAGTCCATGAGGAGTTGCGGATACGTCGTGATCGCGGGCGGCTTTGTTGCTCTGCACTGGGCGGCCAACAGCGGGGACGTCGTGACGTTGGGGGCGCTGCTTGCCGCTGGCACGCCCGTCGACTCCTCTGCCGACGATGGGGTCACCGCCCTTCACTGCGCGGCAAAAGCGGGGCATGTCCCCGCCATCCGGGCGCTACTTGACGCCGGGGCAGACGTGCAGGCGGTTACGGATTTTTGTGAAGCGCCATTGCACTGTGCGGCGTACAGTGGAAGCGCCGCCGCTGTACAGACGTTGCTGTCTGCCGGCGCAAATGTGGACGCACGCACGTTTCCGTCCATGATGGGAATGACGGCTCTCCACATGGCGGCTGGCAGCGACAACGATGCGGCTGTGCGGGTCTTGTTGAAGGCGGGAGCTCGCGTGACCGCGACGCTCGGCGCTGTCAAGGTCTACGTGGAAATACCATTTTTGAAACTGTCATTGACATCGGTCGCCGACGGTACCTTCCGCCATCACATCCAATCGTCAGGCATCACGCCTCTCCACATTGCGGCGCGTAGAGGCAATGTCGCGTCTGTCCACGCTCTCCTCCGCGAGGGTGAAAAGGCCAAGACCACGAGTGACGCCGGCCTCACGGCTCTGCACTGCGCGGGGGAGAGTGGCAGCGCCACGGCGGTGCGGACGCTGCTCGATGCGGGGGCAGATGTGGCTGCCGTAGACAAGTACGGGCGGACGGCGCTCCACGCCGCGGGGAGGAGTGGCAGCGCCGCGGCGGTGCGGACGCTGCTCGATGCGGGGGCAGATGTGGCTGCAGCGGACAAGGACGGGCGGACGGCGCTCCACGACGCGGCGAGGCGTGGCAGCGCCGCGGCGGTGCGGACACTGCTCGATGCGGGGGCACATGTGGCTGCCGTGGACAAGGACGGGCGGACGGCGCTCCACGCCGCGGGGAGGCGTGGCAGCGCCGCGGCGGTGCAGACGCTGCTCGATGCGGGGGCAGATGTGGCGGCCATGGACAAGGACGGGCGGACGGCGCTCCGCGAAGCGGGGGGGACTTGCAACGCCGCGGCGGTGCGGACACTGCTCGATGCGGGAGCATATGTAGCTGCAGCGGACAAGGACGGGCGGACGGCACTCCACAACGCGGGGGGGAGTGTCAGCGCCGCGGCGGTGCGGACACTGCTCGATGCGGGGGCAGATGTGGCGGCCATGGACAAGGACGGGCGGACGGCGCTCCACACCGCCGGGTTGGGTGGCAGCGCCGCAGCGGTGCGGACACTGCTCGATGCGGGGGCACATGTGGCTGCAGCGGACAAGGACGGGTGGACGGCACTCCACGCTGCGGGGAGCAGTGGCAGCGCCGCGGCGGTGCGGACACTGCTTGATGCGGGGGCAGATGTGGCTGCAGCGGACAAGGACGGGCGGACGGCGCTCCACGACGCGGCGAGGCGTGGCAGCGCCGCAGCGGTGCGGACACTGCTCGATGCGGGGGCACATGTGGCTGCAGCGGACAAGGACGGGTGGACGGCACTCCACGCTGCGGGGAGCAGTGGCAGCGCCGCGGCGGTGCGGACACTGCTCGATGCAGGGGCGGATGTGGCGGCCATGGACAAGGACGGGCGGACGGCGCTCCACACCGCCGGGTTGGGTGGCAGCGCCGCAGCGGTGCGGACACTGCTCGATGCGGGGGCATATGTGGCTGCAGCGAACAAGGGCGGGCGGACGGCGCTCTACGACGCGGGGTGGAGTGGCAGCGCCGCGGCGGTGCGGACACTGCTCGATGCAGGGGCGGATGTGGCTGCCGTGCCCAAGGACGGCACCACGGCGCTGCACTCTGCGGCTGGCAGTCGGTGCCGTGGGCCGCTATTTGCGCTCTGCGATGCAGGTGCCAGTTTGGAAGCCCGGGACCGTCGCGGCCGACTCCCGCTGCATATGGCCGCAGAGCGCGGCCGAGTGCCAGTGGTCGCTGCCGTCCTCTCGCGTTTGTCTGCAGCACCTCGTGCGGAGAGGGACGACGGCCCGCGAGGCGCCCTATCCCACCATGTGGCTTTGGACCATGAAACCCGGCAGGCTGTCGTTGGCATTGACGCGGTTGACAGCGACGCCCAGACAGCCCTGCACCTGGCCACCTCGAACGGGCACTCTGTTGTGGTGACCATGCTCCTTCAACATGGCGCTCACCGTGCGGTGGTGAATCACATGGGCCTCACGCCCCTGTACATGGCTTCATCGCTCGGCCACGGGGCGATCGTGGACCAGCTGGGCTTGGGCGCCGAGCAGCCGGCCGGGGCGGTCAGCACGCCCATGCACGGCGCAGCCAAGCACGGGCGGGTAGCGCTATTCACCAAGCCGCAGCTAATCCCCTACTTGTCCGCAACCGACGAGACTGGCAATACCCCGCTGCATCTTGCCGCCAGCGCTGTGGACGCTCCCGCCGTGCACTCGCTAGTGGCACTGGGCGCAGACGTCGACAAGCGCAACGAAGACAAAGAGACTCCTTTTCACGCGGCGGTGGCTTGGCTGGAGCGCGCTGTGCGGAACGCCGAAGCAGACTGCACAAGGGACACAGTCCGCAAGGACGTTGGCCGCCGCCTGCGTGGCGCCGCCGCCGGCCACTTGGTGCGGCGTGGACCGACGGGCAGCGAAGTGGACCTAACAGGCATGCCCCTGCTGGCGTGGCAAGTGGGCTGCAAGCTGGACGACTTTCGGGCGGTGGTGCTGTGCTTCCTCGCCGCCGGCGTGCGCGTGGGGGGCGTGGGCCAACTGCGGGGCACCCGGCGGCTGTGCCTGCGCATAGTGCGGAGCGCCACCGGGTTTGGGCCGCGGCAGTTTGGGCGCCTGGCCCTCACGGGGCGGGTGGGGCCAGCAGAGGCCGAGGAGGAGCAGCCGCCCACGCAGGGCGGGCGGGCACTTCACGCAGTCCGCAGAGGGTAGGGGTTGTCGGCGTGATTGCCCACCCGCCGCGGCGGGTGCGCGATCACCGACCGGGAACAATGAGGGTTGGAAGAAGGGTTTACATCTGCACGAGTGTGGACACGGATACTCTGTCTGCGAGCCGCAAACGCAGGAAGCCCCAACAGCCCACAGCGGACGCGTGCACGCGCCTCACCCTGGCGGGGCCATCACGCGCAGCGGCAGCACGAAGAGCCACGCCCCAACTCCCCCCACCCGGCCTCCCGCCAACGCTGCAGGCCAGCCACCGAACGCCAGCTGCCCTAAGCGGGAGAGCGTAGAGGGGAGAGGGGGGGAGGAGGCAGCCTGGAGTGTCCAGCAGCCCGGCCACCGCCCCAGGCGGTCGCGGACAACCGTGGCGTGGCATGCGCAGTGCGTCCTCTGCTCCGCCAGCACCCCCACTCATGACGTTTGGGAGGGTGCTTCCGTGACGGGGCTGTGGGCACGTCCTCCCGGTTGCACGTGGGAGGGGCGCCGCCAAGCGCGGGCGCCAACGCAGCCGGCGCGAGCGGAACAACAGAATACGCTGGTGGCAACGGTGCGGGCGTGTAGCCAGTCCGCTCGAGCCGACACCGCCACCCCACAACCGGCGGTCAGTGGGGGGGGACGCGGTCGGGAGTGGAGCACGCCCGGGCAGACCGCGACGCGCGGCCGCGGTGTGGTCCCCGCCGCTAGCGCGACCAGACTATTGGACGGGGGCTTGCGGCGGGCTTGGGCGGGTCGAGAAGCACTGCTCGCGCCGGGGTGTCGCCGCCGCTCGACGCCCGCCGTCGCCCGCCGCGCTGCCTGCCTGGGGCGGCCAACATCGCGCACCACAAACACCTCTGCACCCACCCCGCGACGACGTGGCCACCGAGGTTGAGACAGCTCAGCCGCCGAGAGGAGCCAACAGCACCGAGTCGCGGTGTGGGAACCTTGTCCCCCCCCTTCTCCGCGCGCCATCGCGTCGTCAGCCGCCATGGGCCGGGAGCCCCGTCTGAACAAACGCCGCCGCCTCAGCGAGGGGGTGGCGACAGAGAAATGACACCCCCAGTATTCTCCGTCTCAAAGGATGCCAACGAACTGCCCCACTCCCCCCCCCCACACCGGCCGTCGGTGCGCTCAAGTGGACCGCGCGTAGTCAAGAGCATAGCCTCAAGCTCCAGGCGGCTCCATCGCATCGCCGCGGCGGCACGCCCGCCGCCACCACGAGCAGCTCCTCGCACGGCCAATCCCAACGGTAGTAGCCGGCAACAGACGCGTAGCCTCGTCAACATGTCACAGCGGGGGCGCAGCCGGATGGGGGCCGGAAAGAAGGGCAGCGAAGCGCGCCCGAGCGCCACAACGACCACCAGCCGCACGCCCCTCCCCACGGGGGCCATGGCCCCTGTGAGGTCCGCCGCAAACGTGCGTGGACGTGCCATGCCGTCGGACCGGGGAAAGCGGGCAGAGAGGGGCGTGGGGGAGGGGAGGGGAAGCCACCGCCGCGGTGCCGCGGCGTGCACCCCTTGCCGCTACCGCGCGCGCTGGCAGGGGGGCCCGGGGGGGGGGGCGGGGAAGACGGGGGGAAGGGCGAGCAAGTTGTCCGCCGCAGACGTAGCGGCGGCAGCGTCGACGGCAGCGCCGCGTCGGCAGCCGCTGCGGCAGTGGCCATGGCGGCGGCGACGAGGAGATGGCGGCGGCGGCAGAGCGGCGGCGGCAGGGGCCTTGGCGGCCAGCGTCGGCGGTGGCTGGTCGCAGAGAGCGAAACAAGCTCCCCGCCCCCCTCCCGACGGCTGCCGCATCCACGGACGCGGGGCGCTGGGGATGGGGGGGAGCGCCGTCACCATAGAGGGCGGGGGACAAGAGAGGTGGTCTCGCCCATGGGGCGGGGAGAGGGGGGCGTGCCGGGCAGACTAGCTGTGTGTGGACGGCCAGAGTGTGTACGGCCGGGATGAGAGCACACGGCACGGACGGGGAGCCTCCCCGTGAGCGCGTGCTGATCGCTGACGTGACACGTTGCCGAGTCCCGCGCGTTGTCGCCGCCGTTGCCCCCCCCACCCCCCCGCGCAACGCGCTCTTCTCTTCCGCTGCGTACCGCCCCCGATCTGTCTACCCTGGAGTCTTGGTGCCGAGAGAGCCTGCCGAGCGGTTCCAGTTGGGGTCGCGACGGTCCCCGCCTTTTGCTTCGCTGGTCACCGCGAGCCACCTGCTGCCTCCTGCCTGTCCCTCCCCGCAGCTCGCCTCGGTTCCCTCGCCCCCCGGCTCCTCCCGTGAGCGGCGATGGACCCCGCTCGGCTTTGCCAGCCGCGGACGCCAACGTTTGCGCTGCCGTCAGCGCGGTGACGGCCGCCACCCCCAAGCCCCTCTGCCCGCACGGTGGCCGAGCCGCCGTCGGGGGTGGCGCGCCCAGACGCCTCTCGCCGCTGGTGCTCCTTGTTGAGGGCGCCATACACACGCGCGACGGCCACGGCGCTGGCGTCTGTGGTGACGGCCGGCGGCGGCGGCGGCGGCGGCGGCGGCGGCGGCGGCGGCGGTAGCGCCTGGGCCTTTGCTGCCCCCCCCCCCCCGTCTCTGTTGTTGATTTCGTCCCCGTCGTCGCCGCTGCGGGTGCAACCAGCTGGGATGGGAGGTGGGAGGCGCCCCCAATCGACCACGGCGGTGCCGTCAGCGGGCATGGCACGCGTCCGACTCTGCGCGGAGAGGTGGGGGCTCCGCCGCGGTGTCTCGGCGCGCGCAGTGACGGGGCTACCCCGCCAGGCACAGCGCCTCGGCACACTCCTCATCGGACAATGGACAACACGACCTGCACCGACGGGGTGGAGTTGTCGGGCCGGGGCATCGGCCGCGGTGTCAGCTGCCGCCGCCACCCCCCCACGCTCGGGGTACGCCACCCTCCATCCGCCCACAACGCCACGGTCGCCCGCCCACGGGGCGGGTGCCGCCCGCGCAATCCGCCCGCGCATCCGTCTCGTTTGCACCAGCACCGGCGCCCGCCGGGCTTTCGACCGGCGGGCTCATCAAACTTCCACGCTGCCACGACCGCTGCACCACCGCCGCCACCACCACCGCCGCCATCGTTGCCGTCACCGCGGTCACCGCCATCGTCGCCGCTGTCGCCGCTGCCAGACGGCGCCGCTGCCGTCGTCGGTGGTGGCCGCAGCGACAATGCGGCGACGGCGACGGCAGCGTGGCGGAGGGTGGGCGGCGGAAGCGCCCTTGCCGCTGCTGCCGCTGCGGTGTGACAGCTTGATGGGGATGCCGCCGAGCCGGCCACCCCGTGGGAGACTGCGGCCGCGTCGGCGCCGCCCCTTGTTACGCCCCCCAAGCGGAGCGGTGGCGGCGGGGGCAACGACGCTCAGCGACATCATTCCCCCTCCCCCCCCCCCCCCCTCTGGCCGGGGACGCCAGCCGCGGGGGCGGGGCTGGCCTCTCCGCCCACCGACACCACCGGCGGGCGTTTGGGCGCGCTCGGGTGCCAGCGGGGCGGCGATGGGGCCCTGGGCCCCATGGGGATGGCGGGTGCGCGCGGTCGCCTCCACCGCCGGGCTCCCCCCTGCCCTCCCCTCGGCGCCGAGGCGGGCGGCGGCGGCCTGGGCGGCAGCGGTGCCGTGCGGTGGCCGGCAAGGGCGGGGGGGGACGGACGGGGGGTTCACCCCGGCCAGCCTCGCACAGTCAGACGCCCGTGACCTCCTGGAGCGCCGCCCCCGCCAGTGGGGGTGGGGAAGGCAGACGTGATGCGTGGGGGGGGGAGGGACGGTGGGCGAGCTGTTGGCAACCGCCGCGCCCTGCCCCTTCCCTCCCCCTCGCACACTCTTCCCTGACGGCCAGACGGCGCCTGACCATGTGCTGTTTAATTTTTTGTGCTCAATTCTCTCGTCCGGGCAAAGTACCATGGCCCAATGGCGGCAGGCCGTCGCCGCGGCAGGCCGCGCGCGCAACGACGGGCGCGTGGCGCTGGGCGGCGTCCGCCACACCGCCAGACGACGGTCCCGTCACTGGCAGCAGGGGGGGGGGGGGGGCGCGCGCGCCCTGCCACGCAGGCCGCCGTGCGCGCCCCCGCCGCACCGCAGGCGGCACGACGGCGAGTCGTGAGGGGAGGTGGGAGGGGGGGGGTGGGTGGGCGCTATGCCCGGCGTGGCGCCCGCCGACGGGCGTGTGTACATTGGTTTTTACCGTAGAGTGCATGCATACTGGACGGCATGGATACGTCTCCTGTGCTCATGCGCCCGCGGCCCGCGGGGCCCCCTGCGAGGGCCCCCTTGCCGTGCGGCCCGCCCCGCGGTGCGTGGCGGCCAAGGAGGGGATGTGGAGGGGGGTGAGGTGGGCCTGATGGTGGGGATGGACGGCCGCCCCCCGTCCACACCACACCTCTCTCTTCTTTTTGTAGGCGTGATCAGCGCGGTGGCGGATCCCGTGTAGCCACGTGTTTCGGTCGTCGGTAGAGTACATACACGGGCTGTCCCTGCTGGCGACCAATTGGTCCTGCATCCATAGATCGGGACGGCCGACTTACGACGAGGACAATGCTGGCGGCGGTGGCGGTCGCGAGAAGATGCTGCGCGGGGGGATGCACAGTCCTACGACGAATGCGATTGATCCAGCCCCGTCGGCTCGCCCCCCGTCTGCAACGACATTCAATGCCCCATTGACATTCCTCGTCACGGCCGCGCCGCGGCGCCTCGTCATGCCGCCGAAGCAAACGGACCAGCCGCCGCACGTGCCACCGCCCCCCCCCCCCCCCCCCCCCCCCCCGCCCCCCCCGGCCCCCCTGTCCCCCCCCCCCCCCCCCCCCCCCCCCCCCCCCCCCGGTTTGGGGGAGGCCTAGCTACGTAGCAGAGGGGAGGGGCCTGCGGGTGAGCCGCCCTCCACCCGGTGGGGTACCCCCCACGCCGCCCACCCCCTGTGACAGGGGCCTTGTTCCTCCCGTTGCCAGCCCAACGGCGCCTGGTCGGGTGGGGCGGGCGGGCGGGCGGGCGGGTGGCGGTGAGCGGCCGGGAGGAGGGATCCCTCCCGGGAGGGGGGGGGCCCCCGCGGCTGCAGAGGCACCCGTCTGCTGAGGGCGGGTGCGAATAAAAGGGGGGGCCGCCCCGTTGCGGGGGGCGCCGACCCGGCTCTGCCAAGACAGGGCACCCCCGTCCATAGATTAATCCCCTCCCCCCCCCCCCCCCCCCCCCCCCCATTCACCCCCTCTTGCCCCCCCCTGCGCGCCCCCCCCGTCACACCACCACCAACCCCCCCCCCCCCCCCCCCCCCCGGTTGCCCGCCTCCCCGACGGCGAGCGCCCCCTCCCCATCGACCGCTGCCGCCATGGCCACCACCCGTCGGGGGCGCACGCTCGGTGCGGTCACCGCGGCTGCCGCGGCGGCCACCGCCGCGGTCGCCGCCCTGGTCGCCGCCCCCGGCGGGGCGGCGGCGGCGGCGGCGGCGGCGGCGAGCGCGCCCACCATCCGGGCGGCCGACCTGGCCGCCGCCCTCTCCCGTGGCGCCCGCCTCGGCACCGCCGCCGCCGCCGCCGACGCCGACGCCGCCGCCGTGACCGCTGCCGGCGTCCCCGCCGTCCACACCGCCGCCTACTCGCCGACGGTGTATGGGGGCGTTCCCCTGACGGGCCCCGCCGCGGACTATACCCCCTACCTGGCACGGATCTTTCGCCTTGGCGACGACGACGACGACGACGACGACGACGACGACGACGACGACGATGACGATGGCGATAGCGACAGCGTCACGTACGTGTGCGCGGGCCTGCTGGTGACGGAGCGCCACGTGGTGACGCTCGCCGGCTGCCCCTTTACGCCCGGCAAGATGGTGCTCCTCGCCGGCGGGGACGGCGTGGCCATCACGGGCGGCGTTGCCTTTAACCTCACCCGCCGCGTCGGGGAGCCGGCCTTCAACGCCACCACCAGCGAAGCCGACGTGGCGGTGTGGACGTTTGAGGCCCCCCCCGCCGCCACCGCCACCGCCCTGGCGCTGGCGGGCATAGTGCGGGGGCGGGTGGCGGGGTCCCCCGCCGCCCCGCCGGCGGCGACGGTAGGTCTGGTCGGCGGGTGGGGGGTGGTGGACCCGCGGGTGGCGCAGGGCGTCGCCGCCGGGCGGCCGACCAACCTGACCGTCACGGTGCAGAGCGTCGTGTCGGCGGCGCTGTGCGCAGAGACGTTTCGGCTGGTCGGCGTTGCCCCGCCGCCGGCTGACGTGTTTTGTGCGGCGGGCGCGTCGTCGGGGCCGTGTCTTGGTAGGTTTGCGGAGGGGAGGGGGGGGAGCGGTTGGGGGGGGGGGGGGGGGGGGGGGGGGGGGGGGGGGGGGGGGGGGGGGGGGGGGGGGGGGGGGGGGGGGCGGCGGGGCCCCCCCCCCCCGACCCCCTCCCCCACCCGGGGGCGGGGTGTCCAGAGGGGGAGCGGGGTTAGAGGGCGGCGCCGTGCGCGGGCGATCGGACGGTGGGGGCGCCAGACTAACCGGCCCCTCCGCACCCCTCTTTTTTTTCTCCCCCCTCCCCCCCCCCCGTCCCCTACCACCCCCCCACACTCCCCCCACCCCGTTCCCTCTGCCTTGCGCTCGCTCCCCTCTTGCTCCCATGCCTTTGGCTCTCCCCTCCCCCCCCCCCCCCACCCCTGGTACGGTACTGTACCTACAAAAAACAGGCGACGAAGGCGCGCCGCTGGCGGCGTACGAAGACACCCCCGCCGCCGAGCCCTACTTTGTCGGCCTCTACGCGTCGGGCTTTGCGTCGGATGGCTTCCTCTGTGACCCCCGCGCGCCGGCCGTCTACACCCGCCTGTCGGCGCACGTGCCCTTCCTGGCCGCCGCCGTCGCGCCGTACAAGCTGTCCCTCTTTGGCTGACCGCCCCGCCCCGCCCCGCCCCGCCCCGCCCCGCCCCGCCCCTCCGTCGCTGCCCCCAGACGGCACGGGTGGGGGGGGGGGGCGGGAGCAACGTGGGGAAGCACACCTCTCGGGGGGAGGGGGGAGGGCGTAGGACGCGCCGCGTTTGACTGTGCGTATTCATTGGATTGATTGCTGTTCTGTGTTGCCACCGCCACCGCCACCGCCACCGCCACCGCCCCCGCCCCCGCCACCGCCACCGCCACCGCCGCCGTCACCGGCACAGCACCTTTGCCCCCCCCCCCCGCCCCCACCCCCCCTGCAGGCCACCGCCGCCGCTCCACTGGTGGGTGCACCCGCCCGCCCGCCCGTGCAGGCGGCCGGGCGGGCGGTCTGCCACCACCGTCACCCCCGCCGCGACAAGTGGGGGTATGTACCCGGGTGGGCCACCGCCCCCAGCGGCGGCGTCACAACGGCGTCAGGGAGCCAGGGGAAGGGGGGGGGGAATGGGCGGAGGGGTGGCCCCACCCGCGGTGCGCCAACCCCCCCCACCCAGACGCCCCACGCCGACGGCCGCGGCCGGGCGCCCGCCCCACCCGCGCCCCCCCCACCCCCTCCTCCCCCCTCCCCCCCCCCAACGGGCGGCCAGCTCGGCCGCCGCCGCTCCCGCCGCCGCTCCCTCCCCCCGCCCCCGCCCCCGCCCCCGCCTCCTCCCTCCTCCCCCCCCCCCCCCCCCCCCGCCGCCTCCCGGCCGGCTGTCAATGCCCAGTGGTGGCAGACGCGCCGGCGCTCGCCGCCCCCCGCCGCAGCGGCCGGTCGGTGCACGCGGCGTCCCCCCCCCACCCCCCACCCCCCCCCACCCCCCCCCCCCCCATCCGCGGTGCTGCGGCGGCCGCCGCCGCTGTGCGGTGACGGTGGGTCACCCACTCCGGCCCACCCGCCCCCCCCCCCTCCCCACCCCACTAGCCCCCACCCCCCCCCCGCCGCCGCCGCCACCCCCCCCCCCTCCCCCACCCCACCCATCCACCCCACCGGGCCAGCAGCGGGCAGGGGCAGGCGGCGTCGCATCCCCCCCCCCCCCCCTCC
This sequence comes from Pyropia yezoensis, assembly GCA_009829735.1. Lineage (NCBI taxonomy): Eukaryota > Rhodophyta > Bangiophyceae > Bangiales > Bangiaceae > Pyropia > Pyropia yezoensis. The sequence goes on from CM020618.1 coordinate 43,033,620, forward strand.
CCTGCGGTGCCCCCCCACCCGGCGGCAGTCTGCCAAACCCCTCCTCGCGCCGCGTCCGCCCGCGGGAGGAAAGAGCGAGGGGCACAGACCAGTCGTGGGGGGGGCGCCGTGGCGGTACATAGGTAGGTACCGTACGTACGTACCGCCCGTCCACGGTCCACGGGCGGCGGGCTGCTGGTCCAGGCCCCGCCGCTGCCGCCCTTCCCCCCCCCCGCGCCATTGCCGCGCGCCACCGCCATCGCCGTCGCCCCCGCCCCCCCCCTGCCCTTTGCCCGCCCTCTTGCCACACCCACCCACCCGCCCGCCCGCCCGCCCGCCCGCCCGCCCACCCCCCGTCGCCCCAAGGGGCTGGCCAGGCCACGCCCGCCGCCGCGGCGACGCTACCCCCCCCCAAACCCTAACCGCCGCCCCCACCCGCGGCGGTGGACCCCACGGTGGGGGGGAACAAACACGGGTCAGACTCACCCCCAGGGGGGGGAATTTCGTCACTGACCGGCGGGTACCCCCTCCGCGCCCGCCCCGCGGCCCGCCGGCTTGGGGGCGACCGAGGGGGGCGGCGCAAGGCGGGGGGGGGGGGAGAGGCCCGGCGGTCGCCGCCCTGGCGGCGCCACGGGTGGAGGGGCCCCGTGCGTGGTACCGCGGCGCACCCAGCGGGACGGCGTCGGCCTGCCGGCCGTCCCCCACACCCATCACCCCCATCCGCCCCCACCCCCCCCCCATGACCCCACCCCCTCCGCCCCGCTACCCCCCACCTCCCTCCCTTGAATTGCTCCCGCCAGCCCCTCCCGGAACCGGTTTCCTCTTCCCCCCCCGCCCCCGCCCCCGGCGTTCTTTGCCGCTCAACAGCGTCCGCTTCCCCCCCCAACAGGGGTCATCACCATGCCCACAGGGGGAGCCACCACCCCCGCTTCCGCGCCCGCCACGCCCGCCGCCCCCTCCTCCGCCGCCGCCACCGCCGCCGCCGCTGCTACTGCCGCCGCCGCCGCCGCTGCCGCGCCCGCCAGCCTCGTCGTTGCGCTGGACCGGCTGCTCGCCCGGATGGTCCTCCGCGCCACCGACGACCCGGTGGCGCTCGCCGGCATTGCGGCGCTGCTGGCGCCCGCCGCCGCCGCCGCCGCCGCCGCCGCCGCCGCCGCCGCCGCTGCCCCCGCCGCCGGGGAGTACCCGCCGGATAGGGGCGGCGGCGGTGGCGGTCAAGGCGGGGCGCACGGCGGCGCGGCGGCCGCCGCGCCGCCGCCGCCGCCACCACCGCCGCCGCCGCCGCTGCCGCCGCCGCCGCTGTCGCCGCTGTCGTCTGCGTGCGCGTCTGGGACGGGGTCGCCCGCAGCGGCCGCGTCCGCAGCGGCGGCGGCGGCAGCATCAGCAGCAGCTGCTGCCGGCGCTGCCGCCGAAGCGGTGCTGGACGCGGCGCTCGCGTCGGCGGCCACCCTCTTTGCCCGCTCCATCCGGCAGGGCCTGTACGCAGCGTCGGCGGGGGTGGTGGGCAGCGTCGGGAGGGGGGGGGGGGGGGCGCCCCCGCCCCGGCTACCGAGGGAGCATGGGGTGGGGGGGGGGGCGGCACGGCAGCGGCCGCCTGGCGTGGCGCCCCCGTCCCTGGCGGGGGGAGCGGCAGCGGCGGCGGCAGCGGCGGCGGCGGCGGCGGCGGCGGTGGCGGTGGCGGTGGCTGGGGAGGGCGGCCCCACACCCTGCCCCGGTCGTCGAGCCACTATGGCGGCGGCGGCGGCGGCGTCGGCGGCGGTGACACCCACTGGCACCACCGCCCCGCGTCCGTGTCTGGCGGCGGCGGCCCGCGGCGGCGGTCGGCCCCCGTTGGGGGCCCCGCGTCGACCGTCGACCGGCGGCGGAGCACACCATCATGGGCGCCGTCGCCCCCCACCTCTTTGCACACCGCCACCGCCACTACCACCACCACCTTTACCCACCCCGCGGTGGGCGGCTGGGCGGCGGCACGGCCGGTGGGGGCCGGGACGTGGTCTTTGGCCAGCGGCGTTGCCGCCGCCCGTGGCGGCCGCCGCGGCGGCGGGGACGATGGCCCGTACGCGTGGGGTGGGGTCTTGCCCGCCGCGCCGCCGCCGGCGACGCCGCCGTCGCCGTCGCGGCCACGGTGGCAGGGCGTCGCGGCGGGGGAGGCGCCGTGCGGCGGCTGGTGGGCACCCACGCCGGCGGCGGCACCCGCCCTGGCCTCGCCCCCGTCGTTTGTATCGAGCGGGACCCCACGCTTGTCGACTGGCGGCGGCGGCGGCGGTGGCTGCTTTGACGACGGCTGGCAGCGGCGGGTCGACGCGGTGCCCCGCTCGGCGGCGTCGTCCTGGCAGAGGGCGACGGACGGGGGTGCGCCGCAGCCACCAACGACGGCCACGTCGTATACCGCCACGTCGATGCGGCCCCGACGCGCCACAGGCGGCGGTGGGGGCGGCGGTGGCGGAGGCGTCGGCGTCGACAGCCTCCCCCGCCGGTCGGTGCGGGACGCGCTGAGCCAGCTGCTCCACCGGAACCGCCGGCGGGTGCGGGGAGGCGGCGGCGGCGGCGGCGGCGGCGGCGGCCACCGCCGCGCTTCATCTGAGGCGGCGGGGCGGCGGGTGTGGGGGTGGGCGGTCGCGCCCCGCTACAGCAGCAGCAGCAGCTACCGAGCAGAGGGTACCCCTTCGGCTGGTAGATGTGTCAGCGACGCCGGAGGCGGGTGTGGCGGCTGGTGTGGGCCGTCCCCCGCGGCAGTAGGGGTGCCTTACCCCTCTTCCGATGGCGGTGGGGGCGGCGGCGGCGGCGGCTGGGAGGCGGCGGCGGTGGAGCGACAGGTGCGGGCTGCCGCGTCGACGCGGATGGTGGCCGCCGCCGCCGCCGAGGCGGTGGAGGCCGCCTCGTGGGCGACCGCCGGGGGGCGTCGCCTGTCGCTGGCGATTGAGTGAGGAGGGGGGACTTTGTTCGAAGGCAGCGGGGGGAGTGAGAGGGGGAGAGGGAGATGAAAGATGGGGAGAGAGATAGGGGGGGTGCCTGTCGCTGATGAGGGTGGTGGGGGGGGGGCAATGTCAATGTGCGCACGTTGCCGTGGTACAGTAGCGCCATTCGCGGCCACGGGGGGTGTGCAGGCGGCGGCGGCCGCCTTCAGTGTGTCCCGTAAGTGGACGTGCACGTGTCGTGACCATGTCAAATGTCGGCCACTGGACCAATTAAACCCACACTGCACGACCCCTTGCAGTGCTAAGGATGGCAGTTAACGATCGTTAAGAAAATCCTTACCGAGTTAACGATCGTTTAACGACTTTAACGATGTCGTTTAACGACTTTGCCGATCTCCCTTACCGACATACTTTTTGTAATTAAAATTTACTCAACAGACAATGATGTCACCTGCTCATTCCACTCTTCATGTACCAGTCGCGCCAGCGCCCCGTACAGGGGGGTCCTATTGGAAGAACGAGCCGGGCCAGCAGTGCGTGGCGCGCAGCTTCCACCGGTCCGCTTGTAGAACGAGCTCTTTCGCAGGTGAGGGATCATCTTGTCCCTGCGGCCGTGCACCGGCGCGGCTGGTGTCACGACGGGGAGCTTGGAGATGGCTGCCTCGTCACCGTCACATGCATCTACATCTTCGAGGTACCTCTGGTGAGCTGCCTCGCAGGCGCGGCAGAAGGCGATCCAATAGTTGGTCGGCTTGCCCTCGCCGTCCAGCACGTAATCGCCAGTTTGTCGAAACGCAGAGCACAGGTCCATCGCGGTACTCAGGTACAGCCGGAAGGGGCGAAGAAGAATAGTGGGGCTGCGTGCACTGGTGGCCTCGTCTGTCGCTGGTTCGCGCGCACGGCAGCAGCGCCGATCGCAATCCCGACCCTTGAATCCTGGGCGGATAGCACACGCGTGACTGATGTCTCGAATGGCACCGTACGTCATATAAGTGCGAAAGTAGTTGAAGTTAAATACTTTAAAGAGTTCTTGTCTCGGGACCATAACGACTTTAACGATCGTTATAACGATCGTTCAACGACTTTCGTTTAACGACTTTTCTTAACGACTGACAACCTTACTTACACGTCCACTTTTTGCGGGACGCACAATACCTACCCTTCGCCCAGACCGGTACAAACGTCGTGGACCGCGTGGCCTTGTATTTGGAAAAGAGGACCTCAGAGAGGCAGTTGCAAGAAGTCACATCTTGCATCACAAAGTCACATCTGGGATTCGCGCCATCCGACGACCAGCCAGATTTTGGGCGGGCGCTCATTCACTCCCGTGCCTAGCTGGATGATTTTTGGGCGGGCTCTTGGCCTTCCCGTGTCGCCGCACCTACGGCAGCGCCCCACCCCCCGCGGCCCTCCCCAACCCCCCCCCCCACCCCCTTTAAGGCATGCACATGGACGTCATGTCCAAGTGCACCCGCTGCGCCCCCCCCCCCCTCCACCACTGCATCAGCCCCCGCCCCATGGCCACTGCCGTCCAGGGTGCGCCCACCCCGCCCGCTACCACCGCCACGGCGCTAGCCACCCCCCCCCCCCCCCCCCCCACCAGCCCCAGTGCGCTTTTTTGTTCTGGAGGAGCTTCCCTGTGACCAAGGGGCCAACTCAAGTGGAAGTGGACGCCACAGGACGGGCAGGCGACGGCGTCCAAGGCGACGGCGGCGACTGGCCGCGTGTCACTGCCTGAGAGGCGACCGTCGCGGCCTGGGAGGGCGCAGCGAAAAAAAGGACAAGGGACGGGCCGGTATGAAGACTGCCCCCGCCCTCAACCTGCTGGAAGACGTCAGGAAGTACTTTGACACCTTGGATGACGCCATGAAGCACGTCGCAAGCGAGACAGGGCGTAGCTTCTATTCGGTCAAGATTGCCTACCACCGACCACGCCGCGGCCTCGGCCACAGCCATGCCGGTCGAAGGCTGACGCCCGCGCAAAAGACCACGCTCGTCGCTGTCGCCCAGGCGTTCATTGTGCACAAAGTTGCACTGAGCGAGGGGCAGATGCCGGAGCTGGTGGCACTGTAGTGCTTTTACGTACCTTAGGCGCGTAGCACCCAGAACACACAGAGAAGCAACCCACCAAGAACGCGGGGAGACAGGAGAGATACCGAACCGTCGACCGCCTGGCTGGTTCACGCGGGGATCCGCGACCAGGACGACAGTGTTCAAGCACACACAAGTCTGTTTTTTCGAAGGGGGAAGCAACGCGCACCCCCACGCACACTCTTACCCTCTCTCACCCGCACCCAGCAATCCTCGACACCGGGCCACGTGCGGGCCAGTCAAAACCCTCCAACATGTCCGGAGGGCCCCCTCCCCCACGGATCATCCCTGCCAGCGGGGCAGAAACCTCCAAGATACGGAGAAGAGGAGCCCCGCCGGACATCAGTGCCAACACTCAAGACCTCCCCGATCTGAGAATCACGCAAAATACACATTCAAAATCCAAACCCCAAATGCATCCCATCCCGGAATATCGACCAACGGCCAATTCCGGTCAGGGAGATTTTCCATACACTGGGAATCCCAACGTGGGCCCCAGAACCAATGGCGACCCGGTCCCATCTCCATAGGAGGGGACCAATCGGAAGCCAGTAAATCCCGAGGGGCCCAATCGGCCCCGTCCTCCTCACAAGGCAGGTGGGCACAGGGGTACGACGCGATCTCTACGAGGTCCCCCCACGTGGAGGGCCCATAGGGTCCCTACACTTCCCACACCTCCAGGGGGTTGCGACCCGCGACCCAGACACCGGGGCAAAAATCTCCCGGGTGCCCAACGGGCGGCAAAGGCAATGCCTTTTGGCAACATGCCGTCCCCACCGCCGAGTGCACGCATCCCACGGGGGGGGGTGGATGACCCCGGGTTAGCTCGGCCCTATGGGTTCCTCCCTTCGGGAGACAATCGTGGCCACAATCGTCGCGCGACAGGGGGGATACGTGGAGACACCCCCTCCAAACCACCACCCGAGGGGTGGGGGACGCAACAAGGATGGAGCCCGTGTCCTCCCACGGCCCTGCCCGCACGGGGTGGGGACGTGAGGGACTGGCTCCCCTGGCTTAGCCGGGAGCGAGGGGTACTCACCCGTTTGGGGTGGACCCGAGATGGGGAGTTAGCAACGGGTGCTCGCCGCAAGGGCGGCCACCGTCTTCTCCCGTCTCTCGTCGCCTCTCGCTTCCACCGGTCGGCGTGCATCCCACTCTTCCTCACCCTAAGGGTGGGGGTGGCATCCACGTGCTTCCCCCCGTCGTCTCCTGTGGAGAGCGGCCAGTCATGGCTTCCCCATCGGAGTCATCGGACCATATCGCTACCATGGGTGACGGCGGCGGACCCGTTTCCCTGTCGGCTCTTTCCTCCCCCCGTGGCCTTTCGGCCACGCGTACGTTACCCGCCGCTCCGGGCGACGTCCTTATGGACGACACCGGGAGCGGCCGGGGTGATGCCTGTCCGGATTCGCCGGCCGAGGTACCTGTATCACCGTTGGCGGACTCGGAGGGGCCTGGCCCCTTCGGGGAGGTAACCCCTTTCTCGAGGGAGTGGCCTTACCCACACCCTCTTCCTTGTGTGGTCACCGACCGCTGGGTTCATGTCAACCCCCGCCGTATGGCGGGCGTTTGGACGACGTTTCGTCATCTCTTCCCGGACCTATATGAGGTCCCCATCGGTACTCCCACGGACTACCCTGTCCTCCGCTTTGCGGATGATTGGAAGGTGGCCCGGCAGATGGAGGAAGCGTGTGACCGCCCTTCTCTGCCGGAGGGAGCTATGCCGGTCTTTGACCTGGTTTACTATCCGGGGCCGCTGCCTCCCATTGGGGAGCGCCCGCGGGAATACTTCCTGCGCCAAGCGCTGGCAGAGCATCGACATCGTCGCGCCATGGCATTTTTGCCTGCGCGGAGCAGCGGGAGGTCGAGGGCTTTACCCACGAAGACCGGCTGAAGTACTGCCCGGTCGTCCGCACCTGGTGGAGTGAGTACGAGGTGCCTCGCGGCATGGCCGCGCGGATTGGCAACCTTGTCGCTCTCCGGGGTGGTCGGCTCATGGCCGACGGACCAGACTCCGCGGCTAGGGCTACCCTGAACGCCTGCTGGCTTGTCGAGGTGGCGGATGTACTGCTTTCACCCGGCCAGTTCTATGGACATGCCTGGCTTATCCCTCTTCCTCTGCTTCGGGCTCTCAAGGGGAGTCTGATTGACGTCCTTTGCCCTGACCACCCTGACCGGGCGGCATACCTTCGGGCCCTTCTTCTCCTCCTTGAGGAGGTACATGTTAAGGCTCTATCCTCATATCTGGATCTTCCCTTCCGGCCCCGCTTGTTGGTCCGGTGCTCGCGGTCTTTGACCTCCGAGGGTGCCCTCCTCTTGGAGGAGGGGTTGAGGCATGAGGAGCTCCCTTATGCTCCTGGCGTGGAATCCACGACTCGGGTCGCTGCCCGGGAAACCCGTATGGAGGAGGAGGGACCCCGCCTCCCTGGTTTTGGACAGGAGCGGTATAGTCCCTCCTTACTTTCAAACTCTCCTGAGGGGAGTTCAGGAGAGCGTGGGTCCGCGGGCTCATCCGGCGGTAGGTATTTTAGACCTCCTCCGCTACGGAGCTTTTCTCCGCGGGAGGAGATCCGGGCGCCGGGTGGCCGCCGCGTTCTTGTGCCGGAGCCTGTGGCTCCGTTCTGCTCGGGGGGCTCGCCTTTGGCGTTGCCCCGTCCCATCCTGGGTACTACTGTGGCCACTTTGGGGCAGGTCTTTGACCCGCCTCCTCCTGCCCTTCGGGATGCCGTCGAGGACTCCCTTGTGATGGGGTCATGCCGGGCCTAAACGGGCCTAGCCAACGATATGGCGGCAATAGTCGCCACCCGTGGAGACTGGAGACATCCCGCCGGTGGCTTTGCCACTTCGCTCTCGGGAGGCGCTCGCAGAGCGCCTGGATCGGGAGCTGGGGAGAGCCAACATGGATACCATGTTGCAGGTCCCCAGTCTTTCGCTCCGTGGTGCCGCCGAGGCTGCTTACGGTGGAGGGGGGCATGGCCCTCGTCACTTCACTGGTTCCCATTCTGACGAGAAGTGGGGATATTAGTCTGCATAGTCTTCCCCCTCGACGAGGGGCGTTGTGTGTTTTCTTTCTTCCGTACGAGAAGAAGGGATGAGGGATAGTTTTGCATTGGTCTCCACCTTTTCCATTGGGACTGGCTCCACCGTATTCCCCCCTCTTTGTCTGGGGGCTGATTATCACTTTTCTTCCTCCGTTCTCCATTGGGGGAACAGTCGGGACCCTTGGTCCCGTCCCATGATGGGGAGCTTATGTCTTCGGGCATACTTCAGCAGAGCCGCCCGTGGCACACCCTTCTTGGGGTGCCAAGTGTCCCCTTCGGTACCGTGGCCAAACCACCGCACCCGGAAGTCCAAGTCGGGCTTCCGGTCTTCATCCTCCACCCACTGGTGGCCGACAATCTGTTCGAACACGTCCTTCCCCAGGGATTCCTCGGGGCACTCGTTGAACGCGTCCCGGGCTTCCCGTGCCCGCATCAACACTGGATCCCCTGCCTTCGGCGGGGGAGCACGTGTGATATTGTCTTTACTCTGGGTCTGCTCTCCCTCTGGGTCTGCTCTCCCGTAGGTGTTTCAATAAGAATCCGTTGCCCGTCTGTGCGTAGCACCATATACGGTCCCTTCGTCCCAGACGACATTTTCGTCCGCCCCTCAGCATAGGATTTCACATAAACCGAATTTCCTTGAGACATAGTCTCTTTGTCTTGTTGAATACCCGCGTCATCCCACACACACGTTTGTAGGCCTGTTGGGCCTTATCCAAATTCTTCCTAATCTGGGGGACTAGGTGGCGCATTTCCTTCGCGTATTGAACCGCCGCCGTATCGGCGTCAGGATCTTCCGTGTCCACAGAGCGTACCTTAGGTAAGCGCTCAATATTCGATGCTCGCAAGCACCGAGGGCTCGCAAAAGTCATTGGGGCTACCCCAGTGCTCGAATGCACCTGCATATTATATGCAGTCGTCAGGAGGGACACATAGCGATCCCATTCCCGCGGGTGCTCGGACGAATACGTCCGTGCTGCCGCATGATTGTCTTGTTATACCGTTCCACTGGACCGTTCGTCTGTGGGTGATACGGAGTCGTATAGTTTGTGGAGATCCCTAGGAGCCCCATGACTCCTTGGAAATAGACGGCCGCAGACTGAGGTCCGTAGTCCGTCAGAGTGGAATCTGGGATGCCATAGGCAGCCACCCAATAATCGATAAATGCAGAGGCTACCCGAAGGGCATTCGTGTCCGATAGTGGGACCGCCCTCACCAGTTTGGTGAACCGGTCGCACATCACCAGGAGCATGGTGTGTCCATTCTCCGTCTTCGGAAGGGGACCCAGCAAATCCATGGCCACCGATTGGAATGGCTCATGAGCGGGGAATAGCTTCATAGGAGACTTATTCCTCCTATCCGATATGCGGTTCTTGGTGCATGCTGGGCAGTTATAGACGTACCCGTATACATCCGCCACTAGGGCGGGCCAATAAAAATACTGGCGCATCGTCCTGTACATCTTCTGGGATCCCGGATGACCCGCCGAAGGCGCGTCATGATACATTTTCAGAACACGCTTCCTTCGTGAGTCCGGGATGACCCATTGGTTATTCCCCCCGAGTAGGGAGTGGTGACACAGTACACCATCGTCGTCTTCAAAGAAGAAGGCGTTGCGCTGCCAACGTGCATCTTTTGGGGGGATGAGAGGCCCCTGCATCTGGCGTTGCTTGCAGAATTCATCAGAGGCCTGGGCCTCAACGAGCTCTCGAAGCGTAATCTTCCCGAGGTCCTTAGGGTTTCGGTCTGTGAGGGCCTTTGCTGACCGGGTCACCGCCAATACGGGTATCTAGTCATCCAAAGGTGTCTTATCCAAGCCATCCGTAGGAAGGCGAGACAGGGCATCAGCCACTTTGTGGTCCTTCCCCGGTTTGTGCTTCATTTGGTACGGGAATTCCGCCAAGCGGAGCCTCCAGCCCGAAAGACGTCGATTAGGGCTATTGCTTGTCATCACAGAAGTGAGAGCAGAATGGCCACAGCGCAACAGAAATTCGGATCCGTCTAAGAGGGAACGCAGGTAGGTCACTGACCAAACCACTCCGAGTGCCTCAAATTCTGTGGCACAGTAGTTCCGCTCGGCCGGGGATGGGCCCCAACTAAAATACCCGACGGGAAGATACTCCCCGTCCTCTTGTTGTTGCAGCAAGGCACAGCCCAGTTGCTCGTAGCTGGCGTCCACCTCCACAATGTTGTGGGCTCCCTCCCGAGGGATGGCCAAAGTAGTAGGCTTCAAGAGGCAGTCGCGAAGCTCCTCGAACGCCGCTTGAGTCTCCTTCGTCGGAGAAGGTAGTTCCTTGGCTAGGTGCGTACTAGTCAGCACGTTCAGCGGTCGAGCGATACGGGCAAAATTCGCGACAAACCTTCGGTATACCCCACACATGCCCCAGAAGCTCTTCAGCTGCGTCTGTGTACGCGGACAATGCAACCCCTTTAGGGCTTTGGGATTCTTCTCATTCAAGGCCACCCGCCCTTGGCGGATGACAGTCCCAAATATTCGACCTCACTCTGACAGAGGTGGCACTTGCACGCCTTCAGCGACACGCCGTTCTCCTTGAGGAGACTCCAAACGTGTTCAAGTGGTGAAGGTGCTCCTTGTCAGAACGAGAAAAGACGATAACATCGTCTAATTATACGAGGCAGGTCTGCCACTTCAAACCAGCCAGGATAATATCCATAGCTCTCTGTAACGTTGCTGGAGCGTTGTAGAGCCCAAAGGGCATCCGCGTACATTGCCATATGCCCTTATGGAACGTAAATGCCATCAGGTGCTTATCCTCTGGTGCAATAGGAGTTTGCCAATATCCAGCGTTACAATCTAGGGCGCTAAACACCCTTGCTTCCCCGAGGGAGTCCAAACATTTACTTATCCTCGGGATGGGATACGCGTCTTTCACCGTGACGAGGTGAAGCCGCCGGTAGTCAATACAAAACCGGGGCGTACCGTTCGACTTCGGGACGTTTACCACGGGACTAGCCCACTCGCCCTCGGCGGGTTCAATAACGTCGAGTTTTCGCATTCGTTCCACATGTTCCCCTTCCAGCTGGCGGTGCTTGTGCCCCACCTTGTAGGGATGCTGCCTTACCGGGGTTGCCAAGGGTTTTAAGCGGATACGATGTACGGTATTCTTGATCAGCCCAAGAGTACCATCCCATAGGGATTTGTATGTCTCCACCAGCTCCAAGACCTGGCCACGCAGGGCTTCAGGGACCTCTCCTAGGTCTACCTCAGAATGGGCGCCCTCATTCTTCACCGCAGGACCTTCGCTTAGCTTCTGCATCTCTTCTTGAGAGACGCTCAGTATAGGTCCTTGATAAGCTGAGATTGACGCCACCACCGTCCCAACGGGAAGGCGGACCATCCTTGGTGTAGGATTCATCATTTTCAGGGTGTACGGGGCGTCCCGGTTGAGCTCCGCGGGGCCGTTCGCCACGTGAACACCATACTTGGAGGCGATACGGGGCTTCCCGGAAGTAATCCCGCGGCATTGGAAATCCCCTCGCACCTTCACGTGGGAGATAACCCCAGGCTTCAGCCTCAACTTGTGACACAAGGTGAGTTTTGCGGTCTTGACCTGAGGACAATCGCACACAGGGTTCCATTTAATGGGACCCGTTTCCAAGTCCTCCGTATCCCGGAGAATCGGGACAACCATCCCTGTCTTGGGGGTCACCGTCTGGTCCTCACAGGAGATGGTTTTCACCTCGGTGTCACCGAATGAATTACCTAATATGACGGGTACCGCCATATTATCGATCACTCCAAAGCAGACGTAGGAGACTTGGTCTCCCACTTGTACGCCCAAGCGTACAGTTTCTCGAATAGGGAGCCACCCCCCCTTCAGGTCAAAGTACAATATATTCTCCAGCTCCCCCAGGGTGTAGCACAATAGGTATCCGCTGCACGTCCACTCTCAGGGAACACTCAGCAAGGGGGATCGGCACCAACGTCACCGGGAGGCCAAGGTTGCTGTGCTTGGAGCGCAAGCCACGGGACCAAGATGGGAGCCCAAATGGGAGGGGTTTGTTGTTCTACCTTGGCCGGCGGTGGATTCGCCACCGGCCCCCTCGTTATAAGCCCTCGGAGACACTACTAACTACCCTCCACCCCAAGATGCAAGTCCCTCTGGTCATACGTAACTTATAGATACCGTGACCAGTACGGACTCTCAAATTGAAAGTTAAGGATTAGAAGTAGCCCCCCTAATATTAGGGTCACAATACGGCCAACCATATTGCTACATATCCCCCCCTTAGATTCGGCCCGTCCTCGGGTCGAGTTGCATTCGGGTTACCGAATGTAAGTGGGTCGCGTGACCGTTTACCAGTCGGGTGGGGCTTTGCGCCCTGTCGCGACAGACACCCCTTTTCGAGGTTGTCTGAGGGGGGGTGCCCCCCTTTGTGTGGTACACACACGATCCGTTTTCCGGACCGTTGAATTCCCGATGCGGGCTTCTGTTCACGACCCCTCTTTCCGGGGGGTGGTGCAAGCGGATCCGCCACCAGGCGTCTGGTGGTAGGGGGGCCCGTCTCGTGGGTCGGTTGAGTGGGGGGCGGGGGTTGCCCCGCGTTGCGTGGGGGCGGTTGGGGGTGACCCCCCTTGGCTACCCCGTGTGGGGGGGGCGTGGCCCCGATCCAGGTGCCTGGGTGGAGCGCCCTCGTAGCTCGGCTGGCGCGGGTCGTCCTGCGCTACCGTATCGCTCGTGCTGAGCTGTGCGGTTATAAGCGCGGGTGCCCGCGCTTCCCTGGCTCGTCCGTGCGAGCGTTTCTTGTACCGGGTCGAGCCGGTTGCGGCTTTCTGGCACGGGGCGCCCCTGCTACCCCGGCTTCACCATGTCGGACCCCCAGGTGCCCGGGTATTAGCTTCGAGCACTCCCAGTTTACCTGATGTGATCTGGTGACCCAGATACTCGACTGTCGGCTGGAAGAAGGCGCACTTCTTGAGGCGCAGGGTTACCCCGGCGTTCCGCAAGAGGGTGAGTAACTCGTCGACATGTTACACATGGTCATCCATGTTACGCGAGAAGACGATGACGTCGTCCAAGTACACCAGGCAGTTACACCACTTGACTCCCGACAGTATAATGTCGATGGCACGTTGGAATGTGGCGGGGGCGTTGGACAATCCGAAGGGCATCCTTAGGAATTCGTACGCGCCACTGTGACAGACGAACGCCGTCTTGGGGATATCTTCTTCCGCAACTGGGATCTGCCAGTACCCGGCATTGCAGTCGATAGTGGTAAAGACTGTGGCCTCCCCCAGCGAGTCGATGCACTCGTCCATCCTTGGTACAGGGTGTGAGTCTTTCTTGGTAACCAAGTTGAGGCGTCGATAATCGATGCAAAACCGAGGGGTTTGATCCTTCTTCGGTACGATAACGACTTGGGCGCCCCACTCCGACATCGAAGGTCGGTTCACCTTAGCTTCGCTCATCCTCTTCACTTCTCCATCAACGATCTCTCGTTGCATAGGTCCCGCGCGATGCGGTTGCGACCGCGCTGGTCGAGCACCTGGTACCAGGTCTATACGGTGTTGGGTTGCCCCAATGGTACCAAGCGCCCCGCCGGTCCACATGACGTCATGATTTCTTAGCATCCGTCGTACCCCTTCAGCTACCGAAGGGGGAAGGTGGTCGAGGTCAGCCTCGGCCAGTGCCTTCAAGGCTTCTTGGTCGTTTGGCGGCATGGCCGCTTGAGCTGTCGATGGGTTAGGATTCCCGTCATCGGGTTGCTGCCGCTCGGTGGTCTCGGTGACCGCCAATACCTCAAGAGGTTCCACTTGACCCTCCTTGTCAGGGGTAAGGATATCTCCTTCGTAGAGCTCGGCAATCCTGAGGATAGTTCCCTTCGGGAGGGTGACTGCCTTACGGCGATAGTTCGCCATCACGAGCAGTGATGACCCCCCCGCTGGGAGGTCTACGATACCGTTGGCCATGGTCAACCCATGGCGCTTGTAGGTTCGTAGGTTGGACTGGACTCTGCAGATGCCTGCGAGGTCACAGTTAACCGGGAGGACGGTCTCCGATAGCGGCTCAAAGCGAGTCCGCTTGGCCAGCCGGAGTGTTTTTGGTTCTACGTTGGCGTATACCTCAGCCACGTTAACGTGGCTCCCTTGTAACGTCAGGTCCCTGACGATAGCTGTTTGTCCTCTCTCAGTCCCGTCGGCCTCTTGCAGCTCGACGGTCCTCCGGCCCGGCCGGATGGCATCAACGTGAACGTTGATGAAGGTGAACCTGTAGCACAATAGGAATCCGTCGCACGTCCACTCTCAGGGAACACTCACCAAGGGGGATCGGCACCAACGTCACCGGGAGGCCAAGGTTGCTGTCCTTGGAGCGCAAGCCACGGGACCAAGATGGGAGCCCAAATGGGAGGGGTTTGTTGTTCTACCTTGGCCGGCGGTGGATTCGCCACCGGCCCCCTCGTTATAAGCCCTCGGAGACACTACTAACTACCCTCCACCCCAAGATGCAAGTCCCTCTGGCCATACGTAACTTATAGATACCGTGACCAGTCCGGACTCTCAAATTGAAAGTTAAGGATTAGAAGTAGCCCCCCGAATATTAGGGTCACAATACGGACAACCATATTGCTACATATCCCCCCCTTAGATTCGGCCCGTCCTCGGGTCGAGTTGCATTCGGGTTACCGAATGTAAGTGGGTCGCGTGACCGTTTACCCGTCGGGTGGGGCTTTGCGCCCCGTCGCGACAGACACCCCTTTTCGAGGTTGTCCGAGGGGGGTGCCCCCCTTTGTGTGGTACACACACGATCCGTTTTCCGGACCGTTATTTTCCCGATGCGGGTTTTTGTTCACGACCCCCCTTTCCGCGGGGTGGTGCAAGCGGATCCGCCACCAGGTGCCTGGTGGTAGGGGGGCCCCTCTCGTGTGGACGATTGAGTGGGGGGCGGGGGCTGCCCGCGTTGCGTGGGGGCGGTTGGGGGTGACCCCCCTTGCTTACCCCGTGTGTGGGGGTGGCTCCGTCCCGCCCAGGTGCCTGGGTGGAGCGCGTTCGTAGCCCCGTGGGGCGAGGGTCAACCCGCGTGTTTGTGGCGCTTCTCGTGGCCGTTTGTGGTCATAAGCGCGGGTGCCCGCGCTTCCCTGGCTCGTCCCGGTTATCCCACCGTACCGGGTCGTAGCCGTCGACGACTTGTGGGCGCGGGGGACTCCGCACCCGTTATCATGTCCTATCCCCAGGTGCTTGAAGAGGAGGAAGACCTCCTGATCGGGGAGGAGATGGAGGACGACGCGCCTGTCGGTCCCGACGCCGCGCGTTACGGGGTGAGCTCGTCTGACGACGACGAGCCTGCGGTGTCCGTCCGTCTGTCGGCCGGAGGACTGTCGTCCGTGTGCAGCGGCACGACGGTGCCGTCGGCCGGAGGTCAACCCGGCGGTCAACCGCGCGTGGCGGCTTCTACCCCCTCTCTGCCGGCTGCCCGGATGGAGCCTGGTGCCGGTGCCGGCTCACCGCAGCTACCTCAAGATGGTCCGTCCTGCGGCGGAGGTGGCGACCCGCAGCCGACTCCGGCTGGTCAAGGTGGTCCGGGTGTCCGGGCGGTGACTCCTCGAGGCGGTCCCGACGTTTACGCGGGTGGTGGTGGCGGTGCGACACCCGGTGCGGCGGGTCAAGACGGTGCGGGTGTCCGCACGGCCGGGGCTCCGGCTCCGGAGGCTGTCCAAGTGCCTTCCCCTTCCGAGGCGGGGGCTACGTCGACGGGTGGTGCCGGCGCCGGTACCATACCTGCGGTGCCGCGGGTGTCGAGCGGTCAAGACGCTCCTTCTCCCATGGCGGTTGACACCGGGAGTTACTCCGGGCGGGCGCCCGCCCTTCTTCTTCCTCCTCGGCCTCGTCCATCTCCGACGTCGGCCCCTCTGCCGGTGGTGCGTCCCCCGGCGCCCCCGATTCTTCCTGGTCCTGCCCGGGTTGCCCCGTTGGGTGGCGGCGTCGCCGTGGCGGCGGGTCAACCCGCCATGTCGGTGTCCGACTTGGTGGCTCGGGTTCGAGGCCTCACGGTGCAAGAGTCGATGGAGTCCGATGGGCGTATGAGGGTGGACTTCCACCTGGTGCATCCCCGTGGAGAGTCCTCCCGGTTGGTCAAGGTGGACCCGAGTTGGGAGCGGGAGTTGGTGCGGCTGGTTAACCAGCCGAACGCGGTCCGGGTGGAACACCATTGGATCCTGAGTCAGCCGGACGACCGGCATGCGCAGCTCTGGCGCACCCGGGTGGGACGGGGTGAGGTCTACCTCGACCCCAACTTCGGGGTCTGCGACCTGATTGCTCCCGCGTTGCCGCGGGAGGTTGACTACCCGGCTAGTGCTCGGGGGATTGCGGCGGCGGCGGCGCCGGTTGCGTTCGGGGAGACGGTGGGCGATACCGGTCGGTATCCCGACTTTGACTATTACCCGGGGGTACCCCCGTATCTGTCGTTGACGGCTCCCTACCCGCCTATGGCGGGTTTGAAGTCGGCGTCGAGCTGGCGACGTAACCATGGTGTCATGGTGGACGCGTTCCGCACGGATATAACGTGTGCGTTGCAGACCGGCAACGGTCGTGCGCCGGTATACACTCCCGTGCGTCCGCCGCTATGGCAGGAGGGGTGGGAACCCGCCCCTGCTTTCCGGTTTGACACCGGTTCTTGTCTCCGATACTTCGGGAGTGTGTTGGCCTCCCGACCGGTCCACCCGTTGCAGGGTACCTTCACCCTTGAGGTTACCCTCGGGCAGGCTTCATCCTTCTTGCTGTCGGTCCGCCGGCAGGGTCGTCTGTTTCATCTTCCGACGGGTGTCCGTCGGCACATCGCGCAGTTGGGCGTGGATCTGATAGCCGCCAAGACCGGGTTGGCCCGGGAGTTCGAAGCCTTGCTGGCCGTTCACGATGCCGTGAACTGGGCTGGGGTGTTGGCCCTTCCCCCGTACCGGGACCCGCAGGCTGGGGCTTCCCCCTTGCCTCGTCACTCGTTGCGTGTCCGGCGTACTCAGCCGGGTGAGCCCAGTTGCCATGGGTGGGCATCCACCGAGGCTGTTGCTGACCTGGGTATTCCCATGGTTATCCATGACCCTCTTCAGGTCCTTGCTCCGTGGTTCGGTAACCCGATGCCGGCGGCGGTTGGCCGTCGTCCCCGAGAGTGGGGCTCTGTGGGTGGGTGTAGCATCCCTGGCCCCGACTTGGCGCTGACCCGGGACTACGACCAGAGGGCACCAGGTGCCAGAACACGGGCGCCGTGTGGTGATGGTTGGTGCCCGTGGCCCGTGCCCGGCACTGGGATGCGGTGGACTACGCTATCCACCCGTGAGAGAGGGATTTCTGATGGGTTTTTGTATATTTGTGAGGGACTTGATTTGAGAGAATTTGAGTGTGAGATTAGTGAGTGGGAATAGAATTAGTAGTGATAGTGGCCCCCGACCTGACGAGGTTAGACTCGGGTCGGGGCCACTCGGGGTATGGGGTGGGCTACTTGGCCAGCGTGCCGAGGCTCCCCCAGATGCACGTTAAGAGGGACAGCGAGGCGCCCTTGGCCCGCGCCCTCAGGGAAAAAGACAACTGCGCGTTTGCTTTCCTCTTCCCCGTGTGCACTACCGTGCGTATCTGTTTGCCCTGCAAGCAGGCACGTGAGGCAACAGGCATACCATTCTCGTAGTTCCCCTTTCCGCGTTACCTGTCCCCTTTCCCCCGAGGGATATTGCCACGTGTCTAAGAGGATCGAGTTTTATACCACATATTTGGTGGAGCAGCAGGGGACTGTCGGAGTGTGTGGGAAGAGACATTTGGGAGCAGCGGTTGGGTTGTTCCTGTTCTGTCTTTTTCTGTGGTTTGGGAATTATTTGCACCCGTTCACGGGAATCCCATTCCTGGCTCTCCAACCCCTCTCTTGTGGTCTTGCGATCTTTGGACACGCAGGTAACTGGACTGTGGTTGTCAAGAGACCAACATGGCTACCCCCCCTGGCACGACGGTGCCCGAAGGGGTAGACCCCGCGTCCCTTGACGCATCCCTGGTCACCGCGGGGGACGGTGCCCAACCCGGCGTTTTCCCTACGGGCGAAGCAGACCTGGGCGGGACACCCGGTAGCGGACTGGAGTCAACAGGTGGCCAAGGACCTCCTGCTCCCGTTGCTCCCGCTGTCCCTCCTGTGGGAGCCACTCCTGGGTCAACGGCGTTTGAGTCCGCTCGTAGCAGACGTCTCCCTCCTGTCGGTTCTACTCCTGAACTCCCAGGGATAGCCCCTGGCGTGTTTACTCCTGGACCTACACATGGCAGTTGGGTGTATACACCTCTTCCTGTGGACGCTGGCAGTGCCAGAGGCACCGCTGTGACTGGTTCTATGGGTCTCCCTGAGACCTCGACTCCTGGGACCGGCCAAGCTTTTCCTCCCCTTGCATCCTATGGGGCGGGGAGCTCCAAGACCGGCAACCGGAGCAGCCGGAGGCGTCGGCATCGTCGTCGACGCTCTAGCACCAGCGAGACTAATTCCTCCAGCTCTGAGGAGGGATACGACCGGGACGCATCCCCTTTTCCTACCCGGCGCAGGCTCGTCGAGTTTAACTTCCCTGCTCACCAAGTGGGGGATGCTACCCTGAACAAGGTCACGTATTGGGGCAACTACCGGCTGGAGAACCAAGACCAAAGTTATACCCGGAGGATGGCCAAGAAGATGGCATCCCTGAACCGGCACATGCAGCCGAGCTTCGGGGGACACCCTAAGTTTTCCGGGAAGAGACCGGCGCTTATCTTTGCCTTCCTGCGCCGGTTTGTCAAGGCATGCAATGACAACGATGTGTCCGAGGGCAAGGCACTCTACCTCCTGGTTAACTTCATGACCGGAGAGGCGGAACAGCGGTTCGCGCAGGTGCTACCAGACTCAGCCGGACACATTGTCGGGCGTACCGTGGGGAGTTACCCGGAAGCGGTCAACTGGCTCCTGTCCAACTACGCTGACGCGGACTCCCTGCGCAAGGCAGTGGGCAAGCTGAATCGGGCAACCATGGAACGCCAAGAGACTCCAGAGGCCTTCGCTCGTCGTGTCCGGGAGATGAGCGAGGCTTGTGGCAACGTTTACCCTGAGGACAGGCTCAAGATGATCTTCTCGGAAGGGCTTCCTGAATATCTTCAAGTTGACGCTGAGAACTACAACCAGGAACACCAAGAACATACCTTCCAGCAACTGATGGCCTACACCCAGGGCAAGTACAGGCAAGCCAAGGCCCTCCAAGCTCCCATGATGTCAACTCCCAAGCCGTTGTCGCGGGTTCGTCCCGGACCCGACAAGTATAAGGGAGCTGATGGTTCTATACCGGTGCTCGCGGTTGGCGAGGCTTCATCCATGGGGTCCAGAGACAGGTGGGGCGGCTTCGTCTCTAAGGAGCAACCTTCCCTGGTTACCCCCAAGCAGGTCAAGAACCAGCGGTTCCGGTCTTGTTGGCTCTGCCAGAAGGAGGACCACATGTCCTACCAGTGCCCGACCATCCCTGAGGAGCTCCAGGAGAAGCTCAAGCGTCAAGGACTGGTGTTTGCGAGGGCAGTCAACTGGGATGACCGGCGCGCACCCTCCAAGATTGACAAGGCCCAGGTGCACGCAATCCGGGTGGCAACCTTGCAGAGCATCACGGAGGCTCTGGCGAAGGAAACTCCTACGGACTTTGACCTGGAGACCGAAACTTCTAAGGACTCCTCGGACCCGGGAAACGAGTAGGGCAGGCGCTCTCCCCAAGTGTCTTCCCGAATCTTCGACTGCGGGG
The DNA here is from genome assembly GCA_009829735.1 of Pyropia yezoensis. Lineage (NCBI taxonomy): Eukaryota > Rhodophyta > Bangiophyceae > Bangiales > Bangiaceae > Pyropia > Pyropia yezoensis. The sequence continues at coordinate 43,053,382 of CM020618.1, forward strand.
TACTCCTTCTCGTTCTCCCCTTGCGTACCGGGAGAAGAGACGGCAGTTACCTGTTCAACTAGTAGCCGCCTGGACACCCTGCTTGTTCAAGGGGACCTTGCTCGTCCTGCGTAAAGACAACCTCAAGATTAATGCTCGTATGCGTGTGGGGGATAGCCTCCCCCAAGCTGTTACTCCGGTGGTTGACACGGGAGCCGGACCAAGCGTCATCACCGAGAAGCTGCTACCTCCGGGTTGGCGTCAACATGCCTGGAGAGCGCCTACCAAGACCCGGATTGTAGACGCTTCCGGTCAAACGTTACGACCGCTTGGCCGCCTTCCTGTCGCCATCTATGTCAACAATGAACCAATGCTTTTTCCCTTTCTAGTAGTCAAGACCCTATCAATCCCCCTCATCCTAGGCTGGGACTTCCAGAAGCAGCATGTCAAGAGTATCCTGCCCGGGGAGGGCAAGGTGCAGTTCAACCATGGATTTGTGTCACCGGTGCTGGAACATCTGGAAGCCAAGGTTCGTGTACCCAAGAACCAGAAGGAACGCATCCCACCCTCTACCTTGTCTCTCTTCAAACCGGTGCTCCTACCCCCTCGCCCGGAAACCAAGGTTCAAGTGACCACCCGGACTACTGGCCAATGCCTGATCTACGGACGTAAGGAATTTCTGGCAAAACACCGGTTATATTTGGCCCACGGACATCACAAGAAGGTGGAGAGGCACACCCCGTTCTCGGTGCTAATCGTCAATGTGAGCCAGAAGCCGATAACTCTCGCCAAGGGCACTCGAGTTGGAACAGCGGAGCCATACCGGGGGTCTGCCCGTGCCATGAGCAAGGAGGACCTCCTGAACCTGCAACAGGAGTTAGCATCCAACCTGACGGCCCTAGACGTACCTCCGGAACAAGAGCAAGCTGGCCGCGACACACCAAAGCCCAATCAAGTACCACCCGAGATGCCGAAAGTCAATCAAGAGAACGTTCCTCCCGACTTGAAGGAGGCACTGGAGAAGCTTCTCCAGGAATATCGGCACCTGTGGTCTGGAGACCTGGGCAAGATGGACGCCGCCATACACCGGATTCAACTCAAGCCAGATGCTAAGCCAGTGCACCTGCAACCGTACCGGGCTGGACCCCATCGCCGGGATGAGATTGAGAAGCAGGTTAACAAGATGCTCAAGAAGGATGTCATCGAGCCGTCTGATGGAGAGTGGGCTTTCCCCGTGGTGGTCGTCCCGAAACCTGGCGGTCAATTCCGTTTCTGCGTTGACTACAGGCGCCTGAACGAGATGACCGTCAAGGATGTATACCCGATACCCCGGATGGATGATTGCATCGACTTTCTTGGTGATGCCACCCTCTTCTCGACGCTGGATTGTAATGCCGGTTACTGGCAGATCCCTCTGGCTGACGAGGACAAGGACAAGACCACCTTCACGCGTCACCTGGGAATATTCCGGTGCAAGCGTCTTCCTTTTGGTCTCACTAATGCTCCAGCCACCTTCCAGAGAGCCATCGACATCATCCTGTCGGGGCTAAGGTGGAGAACATGTTTGGTCTACCTGGACGACATTATCGTTTTCTCCAAAACCCCGGTGGAACACTTGGAGCACCTTCGAGAGGTCCTGGCTCTCTTGTCCAAGGCTGGAGTTACCCTGAAGGCCGAGAAGTGCCACCTGTTTGAGACTGAAGTGGAATACCTGGGGCATGTGCTGAGTCCGGGGGAGCTCCGGGTCAACGAGAAGAACATCAAGGCCCTACGCCATGCCCGGCAACCTAAGACCCAGACGGAACTCAAGAGCTTTCTGGGTATGTGCAACGTCTACCGCCGGTTCGTACGGGACTATGCCCTGATTGCCCGACCATTGACCAAGCTCACTAGCAAGAAGCTCCCCGCACAACTTCCGGTGTTCAACGAGAAGCAGACCGCCGCATTCGAAGAGCTCAAGAAACGCCTGACCACGACTCCAGTACTGGCGCTTCCCAAGCGAGAGGGCCAGTTTGTACTAGAGACTGATGCCTGTGGCGTCCAGGTGGGGTGCTCTCTACTACAACAACAACCTGATGGGCACTTCCTCCCGATAGGCTACTACAGTCGCGTCCTGACTCCCGCCGAGAAGAACTATTCCACGACGGAACGCGAGTGTTTGGCCGTTGTCTGGGCCTGCTTCCTGTTACGCCCCTACCTGGAAGGACAAGAGTTTCTCATCCGCACGGATCACGCTAGCCTAAGGTGGCTGCTATGCATGGACAGCAGCCAAGGAAGGGTCGCCCGGTGGCGTCTACGCCTCTCGGAATTCAAGTACAAGGTGTGCACCAGAGCAGGGAGGGAGCACCACTGCGCCGACACCATGTCCCGGTTGGAGACTCCTGCAGCCGACACCGGCCCTATCCCGGAGGAAATACCTTGTTTCATCCTCCCGAATGTCGGACGTGGATGGCATGCTCCCCTGTATGAGAAACCTGAAGCTTATCAACCGGTGACTATTCACCGGATGCTGGAGGCACAACTGACGGATCCTAAGTGCTTGGAGCTTCGCCACCAGATGGACCTGAACCGGAATAGTCGCTTCTCCGAATCGACAGACGGACTTCTAATACGGGTGTCACCCTTCGATGGGGCAACTCAAGTCTACGTACCCCGAAGTCTACGAGCTGATATCCTTCGCCTGGAACACTCATCTCCCCAAGCCGGACATCCTGGCATCAACCGGATGTATGCCTCAATGCGACGACACTACTACTGGGAAACCATGGCCAGTGACGTCCACAAGTGCCTAGAGGCTTGTATCTCCTGCGCAAGGAACCGGTTGTCCCAGAGGAAAAAGACTTCTAAGCTACGCCTGTTTCCTGCGGCGGAACCCTTTGCAAGCTTAAGCATGGACATCCTGGGGCCCCTACCTGAGACATCCAGTGGCAACATCTATATGCTCATCATTTGTGACCGGTTCTCCAAGTTAACTCGAGCAATCCCGCTGAGGACCATCACTGCCCTGGACGTCACGTCAGCCTTCTGCGAGTACTGGGTAGCGGCGTATGGTCCTCCAGACTCCGTCTTGACCGACAACGGCCCCCAGTTTGCATCCCTGTTCTTCCAAGGAGTTTGTGACCTGATGGGTATCAAGAACCTGTACACCACGACGTATCACCCACAAACGAACGGCCAGGTGGAGCGATTCAACCGGACTCTGGTGGACATGCTACGGCACTACGTCGAAGAGCATCAAAAGGACTGGGACGAGCTCCTGGCTGTCCTCACTCTAGCCTACAATTCACGAGTTCACCGGACGACGGGAGTCGCCCCACTCGACTTTGTCACCCCAAGGCGGCTGACCAACTTCTCCCTGGAAAGAATGCCGGACGGTCTCCAGCCTGCACTGAGGTCAGGTCCCGAGGCCAAGGATGAGTTCCTGGAACAACTAAAGCTCCTGCTCCCAAGAGTCAAGGAGTCAATCTCGAAGACCCAGGAGCGATACAAGCGGGACTATGACAAGGGTGTTCGGGAAAAGAACAAGGAACTAGGTGGTGGCGACTGGGTTTTTGTGGACAACCATGGCAAGACCCGGGGGAAGCTGGACTCCAAGACGGATGGGCCCTATGAGATCCTGGAAAGAGACGGCTGGACATTCCTCCTAGACGTGGATGGCTCCCCGTACCGGGTGAGCAGTGACCATGTTACCCGAGCTCCACCGCCAAGCAAACGGGATTTGACCCGACGCAAGCGGGCCGCAGTACCCTGGTTATCCCAAGAAGAAGGCCGAGAATATGTCTACGTCAAGTTTGTCGACCATGCCTGGAGGGACGGGCGCTTGTACCTGCGAGTGCGCTGGTTCGGGTTCAACCCGGCGGATGATACTTGGGAACCCTCTAACCGGCTCCCCATTGCGGACGTCTGCGCCTATACGCGACGGAACGGGATTGAAGGCACTCCAGTGGCCAGAACCGGAAAAATCTTGGACCCGGACGCGGAGGAGGATGAGAAGGAAGGGGATGATCAAGATCCGCGGGGTGAGCCAAGCTCACCTGAGACAGACGCGGAACAAGAAGAATGAGAAAAGGGAACGGGTGTATCAAGGAAAACAAGCAATGCAATCAAGGAAAACTCAAGAGAAACAAACGCCCGTTCGAGCAACCCTTCTCTCCGCCTCTGCCCTCCTCCCAATCCTCTCACCCTCCTCGCCCTCAAGTACTACTCCTGGCGCGGACGCTGTGCCGCGGGAGCACCCTCCAGAGCCGCCTCTGCTGCACGACGGGACCCAGAGGAAGACGGGATGGTATAGTGCGGAGGTCGAGTCGCCTCCAGGTATCCCGTTGCCGGATCATTACCCGTAGTCGCCTGGCGCTCCCGCTCCTCCCAATACGCCTTTCGACGCCCCTGGAAGCTAGCAAAGGTCTGCGACCACTCCTGAGCCAAGCCATGCCGCGTCAAGGCCGCAAGCAGCTCGCCAACCACCGGGCTGTCCGACATCTGGCCGCTATCCGCGCAGGCAAACACCCTGTCGACGACGTCGTTCAAGACGCTGGCGTATGTGCCCAGCACCAAGGAAGAACTAGCGCCTTCAACCTGTACCGGAAGACGACCCAGCTGGCCTTCAATCATACCCACGTCATACTGGTCGCAAGACGCACCACCTTGAGTCAGGTACCAGTCAGGCAACCGAAAGCGGGAAAGGCGGAGAGTCGGCGCCGGAATCTCAAACCGATCCGAGGTTGCCATGACCCGACGGTCGGCCAAGGCACCGGAAACCGGAGTCCCCAACTCGAGGGTGGGCACTGAACCGCCACCAGGTGTAGAAGGAGCTCGAGGAAGAACGGTCGAAGGAGCCGGAGACTGGACAGCCACGCCAAGAGTCGCCGTGGACAAGCGAGGTGCCGGAGGAGCCTGAAGAACTGGCGCACGTTGAACCGGGCGCGTACGTTCCGGAGACGGCAGAGACAAGGCAGCTGGAGCGACCGGCACCACCGGAGGAAGCGGAGTTACCGCTGACGCCTGACCAACCGCTGCAGCCCATCCCGACTCTTGCACCGGCGGCCCAGTCGGCAGAAGATCAAGGGCGACCGGAGCAGGAAAGCTGCCTAGCTGCGGCCACGCCGGAAGCGGTGTCGCTAGCTGCACCTTGGCTGGAGAAGACTGGTAGATCACCTGCACCCAACCGGAGCCATCCCGACGCGGGCTGTTCTGGTCGGCAATCGCGTTCAAGAAGCTCCGGTCATGCACCGGCAGCCGACGCCGGAAGTCAATCATCGCCTGGAAGAGCTCCTTGTACTCCTCGTCCTGGCTGCACAGGAAGTCGACGGTCAACTTGTCGACAATCCAGACCATCAGGAGGTCAGGGAGAAACCAAAGCCGGTTGGACACCAAGACCTCGTGGAGCCAGTGGTTGGCCGCCAAGACCGTCATCTCGGAGGTGTACATTATGTACGGGATCGAGTGGAAGAAGCCCTTGATCGACGCCTGGGTCAGGGCGTCCAAGAAGTACCAGGTGAAAGGGATGCTGGATGGAGCAAACCCGACCGGGATCTCGATTTCCTGCTGCTGCGGGATGACCCTGGGGTAGTATGCCGCCCGGTTAGCCTTGTCCAACTTCCAGAACTCCTGATGGTTGCAGCTCACAAGGAAGTCACGCTGACGCCCGCGTCGCTCACCTTGCTCCCGTGCCGGCGACAACTTGGAGTACTTCCGGGTCAGGAAAGGCGGCTCAAGAGCGACCATGCTCGGACGGGGATCGCAGTTCAGGCTCCCCGAACCCTTGAGCGCCTCGTCCCAGACCTTGAGCGCCCAGTGGACGTACCCTTCCTCCTCTGGCCACCGGAGAACGGACGCGGACACGCGGCGCTCGGTCAAGGGTAGATCCAGCACCAGCGCGAAGGGGAGATCCTCTAGACGAGCAACCCAAGAGGAACCCGAGAAGCTCTGGGAGCGGTCTTGTGCCAGGCGCATCTGGTCCGCCGTATGAAGACGAGTCTTGTCCATCTCGGTCAAGACCCCGCGCTGGAGTTCCTTGCGCCAGATGTCCAGGCAATCCTGTTGGCACTGGGCCGCGCTAGCGTTGCCGAGCACCGTGGAGTAGCGCCGGCCCGCCAGAGGATCCTGCCCAAGAAGCATCTCCGGGAGTCCCACCGGGGGGGTCTCGACCGGGCGCGACACGGGAGCAAGAGGAACTCGATCCGCCTCCGTCGTGGTGACCGTCGCCGGAACCGACCTCCGAGGAACCGGAGGCAGGGGAAGGACACGGCCGCCCGAGCTCTCCTCCGCCACACTCGCCGCCGGAGCCACAGGCCCAACCTGGATCTCGGAACTGGACATGCCGTCCAGAGTCCGGGGTAACGGGAGGGTCAAGGTAAAGGGGGGGGGGACTCTCTACCTCGGCACCGTTGTGGGCGTGCTCGAGGCCGTGCACGGTGGCACCTGGTTCGGCCCGAGGACGTGCCGGACTAGGGAGGGAGCTATGTAGCATCCCTGGCCCCGACTTGGCGCTGACCCGGGACTACGACCAGAGGGCACCAGGTGCCAGAACACGGGCGCCGTGTGGTGATGGTTGGTGCCCGTGGCCCGTGCCCGGCACTGGGATGCGGTGGACTACGCTATCCACCCGTGAGAGAGGGATTTCTGATGGGTTTTTGTATATTTGTGAGGGACTTGATTTGAGAGAATTTGAGTGTGAGATTAGTGAGTGGGAATAGAATTAGTAGTGATAGTGGCCCCCGACCTGACGAGGTTAGACTCGGGTCGGGGCCACTCGGGGTATGGGGTGGGCTACTTGGCCAGCGTGCCGAGGCTCCCCCAGATGCACGTTAAGAGGGACAGCGAGGCGCCCTTGGCCCGCGTCCTCAGGGAAAAAGACAACTGCGCGTTTGCTTTCCTCTTCCCCGTGTGCACTACCGTGCGTATCTGTTTGCCCTGCAAGCAGGCACGTGAGGCAACAGGCATACCATTCTCGTAGTTCCCCTTTCTGCGTTACCTGTCCCCTTTCCCCCGAGGGATATTGCCACGTGTCTAAGAGGATCGAGTTTTATACCACAGTGGGGAGCGTGAGGTGTCCCGTCGTCGGGCGGAGTACCGCCGTGGTTACGGTGGAGCCCCTTCGGTAGGGTCCTACCGGGCCTCGTATCAGGTGCCACCGGCTCCGGTGGTAGCCGTGTCGGCTCCTGTGGCTCCTCTGGCTGCGCCAGTGTCACCTCCCGCCCCTGTCCTACATGACGGGGGTCCTCGTCTCTGGTATGAGGGCGTTGACGCCCTTGTTACCCGCGCAATGCGTGGGGGTCTCTCTGTTAGCTGGGGGGATATCCCCCCAGGTGCTGCGCTGGTTGGGTCAGCGCGTTGTTTCGGTGGCGTGCTTGACCGCCTCCAGAAAGCTCTGGAGGACGTGGAGGCTGGCCGCAGCACCCTCGTCCAGCTATGCACCGAGGTAACTCGGGTGGTCGACCGTCGTGACATTGCCGACCGGTGGAGCACGGAGGTATACGTGCTTACGCGTGAGTGGCCTCCTTCGGGCAGTGGGTCTACCCACTGAGGAGTGCTATTGTTTGTGCGGGAGAGGGCCCCGGCAACCCTTATGGTAGCCGGGTAGTAGTGAGTATAAACTCATCCCCCTTTGGGGGCATTGCTTGCCTCTGTTTGCTGCCCTGGGGAGTACCCCTTCTGGCTCAGTGGTGCCTTGCCTCCCGTCCAACTTCTTCCGGTTGGTTCATGCTTGGGGAGGTCATCCTCCCTCACTTGGTGTCTTGGCTTGGGGAGGTCATCCTCCCGTGTAAGCCCCCTAGTTACTTCGATATTATCGGAGTTAGCCTTTACCTTTAAGTTAACTTATTAAGGTTCAGGTTTTACTTAGTTACCTAAGCTTAGCTCTACTTAGTTACCTAAGCTTGGTTTGACTTAGAAACCTAAGTCTGATTTGACTTAGAAACCTAAGTCTGCCGTAACCATGTCACACCCTACCTAATAGGTATAAGCCTCACCCCCCAACAGCCGAAGTCGGTATCGGTTGGGTTGTTACAGTAGGCGTCGTCGCCTCATGTAAGGCATGAGGAGTTGGCGGGGTATATTTGCCGCCTGTTCCCAGGTGGGTGAGTCGTATCCGACCCACATAACCTTGACGTACCAGGGTCCTGGTAGGTCCGGGTCGGTGTGTCCGACCACGCTCTCTACTTGGTATGGAATCCCATCCGGTCCCACCGGGTCATCTGACCGGTGGGTCGTAAGAGCTTCATGTAGCAACCCAGCCGGTACCGGCTGAGGCTGTTCCGGCTTCGGAGCAGGTGTGACATCATTCATACTGATGCGTTGGATCTCCGTATCGGAGTGTAAGATAACAGAGTGGTCATCTCTGTGGAGGATCTGGTACGGTCCCTTGACCGGTTGCATAAGCTTGTTCCCTCGGAACTTCTGGTGTCTGATATAGACCCAGTCACCTGTTACCAGGGTTGCGTTGCGCACCCGTAGTCGGGCGTCGAAGTTCTTCTTATATCGAAGTTGTGTTCTGTCAAGGGCACCCTTGAGCTTAGGAATCATCCACGATAGCTTGGCCAACCAAGCTAGGTGGATGCGTTCGGCGGGTCGGCCCTTCGGTGTATCATACCGAGTGTACCTGCCGGGTGGCAGCGTCAGGTTACCGACGCCTAGTGGCATGACCCATTCCAGCGGAGCGATGTTTGTGCTCCGATGTGGCCTGGCATTGTATGCCAGCGTGAGTACGGACAGAAGCCTGTCCCAAGTGTTCGTGTGCTCGGCCACGTAGCACTGTAGCATCTTTACGATGGTGCGGTTGAACCGCTCCACCTGCCCGTTGGACTGCGGGTGGTAGTCGGATGCCCGACGTGGTTCGATACCGAACATGCCCAGGACCTTTGTGCAGAATGCCGACGTAAGGTTTGCTCCGTTATCGGAGAGGAGTTGCTTCATGACTCCGTATGCACTGATCCAGTGGTCAACCACTGCGTTCATGATCGTGTATGCCGTATCATTCGGGATGGCTGCCGCTCTTGACAGCTTAGTGAAGCGGTCAGACATGACCAGGATGTACCTGTTCCCTTCTTCCGTTATCGGAAGTGGCCCGAGTATGTCGATAGCGACTTGCTCGTTGGGCCCATCAGGTGGGAATAGCTTCATGGCAGACGCCTGCCTATGTAGACTCATGCGGTTACGTGCACAGGGGTGGCATTCCCTTACGTGGTCGACCACGTCGACGGCCATTGCTGGCCAGTAGAAGAACCTTCGCATTGCTGCGAACATACGTGAACCCCCCGGGTGTCCGGCTGTAGGGTTCTCATGTTCTCGTTCCATGACGGCTTGCCGTAAGGACACGGGAACCACGACTTGATGTCGTCCATCGGCGGGTGCCCGCCGGTATAAGAGTCCGTCTTCGTTCTCGGAGAAGAGGCCGGCCGTACCGGCCAGGAGGTTAGCACGATGACGTCTACAGTCATCGTCGTTGGCCTGTGCCTCGCGGAAGTCCGCGAGGGTCAATGGGCACGCAAGGTGTGCCATGGTATGGTCAACCATACCCTGGGTAGCATTACCCACCATGCACACCGGTACCACCGGGATGTCCTCGTCCACCGGGCGGGTATCCCCGCTCGGGGTGTCGAGTCGAGACAACGCGTCTCCGAGGTGGTGGGTTGACCCAGCCTTATACACCGTGCGGTAGTCGTGCTCGGCCATCTTCAGCCTCCATCGGGCTAGCCTCCCATGGCTATCGGAATCCTTGTCACCAAGGTTGAGGAGCCATCGTAGGGGTTCGTGGTCGGACCTCACGATGAACCTGGAGCCCTCCAGGTATGAACGGAGCAGTTGCACTGCCCATATAACTCCGAGGCATTCACGCTCGGTGGCACTATAGTTCCGCTCAGCCGGGTTGAGTGTCCGGCTGAAGTACCCTACCGGACGTAGGTCCGGGATAACGTTATCGGTACCGATCAACGTCTCTCCCTGTAACAGGGTGCATCCCACTTGTGTATCACACGCATCGACATCGATGACGAAGGTACCCCGTCTATGCGGTAACGCGAGGACGGGTGGGGCTAGTAGGGCTCGCTTCAGCGACTCGAATGCCTCCTCTTCGCTAGGCGAAGGGGGTTGGAGTACCTTGGGTAAGGTACTGCTCGTTAGAACCGTTAACGGTTTAGCTATCCGAGCGAAGTCCTTGACGAACCGTCGGTATACATTGCACATTCCCAGGAAGCTCTTGAGCTGCGTCTGGGTGTTAGGGAACCGGGCATCCCGGAGTGCCCGGGTATTGGCTTCGAGTACCCCTAGTTGACCAGGGGTTATTTGGTGGCCCAGATACTCGACCGTCTGTTGGAAGAAGGCGCACTTCTTCAGACGCAGGGTTACCCCGGCGTTCCTCAAGAGGGTGAGTACCTCGTCAACATGTTGTACATGGTCATCCATGTTACGCGAGAAGACGATGACGTCATCGAGGTACACTAGGCAGTTACGCCACTTCACCCCCGACAGTATGATGTCGATAGCCCGCTGGAATGTAGCGGGGCCGTTGGACAATCCGAAGGGCATCCTTAGGAACTCGTACACTCCACTGTGACAGACGAATGCCGTCTTGGGGATATCCTCGTCCGCCACCGGGATCTGCCAGTATCCGGCATTGCAGTCGATGGTGGTAAACACCGTAGCCTCCCCCAGGGAGTCGATGCATTCATCCATCCTTGGTAAAGGGTATGAATCCTTCTTGGTAACCAAGTTGAGGCGTCGATAATCGATGCAAAACCGAGGGGTTTGATCCTTCTTCGGCACAATAACGACTGGGGCACCCCACTCCGACATGGAAGGTCGGATCACCTTAGCTTCACTCATCCTCTTCACTTCTCCATCAACGATCTCTCGTTGCATAGGTCCCGCTCGGTGCGGTCGTGAGCGGGCGGGTCGTGCGCCTGGTACCAGGTCTATACGATGTTGGGTTGCCCCAATGGTCCCCAAGGCCCCGCCTGTCCACATGGCGTCATGCTTTCTTAGCATCCGTCGTACCCCTTCGGCTACCGAAGGGGGAAGGTGGTCGAGGTCAGCCTCGGCCAGTGCCTTCAAGGCCTCTTGGTCCTTTGGCGGCAGGTCCGCCGGAGCCGCCGATGGGTTAGGATTCCCGTCATCGGGTTGCTGTCGCTCGGTGGTCTCGGCGACCGCCAGTACTTCAAGTGGTTCCACTTGACCTTCCTTGTCAGGGGTAAGGATATCTCCTTCGTAGAGTTCGGCAATCCCGAGGATAGTTCCCTTTGGGAGGGTGACTGCCTTACGGCGATAGTTCGCCATCACTAGGAGGGACGACCCTCCTGCTGGGAGGTCTATGAGACCGTTGGCCATGGTCAACCCATGGCGCTTGTACGTCCGCAGGTTGGACCGGACTCTGCAGATGCCTGCGAGGTCGCAGTTAACCGGGAGGACTGTCTCCGACAACGGCTCAAAGCGAGTTCGCTTGGCCAACCGAAGTGCCTTCGGCTCGACGCTTGCGTACACCTCAGCCACGTTAACGTGGCTTCCTTGTAGCGTCAGGTCCCTGACGATAGCCGTATGTCCTCGCTTCGTCCCGTCGGCTTCTTGAAGCTCGACGGTCCTCCGGCCTGGCCGGATTGCATCAACGTGAACGTTGATGAAGGTGCACCCCAGTATGCAGGGCACCGATAGCGTTTCACATACCAGGAAGTCAACTTCCGTGGTGAGATCCCCGATGGTAACCTGCAGCGACATCGCTGCGGTCGTACGAATGAGTCGACCATTCGCGTCCTTGATGGTGGGTCCCCGAGTCACTCTGACTCGTGGAAGCCACTTGTCCGGGAGGGTATCCTTCCGGATCAGGTTGGGTCCAGCCCCTGTATCCAGTACTGGGTAGTACGATCGTGTCGACTGGGGGTCAACCCCCAGTGTGGCTGATACCTTGAAGTTCTCCAAGGTAAACAACACATGTCCTACACCGATATCGGGTGTTCCTCGGGCATCCTGAACAGGGCCCTTGTCTGGTTCAACGTGACGGGGCTTTCCGTCCTCTCCTCCCAACCTTGGAGGTTGGTCATCAATCCCCTGACGCCGTATCGTCGGGGCCGGAAGGTGTACCCGGGGGTTGATGCGGCGTCGGCTCAACCGCGCTCTCCGTGGGGCTTTCCCCGCGGTACTCCGGGGTGGCTTACTTGGGTAACCCCAGCGCCCCCCGGTCATCCTTCCTCTTACTCGTTTCCCGCCCTTGGTAGGGTGCTGTCCGCCGGGACATCCGGCTGAGGAGGTGCCTCCTCGACGGCCAGTACTCCACCTGGAGCTGGCTGCCTACCCGGTGCGGGTCCGGGTGCTCGGGCGGGATACCCCCCGGTGGATGCCTTGCGTTGCGCTGCTGCCCGCCGCGACTCCTCGGGGATGAGTGGGCAGGAAGACACCCAGTGCTGGGGATCCCCACACAACATACACCCGGACGTGCCGGTCCCCCCTTGAGTTCGCATCGGGGTAGCCCCGTAGCTACGGTTGCCTCCCTCGGGCGCCCGAGTGCCTGCTCCCTGGTAGGCCTTGGGTCCTTGGGTCAACCGGAACATGGACTCCCCCAACCGGTTGGGTCGGCCCGCAATCTGCGGAGGTGCCTCCGTGCGCACCGCCCATGTTGGCAAGGGTTGGTAAGGGTTACCCGTCACCGGGGAGTACCCCGTAGTCCGTACGTACGGGACGCGACGTCCCGTGCCCTCGCTGACCTGGAACTGGGTCCCCGCCGGGGCAATGTACGCTACCGTACCGTGCTCATCAATCACCGGCGTCGCCGGTAGCAACAGGTGGCCCTGTTGGTCAACTAGAGGTTCATCCTCACCCGTAGGGGTATGTTCGGTCGCCACCAGTACTGGTGCGGCCTTACGTTCCACCTTCTCTTGCCTCGGTACCGGGGTAAGACTGGGCTTGCCTCCCTCACCCTTGGGCTTCGGGGCCAAGGCACATTCCGGGTGCAGAACCCGGTAGGCGTCCCCTAGGGACTTGCACATATGCATCAGTCGACTGAAGTTCGTCCGTGCCGTGTTGGCGCCCCGTGCGGATATCCGCACGTAGTTGGGTACTCCTGCGAACAGGATGGCCCGTAGCTCCCCTTCTCCGAGGAGCTTCCCCAGCTCGTAGTCGAGCTCTTGGATCCGGCGTCCAAACAACTCCTCATCCTCCCAGGACTGGGCGGTGGCAGTGCGAAGGGCCCGATAGTGGTCCTCGCACTTGTCCTCACTGAGGTAGCTGCTCAGCAGCTCCTTCAATATCCCACGGTAATCCATGGGGGTGGCCGCGACCCTCATTCCCGGCATCGGGGATGCCTGGCGAAGAATGCCTCGCACCCGTTCATCAACAAAGAACGGGAGGATCTCCAGGGCCAGCCCCTCGTTCACGAGGGCCTTGTCCGCGGCTGCCTTGAAGCTAGTGAAGAAGCCGATGACTGCCAACGGGCGTCCGTTCGGCCCCCCGAACATAGGGACTCCCTTCATAAGGGTCTGCATAGAGCGGATCGCCCGATGCGACGTATTACGCATCGATTCCGATACGGTGGTAGAGCGGTCCTCCAAACGATAACGTTCCGGAGTAAGAACCGACCGGAAGACCTCGTTGACGATCTCCGTGTCAGCGTCCTGGGTATCCAGTCGCTTAGCCAGTTGATGAGCAAACTCATCGGACTCCATCCGCTTCAGTAGGCTCGCAGTTACCTGCGCGGTCATAGCTTCCATCACTGAAGATGGTACTTCAGGCGTCGGCACCTCGGGAACCCGAGTTGCCTGGCCTCCTTCGTCGAGTGGATACCGTGAGAGGGTACCCCCTCCCCCGATTACCGACTCTCCACCGGCGTAAGTATCCGCCGGGTCGTGTCCGCGGAGTCCGCTTCGGGTGCTCCGAGCGTATCGCTCCGTGTGATTCCGTTCCAACTCTGCCGACGAGTCGGATCCATACCCCATTGTGTCCGAAGGCTGTCCGGGAGTTGCTGCGCCGGGGTCGACCCCGGTGGACTCCGAAAGTAGTCCGGCCGGTCCAAACCGTACCGGTGTGGGAGGAACACGACGGGGTCCCGTCGTGTGGCGTGTTGACATCAACACTGCCATTGCGTCCTCCGTCCGATCTTGACGAGCGTCGAGCCCGGAAAACCGGGCCTCGATGCGGGCCAATGATGCCATCAGGGAATCCCCTGGTGAAGGAGGCGGCGGAGTGAGGTCGGTCGATGACAGTTGAGGCGGGCCCCCGCCTCCTGCCGTCCGAGCCGTGCCAAACGTCGATCCGGCCCCGGAAAGCATTGGCGTCTCAATGTTATCGATCGGGTTCCCGATCCCGGTTCCCGTAGTCGCCTCCAGAGTCGGCGTCGACGCCGATCCATCATCTTGAACATTCCCCGTCTCTTGGGTAGACATAGTCACAATCAGTCAACCGACGTAACAATCACCACGAATAAGAGAGCGAGGGGGTAGATTGGGGAGAGTAACAGTAGGTCACAGTCACAGGTAAAAGCTCAACACAATCGATCAGGTCGCAACACCACGAGTACAAGAAAAGGACCGGATCCCTATCCGTGTGCCAGGGCCGAAGACGGCGTCACCACAAGGGTGACGGAAACCCGTCCCCTGCTGCTCCACCAATGTAGCACAATAGGAATCCGTCGCACGTCCACTCTCAGGGAACACTCACCAAGGGGGATCGGCACCAACGTCACCGGGAGGCCAAGGTTGCTGTCCTTGGAGCGCAAGCCACGGGACCAAGATGGGAGCCCAAATGGGAGGGGTTTGTTGTTCTACCTTGGCCGGCGGTGGATTCGCCACCGGCCCCCTCGTTATAAACCCTCGGAGACACTACTAACTACCCTCCACCCCAAGATGCAAGTCCCTCTGGCCATACGTAACTTATAGATACCGTGACCAGTCCGGACTCTCAAATTGAAAGTTAAGGATTAGAAGTAGCCCCCCTAATATTAGGGTCACAATACGGACAACCATATTGCTACAGAACCCCAGTATGCAGGGCACAGATAGAGTCTCACACACCAGGAAGTCAACTTCCGTAATGAGCTCCCCGATGGTGACCTGCAGCGACATCGCTGCCGTCGTACGAATGAGACGACCATTCGCATCCTTGATCGTGGGTCCCCGAGCAACTCTGACTCGCGGGAGCCACTTGTCCTGGAGGGTATCCTTCCGGATCAGGTTAGGTTCAGCCCCTGTATCCAGGACAGGGTAATACGATCGGGTCGACTGGGGTTCAACCCCAAGTGTGGCTGATACCTTGAAGTTCTCCAAGGTGAATAGTACGTGGCCTACACCGATATCCGGTGTAGCTCGGGCATCCTGGACAGGGCCCTTATCTGGATCCATGTGACGGGGCTTCCCGTCCTCTCCTCCAGACCTTGGTGGTTGGTCATCAATCCCCTGGCGCCGTGTCCTCGGGGCCGGAAGGTGTACCCGGGGGTTGATGCGGCGTCGGCTCAACCGCGCTCTCCGTGGGGCTTTCCCCGCGGCAGTCCGGGGTGGCTTGCTAGGGTTACCCCAGCGACGGCGCCGTGGTTGGTTAGAAGGGCAGGGGAGGCTGAGGTGTACATGAACGGAGCCGCGCGCGTGCATCGAAGCATGCCCCGCCCCTCTGTCGCCAGACCTCTTTTTTAATGGCTCTCTGTCCTGAGATGCTACCAGCGCTCCCCCACCACAGCGTAATTGCCGCCTCCCTGGGCATGCATGCCAACAGCCACGGGAGGGGCGGCGGCGGTGATCACGGAAGCGAGTGTGGGCGTGACAGTGCCTCTTCATGCTGTGTAGGGGACGTCCTTCCGCACCCTCTCGCGGTGCTGCCCCATGTGCTCGTGCACCCTTGTATCCCGGCTGGTTGTAGCGGTGCCCCGCCGTTTTCGCGTTTGCCTCTATCGCACTGCAGCGGTAAGAGCGGCCGCTGGCATGGCTAACCAGTCGATAAACGTACAGCAGGAGCTCATCAATTCGCAAGGCCTGGTTTAATCCTTCTCCCCAGGCTCCTTTTCCTCCCCTGAGGCGTCACTGGGTGAAAAAAGTATCATGTCAGCCGTGTCCACATTGGCGTCCTCCTCATCCTCTGCGGCCAGCCACAGTCGCAGGCCCTCTCGTGCGTCGTGCTCGCTCTCCCCCCCCACCACCTCTCGACCGAGAGACGTCCCCTTCAAGAGTGTAAGCACTTCCTGAACATTCTCCGCTTGGCTGGCAAACCCCTGGAGATACTCCGCGTGGTCAGACACCTGTGAGGCATTCATAGCCACAGGTAAAACAGAGGACTTCACCCTGCAATGCACAATGGCCTCTCTTGTCATCTTCTTCCACTACTCAAAAATAATGGTCGAGGCGTCCAGTAGATGGGCGTGGCCTCGGCCAGCGAGAACACAGTTTCGACGCGGGCGCGGCACGTTCTCCGGCTGGGGGAAGCACGGCGGCCAGCAAAGCTTCCTCAGCCGCAACGTCGGCCTCGTCATCGAGGCCCTCGAGCGCCGCGAGCCGCGCCGTGCGGTACTCCTGCAGATCGTCTATGGCAGAAGCCACCCAAAGCGCCTCGTTTTCAGGTGGACAAGCGGACATCGCCGGTAGAGGAGCGGGCGGCGCGGCAACGACCGCTGCATTCGAGGGTGTGCGGCGGGAGATTCCCGGCGGGGCAGAACTCGACGCAACCGGCGCGGGCGAGGGGTGGCCGGGTGAAGGGGTGGCCGAGGGAAGGCGAAGTGTGCCAGCTGCCCGGCTCGTGGAGCTGGAAGTGGCAGCTCCCAACGGGGTTGGCGGGCGTGGAGATGCGGCGGGCGGGGGGGTCCTTGAGCGATCTTGGGGAACGGGGGGGGGCTGCAGCCTCGAGGGGAGAGGGAACAGTGTCACCAAGACGCCCAATACGCGTCGCTCGTAGCGTCTCTCCAGCGCTGCGATTACCCCGGCGTCCATTGGCTGATGAATAGCCGTAACGTTCGGCGGGAGAAAGAGAATCTCCACGTCGTCGGCTCGTAGGGTGGCATTGTGTGTGGATGAGTTGTACATAATCAGCTCACATTTCGCGCCACGATGGCGCTCCCGAACGGCCGGATGGAGGACCGAGCTCTACCATCTCGCGTAGACATTTCGATCCATCCACGCCATTTTCTGGTTGAAATAGGGAAGGGGGCATTCGTTTTCTGCCCCGCGGAAGCACATTGGCCGCTCCGCCTCGCCTATCCTGGATACAGGGAGCTTGTGCGCTCCCGTCGCGTTCGTGCACAGGACGAGGGTAACGCGGTCCATGTGCCGCATCGCCTCAGTGCCGCGCGCGTGCCGCCGGTCTCGGCGCTGCACGTAGGAGCTGAAGGGCAGGCACCGGTAAAGTAAACCCGTCTCATCCATGTTGCAGAGGCCCTCTGGGGAGTACGCCTCGAGGGCGCGCCAGCTGTCCTGCATGGCCGAGGCGACCAGCGCCAGGTTGACCTTGACAGCCTGGCCGTGCATGGCTACGTTACAGATGTCAAACCTCTTGAGCAAGCCCCGCACCAAGCCATGACAGGTGGAAAAACTTGCGACGCCAAGTCGAACTGCGATCATAGTGGCGCCCTCCTGGAGCAGAGCGGTGGTAATGGGTATTCTGCGATGACCCAGGGAATAATTTGCCAGGTACCACAAGTACACAAGGGCGTCCAGCTCTGGCCACTTGCCCATCCGACAGTTGCCGCGGTCCAGCGTGCGCGCATCGTCTGGCATTTCCCTGTAGATGGCGGCATCCGACCTGATCTCTTGACCATTACGCCTCGTCAGAGGGATAGGGAGCAGGCGGAGAACCACAGGCCACGACACGCTGGCATCACGTAGACGCACGATCTGCTTTTTGACGCGGATCAAAATGTCCTGCGGCGACCTGCGCCGCTGTCGGCCGGCAATCACAAGAGCTCGCTAGGGCCCGATGCACTGCTCCGCGTCGTAGATTCGACTTGATGGGCCCGCCTCGGTGGCCAGAAGGCCCTCGCACGTCGCCGCCGCTGCCCTTGCAGCTTCCTCGAACGCATGGGGCCACTCATGCATCAAATCAGGTACAGCCCACTCAATCGCAGCCTCGACAGTAGCAGGAACAGCGGTAGCGGATGTGGATAGAAGTAGAGCAACGAGGAGTGGTGGGGTATCCGATGGTAGGGAGGGTAAACGTGTGGGATTGGTCATGTTGTGGGGGGGGGGGGTAGACGGTCGAGTGATCACGACCGATGATCCATCGATGGCGCGCGTGTGTGATGGCCGAGCGTGGGTGGGAGAGCGATTGGCGCGACGAGGATGAGTGCGACGAGGATGGGTGCGACGATGAAGGGTGCGACGACGGCAGGTGCGACGACGGTGGGCGCGACGACGGTGGGAGCGACGACGGCGGGAGCGACGACGGAGGGTGCTTTCTCAAACCGTCTTTTGTATGGCAATTGAACAACTGGCGCAGTTCAAATTCTTTCTAATTCTGCATTCCGATCGACCTGAGAACGATCGGTGCCGGAGGGCGACCATCGGCGGTCCACCAACATTGGTTACAGTAACTATTCAAATATATCCTATTCGTTTATATAGTACCTACAGTCTTTCTCCATTGCTGTGACATCCTTTCTTGGGCACGGTGTCTAGAAGCCAATGCAGGTCCACCGACCTCTACGGTGCGATCAACGCATGTATCAGCATTCGATCGTTTTCACCGACCGATCAGAGGGCGGAATCAAGTTACGATCCTTGGACTTCCGGTCGCCACAAAGGGTGCCCAACAATGGACAATGACTGTACTTTATAAACGAATAACGATCGACCGCCGGAGATTTCTGGACATTACTCGATCGCTCGCGGTGAGCCAAAATCACCATCCGAGCGTCCACGATTGCAGCAACCGTCTCCGTGCCCCACCGTCGTCGCGCACCTGCTGTCGTCGAGCACGACCTCTCCCAAGTACATACCTACTGTAGCTCGGCCCCCACCTGCCCCCTCACCCTGGTTTTTTCCCTTTTCTTGTTCGGGCACTTTCTTACCCTGCCTTCGAAAAACGTTGTTTTTGCCGTCCATCTTCGTGCCACTTCCCACTCCTGTCCAAGCTCCTTCCCAGCCCTATCCCGTTTGTTTTTGGTCCCTGTTTCCAACCCTTCCCCCTCCAGCCCCCTGCAGAGCCTTGAACCGCAGGTGGACCCCTGCCCGTCCCCATGCCGCCTACCACCCCCCGCGGCGCGCGCACCCTGGCTACCGCCGCCGCCGAGGCAGCCGTCCTAGAGATCTTCCCCACGGCGACCCCGGAGACGCGGCACGCGGTCAGCGTGGCCGCCGCAGCGGCCACCGCAGCTGCGGCTACCCACTTCGAGACCAGTGCGCCGCCTGCTACTTCTGCTCGAGCGGCTGCGGCGAGGCGGCCAGCGACATCACCGGCGTCTGGCGTCGCCGTTGGGCATGCCCGCAAGGAGCGTACGCCCCTGTCTTTGGGCGACAAGATCGCGCTCATCCGTTTGTTCGAACGGGGGCTGCACAAGACGACGAGGGGTTTGGTCGATAGCTTTTCTATAACTATTTCCCTTGCCACCGCCCGTCGTATCTGTGAGCCTCGAGAGCGCGCCCGACTGCTGGCTCAAGCACGTTGCGGGGAGGCGCTGGATGAAGTGCGCTTTCGCCGATCCCGATGCGAGGCTGTTGATAAGGCTCTGCGCGTTTGATTCGATGGCATTCAGACGATGGCCAGCAGGGACCTACCAGTCACGCTGGCGGTGTTGTAGAACATGGCGGCGGAGATTGCCGCAGAGCTGGGGCTGGCAGAATTTAAGGCGTCGGTGAGATTGATCCAGACGTGGGCGCAACGTCATCACCTGCGAAATGTGGCGCTTTGGGGGCAAGGTGGCTCGGCCATTAACGCTGCAAAACAAGGAGAAAAGCGAATGTCTGAGATGCGGGCGGGGCTGGCGAACTACGACCCCAAGAACATCTTCAATATGGACGAGGCCGGGCTTCAGTATCGCTGCCTACCCAATCGTGCGTACATTGCGGCGGGCCAGGGGCGGCGAGCCCGCGGAACCAAGGCGATAAAGGCCAAGGATCGCGTCACTCTCGTGCTGGCGTGTAACGCGACAGGCACCCACAAGGTCCCTATCTCCATGATTGGGTCGGCGGCTGTTCCGTTGTGTTTCAAGCCGCCGCGGCCTGGCTGCCCACTGCCCTACTTTAGCCAAAAGTCGGCGTGGATGGACTATGTCGTGTACAAGAAGTGGTTCAACACCGTCTTCGTTCCCGCTGTGCGGTCAAGATCAGCCGACCATGTCATCCTCATAGTTGACAACTGCGGAGCGCACTCAGAACTGACTCACCCTCAGATAAAGATTTGCTGTCTTCCCCCCAACGTGACCGCCATCCATGAACCTCTCGACGCCGGAGCGATCGCGTGCGTCAAGCGCAGATACAAGAAACGGCTGATCTCGCTGGTGCTGCGGGCTCACCAGGACAAGCAGCGGCGCATAGCGGCCGAGGCGGCGGCAGCTGGGGGGGCAGCGTCCATGGCAGTGTGAGCTGCACGGCCGGGGGCCGAGGCAGAGCTGCCATCAGGTCAACAGCCTGACACGGGAGCGGCGGTTGCCGCCGCGCCCTCAACAGTTTTGGGGGCGTCGCTGGGCCACTTAAGTGCGGGGGCGGGGGCGTGGCCTGGGGTGTCAGGAGCAGCTGATCCTCCAATGGCGGCTGGGTCCGATGGGATAGGGGTGGTCCGGGCGTCGCCATCGGCGGCGCACTCCAGACTAGCCAGGCCGGGGGCGACTGCGCTAGACGGCGCTTTTTCATTGCGGGCGGCGACGGGCCCGGCAATGGACCTGACGGCTGTCCTGGCGCTGGACCAGATTGTGGAGACCGGCATGGCACCGACAGCGCGGCTGACAGCGGTGGTTGCCGCAAACTCCTTTTTGCCGGGCATTGGCGGCAGTGTGGAGGGCGGCAGTGAGGGTGACGATGACAGCGGCGGACATGCCTCGTCATCCTCGGCGGATCCGGAGAACCGCAGGGTCAGGAGCCCTGGCCGCCAGGCCTGAATTTGATTGCCGAAGGCCTTGCATCGGCGGCAGATCTATCCGCGCGGGCAGTCGGAAGCGCTCTCGAGGTTCCCCTTGCGGGCCCCGGCGCAGAGCCATCAACCCCCGGCCGTGATGCGCCGCCTGCGGCAACTTCGACTGTACCTTCGCCACAAATTGCCAATCTGGGCACAACCGTGCGGCCCGGTCGGGCTGTGGCACCCTCTGCGCGCCCCACCGCAACCCTGGGGGCTGCGCAACTCCCTTCATCTGGCCCTGCGATATTGCCTTCCGTCCCGCTCCCCCTCCCCGGTTCGGTTAAAGCGTTTTCATTTACAGCAGACGCCGTTGGGGGCTTGCTGGGGCCGACGCCAGCTGACGTGGCATAGGCTGCAAGGCCCAACGTGTGGGTGCACCCATCCCCCACGCTTCCCCCTTCCAGGATGCCTCGACGGCGCCCACAGGCACGGATCCCGCGGCGGATCCTGAGCGTGCGTGACGGTGCCCTTGTGCACCTTCAGGACGTGGCAAAACTTATGCTTGAGGAGTGGGCTGCGGTATCACCCGCGGTAATTGCGCACTGCTTGGTCAAGGCGATCGTCCTCCCGCTCGCTATAGAGGCGCGCATTTTAGCCGATTACGGCGACGACCGTGCCTCGCTTCGTCCCATTGCGGAGGACGTATCCGAGGTCCTGGATATGATGGGGGGTTGTGCTCTGTCGCAGACCTGCTTTGGGGACGGTGACGAAGCTGGGAGCGAGCTCGCAGTGGAGGGCTTGCCGGGTCTGGAGGAGGACCCGCACGCGATTGAAGACACTGTGGATGCGGAGTGTGGGGTGCTTGGAGCGGACGACTAAAAATTGTAGGTGTAGCGTAATGGAACCCAGGTTCCCGAAACCACTTACCACAAACACACTAACAGGGACCACAATCCGAAGCCCAGGAAGGAACAGGTAAGAGCCCTTGCTGGTCCACTCGCCCGTTACGATACGAGGCAAAGGTAAACAGGACAGAAGCCCGAGGGAGAAGGAACCCGAAGCACTGTTGATTTTACAAGATGGCCCCGGGGAGAACCCCGGAGCACCCCTCAAGAAACTCCCCCCCCTGGCCCCTCCAGGGGCCCAGAACGAGGCTCCCAGAGGGCGCCCCCAGCGGGCCAAGTGCCAGCAAGGCACCGGCCGCTCACCGGGCCAACGAACGAAAAGCAAGCGAAATCCCCCCGCACACAAATGTCAATCCCCAAAGAAAACTCAGTGGGAAAAAAGGGGAAAGACACGAAATCAGGCAAGGAAAATAAGTGCGAAAAATCAAGCAAATAACCCGAAGGTCAGTATGCCCCCAACCGGGCACGTCCTCCGCTCCGCGTGGACCAATCAGGGCACCGGGCGTGTCGCCACTGCCCCGGGCGACCGATGCAGGGATCCCAAGCCAGCGCGTGGTTCCACGTAACGCTGCCAGCCAGGTCCCAAGGCAGCCTCCCGGGTCCCAACGGTACCTGAGGGCCACAACGCCACATAACCTCCTTACTAGGGCGAAGCGCGCCGCCAGCCTACAGGGAAACCGGGCAGAGGGCCTTGAAAGGGTCCGACAGGGTTACACCCGGGTCACAACGAACGGGACGTGGGGCCAGTGTCTGCAAACAAGGTCCCCCCCACCCCCGACAAGTATCTCCAGGCGGAGGGTCCCAAGCAGACTGACCAGGGCGGCACGGGAGGGCCAAGGGCCACGCTCAGGGTAACAAAGGGGGTGTGGTGCAGCCGGCGCCGGCCGCCTGCCTGCAGTTCTCCTCCCCTCGCCCTCCCCATGTAGCGCTCGGCCCCGCGGGGGGGTGAGGAGGCTGTGGCAAAAACCACTCGCACACGCGACACCCAAGTTGGGGCAGTGCACAAGGGCTGCCTCCCGTGTCGGGGGAACCGGAAGAAGTGCAAGTCGCACACACTCTGTCCCTGTTGTGGGGCAAACCCCCCACTGACAAACAAGAGGATGGTGTGTGGTCCAACAGTTTCTTGGTCGGGACGGGGACGCAGGGCCAAGCCCCGCTGTCCCTCCCCTTATCCCCCCAGGGTCCCCTCAGAATCTCGCCACTCAGAATCTCCCACCCCAGCACCTGCCCACCGGGCCACACGAAAATTCAAGACGATAAATGCAGAAAACCCTCAAATCCAAGTTGGATTTACTACTAAGCTAACTATCCCAAACTTGGGGAATATGGACCCAAATGCAGGGGGAGGAACGGATCAGGCTAGTGGCCTGCCGCCCCTTGCATGGCACGTGCTGCCCCCCTACCTGGGGGTCAATACTGTCACACTCCCCTCTCCTCAGTTCCGACCGACCCGGTCGGCCGGGTGAGGGGGTGCGTAAACGCACGTCTCGGCGTCGGGGGCGCGACTTGCTGTCCCCCCTCGAGTATGTCTCGCGGATGTGGAGGCGTTCACGTTGACCGCCCCTCTCCTCAAGCTTGCCCACTCGGCAGCTTGCTCTCCCCGGTTCTCACTTGGCCAGTACCACCACATCCCCGTCACCTTCCTCTGGGCCGCCCCACGCTGGGAAGGCCACCCACGATCCGAGTCCCCCTCAACTCGGGGCGGGTCTCATGGCGCTGTAGCGACGCTTCTCTCCTCAACTTGGGGAGAGCCACGGCGACCCCGGGGGTGGAGACGGACTTCCTCGATGAACGTATGGAGGACACCTCCTACGGTGCAGCACCCGCTGGGACTTCCGGCGGGGGCTCCGCGATCGCTCCGGGGGATGGGACGCCCGCGTCACCCGGCTTCGGGTTGACGGCGGGATCTCCCCCGGAGGCGGGACAACTTGTCCCGCGTGAGGCCTTGGGACGGTGGTTTTACCCCGCTTGGCCTCTGTATGAGGAGGGGTTGACTGTTCTTCGCTGTGGCCGACTTGGCGCAGCAATGGGTCGGGTATGGGACCGCCTACGGGAGAAGTATCCCCGTAGGGTCGGGTTCCCTGCCGGCTTCAGGACGGACCAGTTTGCCTTCGTAGACGATGAGGAGGTCGAAGACGTACAGCGGGCCAAGGCCATGATGGACCGCGGGGGAGCTATCCCGGGTCCCGGCGACTTGCCGACCTTTACTTGGGACGCGGTGGCAACTCGCCCCCCGTATCTTCACGAGGCCGATCCGCACGCTCATCACTTTGATGTGCGGATGGAGAAGGACTTCCGGCGAGGTCCCTACTTGGTGACCTCGGCTCAACTTCAGTTTCCTAAGCAGTCTGCTGCCAGTAAGGAGCAGTACTACCCGAAGAAGCCAGAGTGGTGGCCTCAAGTTGAGGTCCCCTACGGGTTCCCTGCGTTCCTGCCACGGTTGCTGGACCACTTCGGCTCCGTCACGTTGACGGCTGGCCCAGATCACCTGGTGTGGGCCATGTTGGCCACCCAGTGGCTCCTCGAGGTCATGTTGACCTGGGTGTCCTGTGTCCAGCGGCGGGGGATGCTCTGGCAACTCCCCCTCCGGCTTGTCCAAGGATTGGAACAGCTCACCCCTCAGCTAGTTGCTGAGGGGTGCTCATCAGGACCACTCACTCTACTTGAGGAGATACTCCGCCTGCACAAGTTTATCGAGTGGGAGAGCATTGAGCACAAGTTGCGCCGCTCCACTCGTGGGCCCAAGGACGATGGCGCACTTCGCCAGTTCGTATGGGTCGCTCGTGAACTTCACGACGGCCGTGTGGTACTTCGAGAGGGGTTGGGCATCGGGGACTAACCGTATGCCCCGGGGGTGGATCGCCACACTGCGCCACCCCCGGACAAGGCCATAGTGACGGCCGTGCCCTCCCACGATGATCATATGACTCAACCCACTGCGGGGGCCCCAAGTCGGGGTCGCAGTTACACCCGGGTCCCGCCACCTCGGCGTGCCCCCCCACTTCCGCCTGTCCCCTACCAGCCGCAAGGGGACATCCCGATTAGCGTGGCCGTTGAGTCGTCCACCCCGGTGGGTGCCAACTTAGGGGCGACCCTTCTGACGGTTTACCCCAAGTTGGTGTTACTGGCTACGCCTCTGACCTCGCAAATGATGATCACCACGTTGGTGCGCACCATTTCCTGGTTGGCCACGTCGACTGCAACCCTTCAAGCTTCCGAGACTCCTCAAGTTGGGAAGCGTGTTCGTACTGCGGCGGCGACCGCGAGCTGCGAGTCGGTGGCGGCGTTTATGTCGGCCGAGTTGGCTCGCATTGGGGCTATTATGCCCCAGCCAGCCCCACTTGGGCGTGGCAACCACGGGGAAAGCCCACTCTCCATCAGACGGCTCGATGACATCCTTCTTGAGCATCTTGTTAACCTGCTTCTCAATCTCATCCCGGCGATGGGGTCCAGCCCGGTACGGTTGCAGGTGCACTGGCTTAGCATCTGGCTTGAGTTGAATCCGGTGTATGGCGGCGTCCATCTTGCCCAGGTCTCCAGACCACAGGTGCCGATATTCCTGGAGAAGCTTCTCCAGTGCCTCCTTCAAGTCGGGAGGAACGTTCTCTTGATTGACTTTCGGCATCTCGGGTGGTACTTGATTGGGCTTTGGTGTGTCGCGGCCAGCTTGCTCTTGTTCCGGAGGTACGTCTAGGGCCGTCAGGTTGGATGTTAACTCCTGTTGCATGTTCAGGAGGTCCTCCTTGCTCATGGCACGGGCAGACCCCCGGTATGGCTCCGCTGTTCCAACTCGAGTGCCCTTGGCGAGAGTTATCGGCTTCTGGCTCACATTGACGATTAGCACCGAGAACGGGGTGTGCCTCTCCACCTTCTTGTGATGTCCGTGGGCCAAATATAACCGGTGTTTTGCCAGAAATTCCTTACGTCCGTAGATCAGGCATTGGCCAGTAGTCCGGGTGGTCACTTGAACCTTGGTTTCCGGGCGAGGGGGTAGGAGCACCGGTTTGAAGAGAGACAAGGTAGAGGGTGGGATGCGTTCCTTCTGGTTCTTGGGTACACGAACCTTGGCTTCCAGATGTTCCAGCACCGGTGACACAAATCCATGGTTGAACTGCACCTTGCCCTCCCCGGGCAGGATACTCTTGACATGCTGCTTCTGGAAGTCCCAGCCTAGGATGAGGGGGACTGATAGGGTCTTGACTACTAGAAAGGGAAAAAGCATTGGTTCATTGTTGACATAGATGGCGACAGGAAGGCGGCCAAGCGGTCGTAACGTTTGACCGGAAGCGTCTACAATCCGGGTCTTGGTAGGCGCTCTCCAGGCATGTTGACGCCAACCCGGAGGTAGCAGCTTCTCGGTGATGACGCTTGGTCCGGCTCCCGTGTCAACCACCGGAGTAACAGCTTGGGGGAGGCTATCCCCCACACGCATACGAGCATTAATCTTGAGGTTGTCTTTACGCAGGACGAGCAAGGTCCCCTTGAACAAGCAGGGTGTCCAGGCGGCTACTAGTTGAACAGGTAACTGCCGTCTCTTCTCCCGGTACGCAAGGGGAGAACGAGAAGGAGTACCCCGCAGTCGAAGATTCGGGAAGACACTTGGGGAGAGCGCCTGCCCTACTCGTTTCCCGGGTCCGAGGAGTCCTTAGAAGTTTCGGTCTCCAGGTCAAAGTCCGTAGGAGTTTCCTTCGCCAGAGCCTCCGTGATGCTCTGCAAGGTTGCCACCCGGATTGCGTGCACCTGGGCCTTGTCAATCTTGGAGGGTGCGCGCCGGTCAGCCCAGTTGACTGCCCTCGCAAACACCAGTCCTTGACGCTTGAGCTTCTCCTGGAGCTCCTCAGGGATGGTCGGGCACTGGTAGGACATGTGGTCCTCCTTCTGGCAGAGCCAACAAGACCGGAACCGCTGGTTCTTGACCTGCTTGGGGGTAACCAGGGAAGGTTGCTCCTTAGAGACGAAGCCGCCCCACCTGTCTCTGGACCCCATGGATGAAGCCTCGCCAACCGCGAGCACCGGTATAGAACCATCAGCTCCCTTATACTTGTCGGGTCCGGGACGAACCCGCGACAACGGCTTGGGAGTTGACATCATGGGAGCTTGGAGGGCCTTGGCTTGCCTGTACTTGCCCTGGGTGTAGGCCATCAGTTGCTGAAAGGTATGTTCTTGGTGTTCCTGGTTGTAGTTCTCAGCGTCAACTTGAAGATATTCAGGAAGCCCTTCCGAGAAGATCATCTTGAGCCTGTCCTCAGGGTAAACGTTGCCACAAGCCTCGCTCATCTCCCGGACACGACGAGCGAAGGCCTCTGGAGTCTCTTGGCGTTCCATGGTTGCCCGATTGAGCTTGCCCACTGCCTTGCGCAGGGAGTCCGCGTCAGCGTAGTTGGACAGGAGCCAGTTGACCGCTTCCGGGTAACTCCCCACGGTACGCCCAACAATGTGTCCGGCTGAGTCTGGTAGCACCTGCGCGAACCGCTGTTCCGCCTCTCCGGTCATGAAGTTAACCAGGAGGTAGAGTGCCTTGCCCTCGGACACATCGTTGTCATTGCATGCCTTGACAAACCGGCGCAGGAAGGCAAAGATAAGCGCCGGTCTCTTCCCGGAAAACTTAGGGTGTCCCCCGAAGCTCGGCTGCATGTGCCGGTTCAGGGATGCCATCTTCTTGGCCATCCTCCGGGTATAACTTTGGTCTTGGTTCTCCAGCCGGTAGTTGCCCCAATACGTGACCTTGTTCAGGGTAGCATCCCCCACTTGGTGAGCAGGGAAGTCAAACTCGACGAGCCTGCGCCGGGTAGGAAAAGGGGATGCGTCCCGGTCGTATCCCTCCTCAGAGCTGGAGGAATTAGTCTCGCTGGTGCTAGAGCGTCGACGACGATGCCGACGCCTCCGGCTGCTCCGGTTGCCGGTCTTGGAGCTCCCCGCCCCATAGGATGCAAGGGGAGGAAAAGCTTGGCCGGTCCCAGGAGTCGAGGTCTCAGGGAGACCCATAGAACCAGTCACAGCGGTGCCTCTGGCACTGCCAGCGTCCACAGGAAGAGGTGTATACACCCAACTGCCATGTGTAGGTCCAGGAGTAAACACGCCAGGGGCTATCCCTGGGAGTTCAGGAGTAGAACCGACAGGAGGGAGACGTATGCTACGAGCGGACTCAAACGCCGTTGACCCAGGAGTGGCTCCCACAGGAGGGACAGCGGGAGCAACGGGAGCAGGAGGTCCTTGGCCACCTGTTGACTCCAGTCCGCTACCGGGTGTCCCGCCCAGGTCTGCTTCGCCCGTAGGGAAAACGCCGGGTTGGGCACCGTCCCCCGCGGTGACCAGGGATGCGTCAAGGGACGCGGGGTCTACCCCTTCGGGCACCGTCGTGCCAGGGGGGGTAGCCATGTTGGTCTCTTGACAACCACAGTCCAGTTACCTGCGTGTCCAAAGATCGCAAGACCACAAGAGAGGGGTTGGAGAGCCAGGAATGGGATTCCCGTGAACGCGTGCAAATAATTCCCAAACCACAGAAAAAGACAGAACAGGAACAACCCAACCGCTGCTCCCAAATGTCTCTTCCCAAACACTCCGACAGTCCCCTGCTGCTGCACCAAATATGTGGTATAAAACTCGATCCTCTCAGACACGTGGCAATATCCCTCGGGGGAAAGGGACAGGTAACGCAGAAAGGGGAACTACGAGAATGGTATGCCTGTTGCCTCACGTGCCTGCTTGCAGGGCAAACAGATACGCACGGTAGTGCACACGGGGAAGAGGAAAGCAAACGCGCAGTTGTCTTTTTCCCTGAGGGCGCGGGCCAAGGGCGCCTCGCTGTCCCTCTTAACGTGCATCTGGGGGAGCCTCGGCACGCTGGCCAAGTAGCCCACCCCATACCCCGAGTGGCCCCGACCCGAGTCTAACCTCGTCAGGTCGGGGGCCACTATCACTACTAATTCTATTCCCACTCACTAATCTCACACTCAAATTCTCTCAAATCAAGTCCCTCACAAATATACAAAAACCCACGAGAAATCCCTCTCTCACGGGTGGATAGCGTAGTCCACCGCATCCCAGTGCCGGGCACGGGCCACGGGCACCAACCATCACCACACGGCGCCCGTGTTCTGGCACCTGGTGCCCTCTGGTCGTAGTCCCGGGTCAGCGCCAAGTCGGGGCCAGGGATGCTACACTTCCGGTGTTCAACGAGAAGCAGACCGCCGCATTCGAAGAGCTCAAGAAGCGCCTGACCACGACTCCAGTACTGGCGCTTCCTAAGCTAGAGGGCCAGTTTGTACTAGAGACTGATGCCTGTGGCGTCCAGGTGGGGTGCTCTCTACTACAACAACAACCTGATGGGCACTTCCTCCCGATAGGCTACTACAGTCGCGTCCTGACTTCCGCCGAGAAGAACTATTCCACGACGGAACGCGAGTGTTTGGCCGTTGTCTGGGCCTGCTTCCTGTTACGCCCCTACCTGGAAGGACAAGAGTTTCTCATCCGCACGGATCACGCTAGCCTAAGGTGGCTGCTATGCATGGACAGCAGCCAAGGAAGGGTCGCCCGGTGGCGTCTACGCCTCTCGGAATTCAAGTACAAGGTGTGCACCAGAGCAGGGAGGGAGCACCACTGCGCCGACACCATGTCCCGGTTGGAGACTCCTGCAGCCGACACCGGCCCTATCCCGGAGGAAATACCTTGTTTCATCCTCCCGAATGTCGGACGTGGGTGGCATGCTCCCCTGTATGAGAAACCTGAAGCTTATCAACCGGTGACTATTCACCGGATGCTGGAGGCACAACTGACGGATCCTAAGTGCTTGGAGCTTCGCCACCAGATGGACCTGAACCGGAGTAGTCGCTTCTCCGAATCGACAGACGGACTTCTAATACGGGTGTCACCCTTCGATGGGGCAACTCAAGTCTACGTACCCCAGAGTCTACGAGCTGATATCCTTCGCCTGGAGCACTCATCTCCCCAAGCCGGACATCCTGGCATCAACCGGATGTATGCCTCAATGCGACGACACTACTACTGGGAAACCATGGCCAGTGACGTCCACAAGTGCCTAGAGGCTTGTATCTCCTGCGCAAGGAACCGGTTGTCCCAGAGGAAAAAGACTTCTAAGCTACGCCTGTTTCCTGCGGCGGAACCCTTTGCAAGCTTAAGCATGGACATCCTGGGGCCCCTACCTGAGACATCCAGTGGCAACATCTATATGCTCATCATTTGTGACCGGTTCTCCAAGTTAACTCGAGCAATCCCGCTGAGGACCATCACTGCCCTGGACGTCACGTCAGCCTTCTGCGAGTACTGGGTAGCGGCGTATGGTCCTCCAGACTCCGTCTTGACCGACAACGGCCCCCAGTTTGCATCCCTGTTCTTCCAAGGAGTTTGTGACCTGATGGGTATCAAGAACCTGTACACCACGACGTATCACCCACAAACGAACGGCCAGGTGGAGCGATTCAACCGGACTCTGGTGGACATGCTACGGCACTACGTTGAAGAGCATCAAAAGGACTGGGACGAGCTCCTGGCTGTCCTCACTCTAGCCTACAATTCACGAGTTCACCGGACGACGGGAGTCGCCCCACTCGACTTTGTCACCCCAAGGCGGCTGACCAACTTCTCCCTGGAAAAAATGCCAGACGGTCTCCAGCCTGCACTGAGGTCAGGTCCCGAGGCCAAGGATGAGTTCCTGGAACAACTAAAGCTCCTGCTCCCAAGAGTCAAGGAGTCAATCTCGAAGACCCAGGAGCGATACAAGCGGGACTATGACAAGGGTGTTCGGGAAAAGAACAAGGAACTAGGTGGTGGCGACTGGGTTTTTGTGGACAACCATGGCAAGACCCGGGGGAAGCTGGACTCCAAGACGGATGTGCCCTATGAGATCCTGGATACAGACGGCTGGACATTCCTCCTAGACGTGGATGGCTCCCCGTACCGGGTGAGCAGTGACCATGTTACCCGAGCTCCACCGCCAAGCAAACGGGATTTGACCCGACGCAAGCGGGCCGCAGTACCCTGGTTATCCCAAGAAGAAGGCCGAGAATATGTCTACGTCAAGTTTGTCGACCATGCCTGGAGGGACGGGCGCTTGTACCTGCGAGTGCGCTGGTTCGGGTTCAACCCGGCGGATGATACTTGGGAACCCTCTAACCGGCTCCCCATTGCGGACGTCTGCGCCTATACGCGACGGAACGGGATTGAAGGCACTCCAGTGGCCAGAACCGGAAAAATCTTGGACCCGGACGCGGAGGAGGATGAGAAGGAAGGGGATGATCAAGATCCGCGGGGTGAGCCAAGCTCACCTGAGACAGACGCGGAACAAGAAGAATGAGAAAAGGGAACGGGTGTATCAAGGAAAACAAGCAATGCAATCAAGGAAAACTCAAGAGAAACAAACGCCCGTTCGAGCAACCCTTCTCTCCGCCTCTGCCCTCCTCCCAATCCTCTCACCCTCCTCGCCCTCAAGTACTACTCCTGGCGCGGACGCTGTGCCGCGGGAGCACCCTCCAGAGCCGCCTCTGCCGCACGACGGGACCCAGAGGCAGACGGGATGGTATAGTGCGGAGGTCGAGTCGCCTCCAGGTATCCCGTTGCCGGATCATTACCCGTAGTCGCCTGGCGCTCCCGCTCCTCCCAATACGCCTTTCGACGCCCCTGGAAGCTAGCAAAGGTCTGCGACCACTCCTGAGCCAAGCCATGCCGCGTCAAGGCCGCAAGCAGCTCGCCAACCACCGGGCTGTCCGACATCTGGCCGCTATCCGCGCAGGCAAACACCCGGTCGACGACGTCGTTCAAGACGCTGGCGTATGTGCCCAGCACCAAGGAAGAACTAGCGCCTTCAACCTGTACCGGAAGACGACCCAGCTGGCCTTCAATCATACCCACGTCATACTGGTCGCAAGACGCACCACCTTGAGTCAGGTACCAGTCAGGCAACCGAAAGCGGGAAAGGCGGAGAGTCGGCGCCGGAATCTCAAACCGATCCGAGGTTGCCATGACCCGACGGTCGGCCAAGGCACCGGAAACCGGAGTCCCCAACTCGAGGGTGGGCACTGAACCGCCACCAGGTGTAGAAGGAGCTCGAGGAAGAACGGTCGAAGGAGCCGGAGACTGGACAGCCACGCCAAGAGTCGCCGTGGACAAGCGAGGTGCCGGAGGAGCCTGAAGAACTGGCGCACGTTGAACCGGGCGCGTACGTGCCGGAGACGGCACAGACAAGGCAGCTGGAGCGACCGGCACCACCGGAGGAAGCGGAGTTACCGCTGACGCCTGACCAACCGCTGCAGCTCATCCCGACTCTTGCACCGGCGGCCCAGTCGGCAGAAGATCAAGGGCGACCGGAGCAGGAAAGCTGCCTAGCTGCGGCCACGCCGGAAGCGGTGTCGCTAGCTGCACCTTGGCTGGAGAAGACTGGTAGATCACCTGCACCCAACCGGAGCCATCCCGACGCGGGCTGTTCTGGTCGGCAATCGCGTTCAAGAAGCTCCGGTCATGCACCGGCAGCCGACGCCGGAAGTCAATCATCGCCTGGAAGAGCTCCTTGTACTCCTCGTCCTGGCTGCACAGGAAGTCGACGGTCAACTTGTCGACAATCCAGACCATCAGGAGGTCAGGGAGAAACCAAAGCCGGTTGGACACCAAGACCTCGTGGAGCCAGTGGTTGGCCGCCAAGACCGTCATCTCGGAGGTGTACATCATGTACGGGATCGAGTGGAAGAAGCCCTTGATCGACGCCTGGGTCAGGGCGTCCAAGAAGTACCAGGTGAAAGGGATGCTGGATGGAGCAAACCCGACCGGGATCTCGATTTCCTGCTGCTGCGGGATGACCCTGGGGTAGTATGCCGCCCGGTTAGCCTTGTCCAACTTCCAGAACTCCTGATGGTTGCAGCTCACAAGGAAGTCACGCTGACGCCCGCGTCGCTCACCTTGCTCCCGTGCCGGCGACAACTTGGAGTACTTCCGGGTCAGGAAAGGCGGCTCAAGAGCGACCATGCTCGGACGGGGATCGCAGTTCAGGCTCCCCGAACCCTTGAGCGCCTCGTCCCAGACCTTGAGCGCCCGGTGGACGTACCCTTCCTCCTCTGGCCACCGGAGAACGGACGCGGACACGCGGCGCTCGGTCAAGGGTAGATCCAGCACCAGCGCGAAGGGGAGATCCTCTAGACGAGCAACCCAAGAGGAACCCGAGAAGCTCTGGGAGCGGTCTTGTGCCAGGCGCATCTGGTCCGCCGTATGAAGACGAGTCTTGTCCATCTCGGTCAAGACCCCGCGCTGGAGTTCCTTGCGCCAGATGTCCAGGCAATCCTGTTGGCACTGGGCCGCGCTAGCGTTGCCGACCACCGTGGAGTAGCGCCGGCCCGCAAGAGGATCCTGCCCAAGAAGCATCTCCGGGAGTCCCACCGGGGGGGTCTCGACCGGGCGCGACACGGGAGCAAGAGGAACTCGATCCGCCTCCGTCGTGGTGACCGTCGCCGGAAACGACCTCCGAGGAACCGGAGGCAAGG
This sequence comes from Pyropia yezoensis, assembly GCA_009829735.1. Classification (NCBI taxonomy): domain Eukaryota; phylum Rhodophyta; class Bangiophyceae; order Bangiales; family Bangiaceae; genus Pyropia; species Pyropia yezoensis. The sequence goes on from CM020618.1 coordinate 43,086,695, forward strand.
GAAGGACACGGCCGCCCGAGCTCTCCTCCGCCACACTCGCCGCCGGAGCCACAGGCCCAACCTGGATCTCGGAACTGGACATGCCGTCCAGAGTCCGGGGTAACGGGAGGGTCAAGGTAAGGGGGGGGGGGACTCTCTACCTCGGCACCGTTGTGGGCGTGCTCGAGGCCGTGCATGGTGGCACCTGGTTCGGCCCGAGGACGTGCCGGACTAGGGAGGGAGCTATGTAGCATCCCTGGCCCCGACTTGGCGCTGACCCGGGACTACGACCAGAGGGCACCAGGTGCCAGAACACGGGCGCCGTGTGGTGATGGTTGGTGCCCGTGGCCCGTGCCCGGCACTGGGATGCGGTGGACTACGCTATCCACCCGTGAGAGAGGGATTTCTGATGGGTTTTTGCATATTTGTGAGGGACTTGATTTGAGAGAATTTGAGTGTGAGATTAGTGAGTGGGAATAGAATTAGTAGTGATAGTGGCCCCCGACCTGACGAGGTTAGACTCGGGTCGGGGCCACTCGGGGTATGGGGTGGGCTACTTGGCCAGCGTGCCGAGGCTCCCCCAGATGCACGTTAAGAGGGACAGCGAGGCGCCCTTGGCCCGCGCCCTCAGGGAAAAAGACAACTGCGCGTTTGCTTTCCTCTTCCCCGTGTGCACTACCGTGCGTATCTGTTTGCCCTGCAAGCAGGCACGTGAAGCAACAGGCATACAATTCTCGTAGTTCCCCTTTCCGCGTTACCTGTCCCCTGTCCCCCGAGGGATATTGCCACGTGTCTGAGAGGATCGAGTTTTGTACCACAAGTTCCATCCCACTCCGCTTTGTGCCCAAAAGAGTGAAGTGCATTCTTCTTGGCACGGCCCATGGCTTGGGCCTGAAAAGGACCGTACGCCACCGACTTGTTGTGGAGGGCGTAGGTCTCACAGTGAAAGATCCTCTGGTAGACCGGGTTGGCTACCTGGATCTTGGGCGGCACCTCACGTTGAGTAAAAGCCGCCGAGGCACTGGGGTAAGTTGACCCGCACTGCCTGTCGTCTGCTGCGGCGAGTTTAGTGTAGCCGCCGGCTTCTCCGAGCAAAACTCCCCCGTGAGGGGTGTACGCCCCACCGAGAATGGTGTGGCTCCCTCTTTGGGAGTCACAGGGGTCGCCCCCTGTTCGGGGCGACCTGAGACAGGCGTGGGGAGGGATTCCCTCTGCGCCTGCGGGCTCGAAAGCCCCAATCCGGTGTGGACATTAAGGCCATCTGGCAAACTCGCCACAATCTGATTCAGAATAGTATTCGTCATCGTGACCACCAGGTCCGGCGAATTCTGCCGCAACACATTGGTCGCCTCCCGACGGACAGTTTCCGCAAGGAGTGGATTGTCGACTCCAGTTGAGTCTGGGTCCGCCTCCGGGAGTCCACCTGAGGGGTAACCACGATCCTCGGGGGTCTTAACCGGGGGCATGGGCGCGAGCCCATCGCCGACCAACGGAGGTCCGCCGTCCTCCGAAAGCCTAGTTGGCGACGGCTCCGAGTCAAAGTTGGTTCCAACCCGAGTGGGACACGCGGGGACAGTCCTCTCACCTTGGGACGTTCCCGTTGAGTATACCACGCGATGGCCAGACTTCGGCCCACCCACATCAGAAGTGTCACCCGAACGAACTTCCGACTGCGTCGGGGTGGCCTGTTGCCCGCCCGCACTTCCAGTCCTGCTGGCTTGAGGGACCTCTTGTTCCTCTGCGACCCCAGGAACACCCTGTGTCTCACCAGTACTCCAAGGCACTGGAGTACGTGCGGCACCCGTGTACTCCCCAGACGACGGGTACGAACTAGCCATGTTGGCTAACGCTCCGTATGACATGGTCCAAGTACACCGTTCCTCTGAGACAGAGGGCCCCCTACACCCGGGTGCACCCGGAGGTAAAGTTTACCTCTGTCCCCTGCTGCTCCACCAAATGTGGCAAAAACCACTCGTACACGCGACACCCAAGTTGGGGCGGTGCACAAGGGCTGCCTCCCGTGTCGGGGGAACCGGAAGAAGTGCAAGTCGCACACACTCTATCCCTGTTGTGGGGCAATCCCCCCACTGACAAACAAGAAGATGGTGTGTGGTCCAACAGTTTCTTGGTCGGGACGGGGACGCAGGGCCAAGCCCCGCTGTCCCTCCCCTTATCCCCCCAGGGTTCCCTCAGAATCTCGCCACTCAGAATCTCCCACCCCAGCACCTGCCCACCGGGCCACACGAAAATTCAAGACGATAAATGCAGAGAACCCTCAAATCCAAGTTGGATTTACTACTAAGCTAGCTATCCTAAACTTAAGGAATATGGACCCAAATGCAGCGGGAGGAACGAGTCAGGCCAGTGGCGTGCCGCCCCTTGCAGGACACGTGTTTTCCCCCTACCTGGGGGTCAATATTGCTACAGAGGCGTAGGGATGCGGACGGGGGCTGCCGGCACACGGGCGCAGCGTGGGCTCCGTTAGAGTGGGGGCCCCGGGGTAAGAGGGCTCTCACGGGCTCCCTCGCTCCCCTCGACCGGGATTCCAACGCACCATCTTCCCCGCTACGCTTTCCCGTGGGCTCCTCAATCGTTCCCCCTTCCCCTTCACTTTCCCAACGTTCCCACGCACCCGTTCCACCTGGTACCCTACCTCCCCACACCGTGTCTCGTTACCCCGTCGCCATTGAGCCCGGCCGCGCCGCGACGAGCGCGTCGGCTGGAAAGGGCTCGACGGTTCCTGGCGGTCCCAGCGTGCCTATAGGAACGGCGGTACCTGGGGCCCAAGGCGGTCCCCTCGGTCAAGGTGCAGCGGGTCAAGGGGCTCCCGGAGGTCAAGGCGTACCGGTCGCGGGATCAGGCGGGGACTTCGTGGAACAAGAGGAACGTTGTGCGGGTCAAGCGTACGTGAAGGTTCCTGGCATGGTACCCGAAGACTTTGGTCCCGAGACGGTCACCGCTTGGCGCCGTGAAGAGGCCCGCGGTTGGGTCACCGGTACCCTGGCTCATAAGGTCCTTCGGGTCGTGGACGGGTCCTGTCCCGGTAACGCGTTCCGGAAGCAGATGACCGCTATGGTCCAAGCTCGGATCCCGGTCAAGGCCGATCGGTCCCAGTCGATAACGGTGGTCTGGCACGCGGGAGAAGTTGGGTACGTGGAGCGGTTCAAGAGTATCCGGGACGAGGTTACCAAGGGGACCCTGCCTGCGGCCCCGGTTCCCGACTACATCGTGCTTCCATCTCCCTACTTGGACCCTACTTCCTTCAAGCCGTCCCATGGGGACCTGGTGATCAGTAGTCTCCATCGGGACAAGAACGGGATCCTTGTCAGCTGGCACCAGCAAGAGTTCCCGAGCTGCCCGGCTACCCTCCGTGGGCTCCACTACCTCCGGGTACCCCACTGGTTCGGTCACGTCGAGGTTCCTTTTGGGGCCCTGGTGGAACTTCCCCCGGTCCAGTGCTACTTCGCGGACCTCCTTCGTGCTGCGGACCCCTTTGCCTGGTTCGTGTTCCGGACCGAGTGGGCCGAAAAATATGCCCTTTATACCCCGGAGCGGGCCCGTGGTTCCGGTGAGATGTGCCTTCTTCCTCGTCTCCTTTGGACCTGGATCGACCGACCTAAGGGAGTCCGCCCACCTCGGGTTGGACTCCCCAAGAACGTAAACCCACGTCGGGTCATCGCGGTGCTGACGGGTGAGAACTTCCAGGTGGCTGGACGGGTGCAACTTGCCCCCGGCCGTGCCTGCTGTGCCCGTATCGTACTTGATACTGGGTCAGGAGCCTCCTTCATACGCAAGTCGCCATTACCAAAGGAGATGAAGCTCCAACGCTGGAGGTCTAAAGCTGACCATCTGATCGATATCGATGGTGGGGTACTTCCCATCGTTGGTGCCGTGACCCTACCAACTAGGTTGGGGACCCATGAGGTCGACGTGACCTATGGTGTAGTCGAGAATACATCGGTACCCCTGCTTCTGGGTACCCCTTATGTTGTAACAGAAGTGCCTTTGATTTGTGGCTCTGAGTATTGGGTCAAGTTGATGAATGGGGAGACCATCCCCATCCTTGGTAAGGGAAAGTCTGTGGCTCCTGTGACAGTCTCGCAGTCGAAGCCTGTTTGCTCCGTGAGAGAAGGGTTTACTGCTACCCTGCGTCTAGCCCGTAAAGTCACGTTGCCCCCCAACTCGGTGGCGCACGTTGACGTTGTAACTGATTACACGGGGAACGGGTTGGTGCACCCTTACCCCCGTCTTGCTCGCAAGCACCAAGTGCATGTTGCCCTTGGCACGATGAACTCCAAAGCCGGAGTCCCATGGAGGATCCAGGTTATGAACCTGAGCTCTTCGCCCAAGTACTTTAAGTCGGGAGCCAAGTTCGGCTATATCGACCAACATGAGGGACCAGTAGTAGCGGTTACCCTCAACGCGGGCGCGAGTAGCGACCCGAAGTCCGGGAAGGAGAAGCACCAAGCCAAGTCGGCCGCCTCTCCTCGGCCCCATGTGAACATGGAGGGTGTTCCACCCAGGTTGAGGGTTCAAGTTGAACGCCTCTTGGACCAATATCACAAGTTGTGGGATGGTCAATTGGGACTCATGAGAGCCACCCAACACCGGATCGAGTTGAAACCCGGTGCACCCCCTACACGCCAACAACCATATAGGGGAGGACCCCGTTCAAGGGCCCTCGTTAAGGAGCAAGTTGCTCGTATGGAGGCCCTCGATGTGATCGTGGCCAGCAACGCCGAGTGGGCGAGTCCGGTGGTTATTGTCCCCAAAGTTGATGGGACCCCACGGTTCTGTATCGACTACCGTAAGCTCAACGAGAGCACGGTGAAGGACAGTTATCCCCTACCTAGGATGGACGACTGTCTGGACTCTCTGGGGGAGGCAAGCGTGTTTTCTACCCTGGACTGTAACGCGGGGTACTGGCAAATCCTCATTGCCCCGGAGGACAGGCATAAAACTACCTTTACCTGTCACTGTGGTACCTATCAGTGCAAGCGACTACCGTTTGGACTGCGCAACGCGCCGGCAACCTTCCAGCGCGCCATGGACATGATTCTGGCCGGAGCACGGTGGCAGATCTGTCTTGTGTACCTAGACGATATCATTGTGTTCTTCCGAAGTCCGGAGGAGCACATTGGCCATCATGGTCAGTTGTTCAAGCTATGGAAGCTAGTTACGACCAACTTTTGTGTGTGTTGCTTCAGCAGCTGCCGGACAAGGAGTACATGCCGGTGGGATACTTCAGCAAGGGGCTGAACTCGGCTGAGAAGAACTACGGAGTCACCGAGTTGAAAGGACTCGCAGTGGTGTGGGCGGTGACGTCACTTCGTCACTACTTAGAGGGTGAGAAGTTCCTCATGCGCTGTGGCCACGGCGCGTTGCAGTTCATCTTCAAGACGGATTGCACGAACACCCGCCTCAACAGGTGGAGGGTGCGACTGGCACCCTTCAACTTTGATATTGAGTACCGACCTGGCAGGCAACATGCCTTTGCCGACGGCCTTTCTCGGGTACCTACCGAGGGACTGGACACTAACTCAGTCGATGAGGACATCCCCATCGTGGGGGTAGTCACGCGCTCGGGTCAGGCGTTGGACCCCGAGGCGCCAGGGAACAAGAAGTACTTGCCCCTGTCCCTGGACGAGGTGGTGAAGGCCCAGGCCGAGGGCCCCTTCTGCAAGTCGCAGAGGGATACGCTGGATACGGTGGCGGAGAAACGGTTCTTTATTGGAGACGATGGCCTCCTCATGAGGAGGGGGGTAATCCAGGGGACTGAACAGCTTGTCGTCCCCGCATCCCTCCAGGACAGTTTTCTTGAGAGGGAGCATAATGCCCCCACAGGTGGACACCTGGGGTCTAGTAAACTGTACCAGACCCTGAGGACCAGGTACTACTGGCCGTCCAAGGTGGTGGACATCTACAGTTGGGTGGCTGCCTGCACAAGTTGTGCGCAGAACCGTCTGATGGAACGGCGGCCTACTACGGCTATGCTATTGTTCCCGGCGAAGGATCCCTTTGCCGCGTTGGCAATGCACATCCTTGGGCCCCTGCCAATGACCGAGTCGGGCAACCAGTACCTCCTCGTCATCTGTGACCGCTTCACGAAACTTACGCGAGCGATCCCACTGGCAGAGATCACGGCCATGTCGGTCGTGTCAGCCTTCCTAGATCACTGGGTTGCCGCGTATGGCATCCCGGACAGTACACTATCGGACAATGGACCGCAATTTGCGTCCGTACTGTTTCAGGTAGTGCTGGATATGTTGGGGGTTAAGGCAAACTATGCCACCCCCTACCACCCACAACTAATGGGCAGGTGGAGCGCTTCAACAAAACTATTGTTCGGCAGCTGCGCCACTATGTGAGTGAGCACGTGAAAACGTGGGACCAATACATTTCTATTCTTACGACTGCCTACAATTCGCAGGTTCACTCATCTACCGGGGAAGTACCCCTCGCTTTCGTGACCCCCCGTCGCGTGCGGTCTATTGCCGTGCGGCGGCCGCTCCCAACTAGGGAGGATAGTGGCAGTACGCCTACTCCCACTGAGAGTAAGGCGGAGTTCGCTGCTAGGCTTGAAAAACTCATCCCTAAAGTGAGGGCTGAGATGGACAAATCGCAAAAGCGCTATAAGCGTACTTTTGACAAAAAGGTGCGTAACGCTAAGCATGTCCCCGAGCAGGGTGACTGGGTACTGGTTCACTCACATACCGCAACTGGGGGTAAGTTGGTATTCCAGACGAAGGGGCCATACCAGGTCCTTCGTACTGATGGGCAGCGGTTCACCATCGAAAGTGACGATGGAGTCCGTACAGTAAACGGACAGGACGTGGTCAAAGTTGCACCACCGCCTGCAGGCGACCCAGCTTGGGCGCGTGCGCTGAGGGCGCTGCAACTGCCCTCGCTACCTGCGGCCAAACAGGGCCCGCAGGAGTACGTGTTCCATAAGTTCATCGACCACGGGTGGGATGAGGACACTAACCGCCTCATGTTGAGGGTGCGTTGGTTCAACTACAAAGCCAAGGATGATACGTGGGAATATGTGGAGGACCTTCCCGCTGAGAAGGTTCGGGCATGCTGTGCCCGGAATGAGATTGACCCTAACAGCCCCCCCGTAACGTGAGGGAAGGCCGAGAACAGTGCCAAGAGAGTGCTTCAAGTCGAAGTGGTACGCAGAGTGGCTTTTAACTACAGCCCTAACCCTCACACTCTCACAACAAAGGCAGCTGCCAACTAGGCACGCGTGCTAGACTCTCCAACCCCACGGCCCTCGCCCTCACGTGGAGGCGAGCGGCGAGACCCACGCCGATAACGTTCCCCACCAGTCGGCGGGGCCGGCGGCTCCAAGTCGGAACCGTCGCGCCCCTCACGGTCACGCAAGTGGCGACGACCGCGGCTACCCTTCTGCTTGGTCTTGCGTGCAAGTTGGCGACGCAGACGCCGGACCGACTCCGACTCCGACGGGGTAGAGGACTCCGAGACGGAATATGACAACCCGTCTTCCGACACGGAGGGAGAGCGCCGTGAGTGACGGCGACGTCGGCGAGGAGGCGAGTATGCCCGGCTCGCCCGACGCTTGCTACGCCCAAGTGAGGCTGGCTGGGGCACAATAGACCCAATACGAGCTAACTCGGCCGTCATGAACCCCGCCACCGACTCGCAACTCGCCGTCGCCACCGCAGTACGAACGCGCTTCTCAACTTGAGGAGTCTCGGAAACCTGAAGGGTTGCGGTCGACGTGGCCAACCAAGAAATGGTGCGCACCAACGTGGTGATCATCATCTCTGAAGTCAGGGGCGTGGCCGGCAACACCAACTTGGGATAAACCGTCAAGAGGGTGGCCCCCACGTTGGGGGACACCGGAGTGGACGACTCATCGGCAACACTTATCGGGATGTCCCCGTGCGGCTGGTTAGGGACAGGAGGAAGCTGAGGGGCACGCCGAGTTGGCAGTGCCCGGGTGTAACTGCGACCCCTACTCGGGGCCCCCGCAGTGGGTTGAGACAGGTAGTCCTCGTGAGCGGGCACGGCCATCACGATGGCCTTGTCCGGGGGCGGCGCAGTGCGGCGATCCACCCCCGGGGCATACGGTTAGTCCCCGATGCCCAACCCCTCTCGAAGTACCACACGGCCGTCGTGAAGTTCACGACCGACCCAGACGAACTGGCGAAGTGCGCCGTCGTCCTTGGGCCCGCGGGTGGAGCGGCGCAACTTGTGCTCAGTGCTCTCCCACTCGATAAACTTGTGGAGACGGAGCATCTCCTCAAGTAGAGTGAGTTGTCCTGATGAGCACCCCTCAGCAACTAGCTGAGGGGTGAGCTGTTCCAAACCTTGGATCAGCCGAGGGGGGAGATGCCAGAGCATCCCCCGCCGCTGGACACAAGACACCCAGGTCGACATGACCTCGAGGAGCCACTGGGTTGCCAACATGGCGAACACCATGTGGTTCGGGCTTGCCACCAATATGGTGGAGCCGTAGTGGTCGAGCAACCGGGGCAGCAACGACGGAAACCCATAGGGGACCTCAACTTAGGGCCACCACTCGGGCCTTTTGGGGTAGTACTGCTCCTTGCTAGCAGCAGACTGCTGCGGAAACTCAAGTTGAGCCGAGGTCACCAAGTAGGGACCTCGCCGGAAGTCCTTCTCCACCCGCACATCAAAGTGATGAGTGTGCGGATCGACCTCGTGAAGGTACGGAGCACGAGTTGTCACCGCGTCCCAAGTAAAGTTCGGCACGTCGCCGGGACCCGGGGTAGTTCCCCCGCGGTCCACCATGGCCTTGGCCCGCTGCACGTCTTCGACTTCGTCATCGTCAAGGAAGGCAAACTGGTCCGTCCTGAAGTCGGGAGGGAACCCGACCCTACGGGGATACTTTTCCCGTAGGCGGTCCCATACCCGACCCATCGCTGTGCCAAGTCGGCCACAGCGGAGAACAGTCAACCCCTCCTCATATAGAGGCCAAGCGGGGTAAAACCACCGCCCCAAGGCCTCACGTGGGATGACGCGGCCCGCCTCCGGAGGAGATCCCGCCGTCAACCCAAAGCCGGGTGACGCGGGAGTCCCATCCCCCGGAGCGACCGCGGAGCCCCCGCCGGAAGTCCCGGCGGGCGCCACACCGTAAGAGGTGTCCTCCATACGCTCGTCCAGGGAGTCAGACTCCAACACCTGGATCGCCATGGCTCTCCCCAAGTTAGGGAGAGGCAGGGCGGTTGCAGCTGTACGAGACCCGCCTCGAGTTATGGGGGGCTCGGATCGCGGATAGATGGGTGGCCCCCCAAGCGTGGGGCGGCCCAGGGGAAGGTGAAGGGGATGTGTTGGTTGTGGTGAGATGAGAACCGAGGAGAGCAAGCTGCCGAGTGGGCAAGCTTGAGGAGGCGGGCGGTCAACGTGACCGCCTCCACGTCCACGTTACGAAACCGGGGGGGAACAGCAAGTCGCGCCCCCAACGCCGAGACGTGCGTTTATACGCCCCCTCGCAGGGCCGACCGGGTCGGTCGGAACTGAGGAGAGGGGAGTGTGGCAGTATTGACCCCCAGGTAGGGGGGCAGCACGTGCCATGCAAGAGGCGGCAGGCCACTAGCCTGACCCGTTCCTCCCCCTGCATTTGGGTCCATATTCCCTAAGTTTGGGATAGTTAGCTTAGTAGTAAATCCAACTTGGATTTGAGGGTTCTCTGCATTTATCGTCTTGAATTTTCGTGTGGCCCGGTGGGCAGGTGCTGGGGTGGGAGATTCTGAGTGGCGAGATTCTGAGGGGACCCTGGGGGGATAAGGGGAGGGACAGCGGGGCTTGGCCTTGCTTCCCCGTCCCGACCAAGAAACTGTTGGACCACACACCATCTTCTTGTTTGTCAGTGGGGGGATTGCCCCACAACAGGGATAGAGTGTGTGCGACTTGCACTTCTTCCGGTTCCCCCGACACGGGAGGCAGCCCTTGTACACCGCCCCAACTTGGGTGTCGCGTGTGCCAGTGGTTTTTGCCACACTCTTCTCGACTGGGTAGGGGGGATCGTGGACCTGCTTGGGGCGCTGGAGCCTGGTGAGAGAGAGGAGTGGGACCAATTGCGTGGCGCACTGCGCACCTTTTCGTTGGTCTCGGTTGGGGGTGCGAGAGGAGGGGGGGGGGTTGATGCGTCAGACCTGTTGGAACTGTGACAGCTGGCCGATCTGGCGACCATTTGCGGGCAGGCAAACAGGTGTGCATCGCGTGCACGTGACCTCGTAGGTCGGTTTTTTAAGAAGAGCATCGAGCAGGATGCATTTTTCCGCGACATCCGTATGACGCCTGCCCACTTTGACGAGTTGGTTGCACGTGCAACGCCGTATTTTCCCGTCGAGACTCGGGGGCCTTCTGCCATTCCCGCTCCATGGAGGTTCTTTGTGTTGCTTTGGCTTGCTCAGGGCGGACGGCAGCGGGTAGTGGCGCGCGCGGTGGATGTTGCTGTGTCCACGTTTGGCAAGTTTTGCGCCCCCATGGTAAAGGCGCTACGGCGTGCCCTCCCTGCCCCTGCCTGGCCAGACAAGAACGAGCGCAAGAAGATTGGGCTCGACTTCTCGCATCTCACGGGCGGCGATCATGCTGCCTGGCGTGGCTTGTACGTTACGTGACGTGATTGTGTTTGTGCCTCGCCTAGTGCGCTGGTTCATCCTACCGTGAGGTCCGTTTGTATGTAAGCTCGTACACCTTTCACTGCGTGATGTGGGTGGGTTGTAGCTATGTAGCTGGAGCTGACGACGTTGACCTTTCAATGTCTGCCTTTCTCTTTGGCCTGCTCTGTTTGTAGGTGCGGGGCCGTTGACGGTTGTCACACCCCTCTGCTCACACCTTGTGGTGAGCATAAAGAGGACTTCATGGACCGCTATGCGCGCTGCTCCCTCCTCTTCCTCGCCATCTCCGATACACGGCTGATTCGGTATTTCGTTGGGGGCTTCCCCAGGTCGCGTGGCGACTCGACTGCCTTCAAGGTGCGCTCCTGGTATCGAGCGATGCTGGATGAAGACGGCACACTACCTCCGTTGGAGGATGGAGAGTTTATTCTCGGAGATGCCGGCTTTGCCTTGGCAGTACTTTTGGTATGTCATATTCCGCCTGGAGGGCATCCCATAGGGGTGGCCTTCAGATTGGACGTGTGCGAGGAGAGAGTGCTCGTGGGTCTTTGTGGCGGGGGGGTGGGGCGGCGGCAATTTCGCCTCCGTCGCGCGTGCGAGGGAGACGATGGGGCGCGCCCTCCCCGCCCTCCGCCTTTCACATTGGCTAGACGCCGCATGCCCCTCCGCACCGGTGCCCCCGCGCCGCCGGGCTTTCTCTCCATTTCCAAATGGGGTCAGTGCATATCATGCTGACCGCACATTTTCTGGCAGGTTCCCCTCCGTGACTGTTTCGGATGCACTTTTCCTTGTCGCAGATTACGCCATTCCGAGAAGTAGACATGCATGGACCCAACGTCGCGTCCATGAGGCGGTTCAACCACCAGCACGCGAAAATGCGCGTCGTGATAGAAAATGCTTTTGGGCTGTTGAAGGGTAGATGGCACGTGCTGAGGATGACGTACGCGTACCCTCAACTAGCCGCCAGTTTGCAGCAGGTGTGCGTTCGGCTCCATAATGTTTTGGAGGAGCGCGACGCTGCCTATCACGACGAGGCTCGGGAGGACGATGACGAGGACCCGTACTCCTCGTCCGCAGCCGACACTGCGGACTCCACGTGGGCGGCCGGCGCTCGGCGCCGCATCGAGCTGGTTAAAGCGCTGGCGCTGCCGTGGGTGGACGCTGCTACATAGCTGTTGCCAGCAGTTGCGGGTGGCAGTCTGCGGGAACGGCCGTACTGTGCGGGCTTGACGTAGGATGTGGGGCGATGGGGGGATGCTATTGTGGGTGAGTGTGGATGTCCTTGAGTAAGGGGCGGGCTGTCGCGGCCGCCCCTTGGGGGGGGGGGCGTGTTTGTGCAGGGGGCGGAATCGCTCATTTTGAGCGGGGAGGGGGAGCCTCTTCTGTGTGGGTGAGGCCGAGAAGACGCTTCCAATAGGGGGGGACTCCAATGCGGCCACCTTCGCTGTGGGATGGTGAGGTGCAAGCGCGGGCAGGGGGGTCAGCGTACGCGTGCACCGCGGGGGTTGTAAAACGCTGGGTGTGCTTTTGTCAAACACGGCTGATGGTGGGTGGGGGAGGGACCTCGCTTTTTTTTCTTCACATACCACATGTTCTTTTGCAAACAAGAGACAAGTGCGCCCCGCCGTCAAATCAAGTTACCCACTCACAGACCACGACGCGCCTTCTCTGCGTACGCGTTCATCATATTGACAAGCGCTTGGCGCACGTCATTGGCGGACGTCCCACCCTCTTCCCCGCTAGTCTGTTCCGCGTGGCGCTTGCTCTCTAGGTACTCGCGGAGGAGCCCCACGGCAGTATCCTTCTTGGCCTTCTTGCGCTCCGGTGTGCGTGCAGCAATCTGGGCTGCAGTGGCCAAGGAAGAGATGTCGCGGACAGGAGCAGCAGTCGCAGGGGCGGGGGGGCTCTCAGCAGGGACATCTAAGTCCTCTTCCCCACCACTCGCCGAGCTTCCTCCGTCCCCATCCGACTCAGGGCCCTCCCCGTGGTCTTCACGGGGAGCGTCGATGATGGCGGCCGCTAAGCCGCTGGCGTCACCGCGCGGCTCGCTGGCGCCTCCTCCACTAGCGCTCTCCCCTCCACGCTTGCCGCTCCCGCTGAGGACGCCCCGTGCCCCACCAACCTTGCCAGAGCGCGCCTGCGCGGCCGCCGTGAGGTCCAGGGGCTCGCGGACGGTAAGCTCCGTTGACACGTGCGACTTCTTGAACGCCTCCCGGGCGAGGTCAAACAGAATCGCGCCGCCAAACTTGAAAATGAGGTCCTCGCGCTGCGCCGCGCTCATGCCGGTTGACTTCAGCTTCAGACACGTGTCGGCGTACCGCGTGCGCATGTTCTTGACTTTCTTGTCCACAGCCACCGCCTCGCGGGTGCGCGCCAGCGACTGGTTGACGGTGGGAGTCGTGATGAAAAAAGCGTCCAGCATGGCGCGGCCCGCTCGGCGCTTCATATCGCCGGTACGGCTGGCGCGGCAGGCCGCCCAGTGGGTGGCCGCCGCGGTGAGGATGCCCACGCACTCGCCCGGAGTGAAGTTCTTCGAGCGGTTGATAGCGGCCGCGCCGCCTGCCGCCTTGCGCTTGCGCCCCTCGCCGTTCTGGCTAGAGCCCGCGCCGCGCTCTGCAGCCATACTGCTTGGGATGGTCACTAAGGGAGACAGCAACGGAGGGGGTCGGGGTCCGGGAAGGGGGCGGCGATCAAGGTAGGAAGGCGTGGGTAGGAGTACAGAGTGCGGTGGGAAGGTACCACTCGAAGACATAGAAATGAGGGCGTGAGGAGCACGTGAGGCTGATTATAAGGGTTACCGCCCCCCCTCAAAGGCGAGGTGCGCGTACCTCTAGGAGCGGCCAACACACGCGCCTCACCGCCGCCCTCACAAGCGGCAAAAAGTCGCTTCCCGCCGGGTAAAAGAAAACAGGCGCGCGCGCCTCGCACGGCGTGCGCACCACACGCGCAAAGTAGGGTGGCGCGCCCACAGCCGGTTGCGGAGAAGGGCGCAGGACCTTATGCTCGACGCGCCAAAGGTTGACAAAAAACCAGACGAGAGAATGCACAGCGAGAGGTGAACAGCTCTCATAAGGACACTATGTAAACTCCTGTAAGTAGGAGTTGCCATCTGAGACGAGTGTTGAGACCCGACTTAAGCCGCCCTTTTCCGTGAATCGTCCTCTGACATGGATCCTCGGACCGTCACTCGATATGGCCGGTCTCAGAAGAATGATCGGACGGGAAATAATCGCACAGCAGGTCACAGCATTTGAGGCGACCCAGCGCTGTAAGCGCGACTGAGCAATCGTGGCCTCTCGTTCAGGTTCTGCCCGGAGAGCGCCCTCGGTTCACCGCGGAGAAGGTCCGGGCGTACTGCGCCCGGAATGACATCGACCCTGGTTGCCCTCCCTCAACGTGAGGGAAGGCCACGTGGTCAGGTCCAGAGAGTGCTTCAAGTCGAAGTGAAACACAAAGGGGCTTTTAACTTCAGCCCTAACCCTCTCACTCTCACAACATGGGCAGCTGCCAACTCGGCACGCATGCTAAACTATCCACCACCACGACCCTCGCTCTCACGCGGAGGCGAGCGGCGAGATCCACGCCGGTAACGGTCACCACTAGTCGGTGTAGCAGCCGCCTCCAAGTTGGAGTCGTCATGAGTCTCGCGATCATGAGTGCGACGACGAGCGCGGCCACTTGCCGGCTTTGTCTTGCGCGCAAGTTGGCGGCGCAGACAACGGACCGACTCGGTCTCGGACGGGGCGGATGACTCCGACTTGGAGTACGACAACTCATCATCCGACGCGGAAGGAGAGCGCCGCGAGTGGCGGCGACGACGACGAGGAGGAGAGTAGGCACGGCTCGCCCGACGCTTGCCGCGCCCAAGTGGGGCGGACGAGGGCATGATGGAGCCGATGCGAGCCAACTCGGCCGTCATAAACTCCGCAACCGACTCGCAACTTGCAGTCGAGACGACAGTGCAAACGCGCTCCTCAAGTTGAGGGATCTCCGAAGTCTGGAGAGTCGCTGCCGACGCGGCCATCCATGAAATGGCGCGCACCAACGTGGTGATTAGCATCTCGGAAATCAATGCTGCGGACGGCAACACCAACTTGGGGTCGACCGTAAGTAGAGTGGCCCCCAAGGTGAGGGACGCAGGCGTGGATGACTCAATCGCAATACCGATCGAGATGTCCCCGTGCGGCTGGAGCGGAACGGGAGGAAAAGGAGGGGCTCGTCGACTTGGCGGAGCCCGACGGTAGCTGCGATCTCGAGTTGAACCCGCCGCGGCACCTTGCGCCCGAAGCTCCTCAGGGTCGGCGACCGCTACCACAAGGTTCTTCTCCGGGGGCGGCGCAGTGTGGCGCTCCACCCCTGGGGCATATGGGTAGTCCCCGATGCCCAACCCCTCCTTGAGTACCACGCGGCCGTCGTGAAGTTCACGGCCGACCCAGACGAACTGGCGAAGTGAGCCGTCGTCTTTGGGCCCACGCGAAAGTCGGCACAACTTGTGCTCGATGTTCTCCCACTCGATGAGCTTGTGGAGCTTCAACATCTCCTCGAGTAGAGTGAGTTTACCCGACGAGCACCCCTCAGCAACTTGCCGAGTGGTGAGCTGCTCCAAACCTTGGATCAGGCGGGGCGGGAGGCCCCAGAACATCCCACGCCTCTGGACGCAGGCCACCCAGGTCTACATGACCTCGAGGAGCCAGAGTGTCGCCAACACGGCAAACACTATGTGGTCCGGGCTACCCGTCATCATGACGGAGCCAAAGTGGTCCACCAACCGCGGTAGTAGCGCGAGGAGCCCATAGGGGACCTCAACTTGAGGCCTCCACTCGGGCTTGTTGGGGTAGAGTAACTCCTTGTTCGCCGGCGCTTGTTGCGCAAACTCAATTTGAGCCGAGGTCCCCAAGTAGGGACCTCGTCGGATGTCCTTCTCCATCCGCACGTTGAAGTGATGGACGTGGGGATCGGAGTTACGAAGGAACGGGGGGCAAGTTGCCACAACGTCCCATGTGAAGGTCGGCACGTCGCCGGGGCCCTCGGTAGTACCCCTGCGGGTCAAAAAGTTCTTGACCCGCTGCACGCCTTCGCCCTCTTCGTCGTCAAGGAAGGCAAAGTGGTCCGTCTTGAAATCGGGAGGGAATCCGACCCTACGGGGGAACTTCTCCCGTAGGCGTCCCAAGATGCGATCCATCGCTGTGCCAACTCGGCCGCAGCGGATGATCGTCAAGCCCTCCTCGTACAGGGACCAGGGTGGGTAGTACCACCTCCCCAGGGCCTCCCGTGGAGTAACGGGGCCTACCTCCGGGGGAGAGCCCGCCGCCAACACAGAGTCGGGTGGCGCAGGCATCCCATCCCCCGGGGAAACCGCGGAACTCCCTCCGGAAGTCCCAACGGGTGCTGCAACGCGAGGCGTGTCCTCCATGCCCTCGTCCAGGGAGTTAGACTCCACCCCGGAGTACACCATGTCTCTCCCCAAGTTGCGAAGAGGCAACTCGGTCGCAACTGCCCGAGGCCCACCTCGAGTTGAGGGGGACTTGGATCGTGGATATACCGGGGGCCTCTCCAGCGTGGGGTGGCCCGGGGTGAGGTGAGTGGTTGGGGAAAGTGGTGGTAAGGTGTGTGCAAGCTGCCAAGTGGGCGAGCTTGAGGAGGAGGACGGTCGACTTGACTGCCTCCACGTCGAGGTGACGTACCGGGGGACAGCGAGTTGCGCCCACTGGCGAGTGCGACACGCGCTTTTGTACCCCTTCTCAGGGCCGACCGCGTCGGTCGGAACTGAGGATAGGGGAGTGTGGCAGAACTGGCCCCACGCAGGGGGGCAGAGCGCGCCATACTGGGACGAAGGACGACTGGTCTGACCCGTTCCTCCCTTTGCATTTGATCCCGAATTTCCTCAAGTCAGGGATACTTTGATTAAAAATCCAACATGGATTTGAGGGTTTTCTGCATTTTATCGTCTTGAACTTTCGTGTGGCCCGGTGGGCAGGTACTGGGGTGGCAGATTCTGAGTGGCGAGATTTTGAGGGACCCTGGGGGGATAAGGGGATGGACAGCGGGGCTTGGCCTTGCTTCCCCGTCCCGACCAAGAAACTGTTGGTCCACTCACCATCTTCTTGTGTACTAGTGGGGGGATTGCCCCACAACAGAGACAGCGTGTGTGCGTCTTGCACTTCTCCCGGTTCCCCCGACACGGGAGGCAGCCTTTGTGTACTACCCCAACTTGGGTCCTGGGTGCGCGAGCGGTTTATGCCACACAGCGGGCGTCTGGCTGCAGACGTGGGTCGGCTGAGAAGGCGCAGAGAGAAGCGGGGCACTGACGGGGGGGGTTTCAAGACGACGGTCGTGAGGAGAGGGATCCGTCGCTTGTTTTCGCGCGTCGCGCGTGCGCCGGCAGCAACAGGCGTCGCACAGCCCCCGAGGCGTACCACTCACGTCCGTTTGGTGGACCGCGGCGCCTTGCTTGCATGTGACAAAGAGAAGGTCCGCCACAACCGCGGGGGAAGACCCTGGCGGGCTCTTCTGTGCCCAGCGTCGCCAGACACTCATCCCCAGAGACGGCTTCAATTTGCCGTAGCTGCTTTTCGGAACCGCAACCAAAACTCGCGAAACAGTCAAATTCGGAGAATGTTGCAATCGGACTTGTGTGCAGCACGCGACATCCCACGTGACAATTCGTCTTCGCACAAACGCTCTTGAACTCCAGAATGTATTGGAAAACAAAAACAGTCGGCGAGTGTGATTCGAGAATTACTATTGTCTAGTCTACTGCACATTCGCCTCAAATGAGGCGGCCTCGAGCCTGAAATGAGGCTCCCCCCGGATCACCGGAAATCGCCGATTTTGACACGTCTGACAAAGAAGAGGCTGTCGGTACCCGCGCCAGACAGCTTCCGCTCCGCCTGCAGCCCCCCCTGGCCACCTCCCTCCGCTTCTCTCCCGCTAGGGACACTCCCCACCCCCTCCCCTTCCCTTTGTGCGGCGGGGACTGGCTGTGGCGGGGGCGGCGGGGGCGGGGGCGGCAGCGGCGGCGGTGGGAACGACGGATCCAGCATACATCCCGTCGACCGCGTACGGGAAACTGCGCCCCGGCGGTGCCAGATTGCCAGGCCGATGGGCCAAAACAGGTCTCGTGGGGCGGCGTGAAAGGATACAGGGTCGCACGAGGGCGGGGAAGTCCCGAACGCGGCTGCTGGGAGACCGCTGGCAGGCAGGCCGCGTTAGAGGGGTATGGGGGGGGCGGCAGGAGGACATGAGGAGAGATGGAGGGGGGGGGGGGGAAAGCAGGAAAAGGAGGAGTGGGGTGGGTCTGCGGCGAGGGCGGCGCGTGAACGACTGGACCCGCTCATGCGCGACGCAGATGCCGCGGTTCGCGGCCGCGCCCGTCCCAAACCACAGTGAGGACGCCTCCAGCCTCTCCCCTTCCACTCCAGCGGTAGAGAAACGCCTTTGTCGCCGTTCCCCCCTGTGGGGCGCCTTCCAAGAGTGCCTACGGCCGCGGGAGTGGCGGCTGCTGCGACGAGTCGGCAGCAGGAGCGGCGGCGGCGCTCGTCTGAATGTCGCCAGCGTGGGGGTGAGGCCGTTTCTGGAGGGGGACGTGGGCGTGACGTGTCATCGCGTCTGCGCGAGCGTGTTGGGTCTGCACGAGGCCTTGGCAGTTGGGTGGCGGGGTGGTGCCACAGCTGGAGCGGTGGAGGCGGGGGGGAGAGGCCATGGTGTGCTTGCGCCGCGCAGGCGAGCGGGCGGGGAGAGAGAAATAGGCGGTGTAGGCATGGAGTAGCACACAAGGGTGGCGACCGTGGCAGGCGTAGCCGACGGTCGCGCCTCTCCCTGTGGTGGAGGACAGGAGACAAGAGGGAGTATCGGGGGAGGTTGGCTTCGACAAAAAGGAAGAATGATGCAAACAGAGGCACTGGGAAAGAGTACACGCACGGCGGGTGGGGAAGACTGCAGAGACGGGCAAAAGGAAGTAGAAACTGCTCATGTGGATGGCGTGCTGGACGGTCTCTACAGTGGTCGCTTACCACGCCGGAACGCGCGTCTGCGGCGCGGAAAAAAGTCGCCGACCGATGATTTTTTGTCGTTCTTGGGGTCCCGCAGTTTCCCCGGAGGGCAAACTGACTGCGCTGAGTCCATTTCTGGCGTCAAAAGCCTTCTCCGACGAGCGGAAGACCTCGAAAAATGGAGTTCAAAAACCGCCTCAAATGAGGCGAATCGCCTCAAATGAGGCGGTCAGTAGAATAGACACTATGTCGTATCCGTGATAGAACTACATTGTTGAGTCGAAGTACTCAAGGCCAACCTGTTGTGCCTGTATCAATTGTGCGTATCTTCGCCGCCACTCAAATCCCTGATTAAGTCGCCGCAGCGCAGCAGCCTTGCCAACGCCGGTGCCCACGGCGGGACGAGCCGTTATCCCACGTCGGTCTCCGTCATCGTCAAGTTGAACGGGGCTTCTCCATTTGTCGCTGGCCGTGACCGCCGTGCTGCCTGCGTCTCTGGGTGCAGGCTGAAGCGGCGGTTGCGGCCGGCTTTGACGTGCGTTCTTTTTCCTCTCTCAACATTTGTCCAGCCCGGCCGCATCCTGTC
Source organism: Pyropia yezoensis (assembly GCA_009829735.1). Lineage (NCBI taxonomy): Eukaryota > Rhodophyta > Bangiophyceae > Bangiales > Bangiaceae > Pyropia > Pyropia yezoensis. Next base: position 43,105,861 of record CM020618.1, read on the forward strand.
GTCGCAACGCGCCCCCTCTCTGACCTCGCGCAGGGCTTCCTCTGGCGCGCGCCCTATCTGTCGACACCCATGGCGGAATCCAGGGGCCTGGCGAAGCAGGACCTGGCTACACTGGATGTCACTACCCTGACGCCGTTGTCGCCGTCTGTTATCTCTCGCCAGGCGACGATCAACATTGGCACCATTGGCCACGTCGCTCACGGCAAGTCCACGGTCGTGAAGGCCATTTCGGGCGTGCAGACTGTCCGCTTCAAGCCCGAGCTGGAGCGTAACATTACCATCAAGCTTGGCTACGCCAACGCGAAGCTCTACAAGTGTACCGACCCCAAGTGCCCGCGACCGTCCTGCTACCGCGCGTTTGGGTCATCCAAGGAGGATGCCCCACCGTGCGAAGCGCCTGGATGCTCGGCGCGCATGTCTTTGATGCGGCATGTGAGCTTTGTGGACTGTCCCGGCCACGATATTCTGATGGCCACCATGCTTAACGGTGCCGCCGTTATGGACGCAGCGCTGCTGCTGATCGCCGGGAACGAGGCGTGCCCGCAGCCACAGACGTCGGAGCATCTGGCGGCTGTGGAGATCATGAAGCTCCGGAACCTTATCATTCTCCAAAATAAGATTGACTTGGTCAAGGAGGGCGCCGCCGAGGCTCAATGGGGGGAGATCCAGGCGTTTGTGAAGAACACGGTCGCTGAGACGGCGCCAGTGGTGCCCATTAGCGCCCAGCTGAAGTACAACATTGACGTGGTCGTCGAGTACCTGATCACCAAGGTGCCAGTGCCGCGGCGGGACTTTGTCAGCTCCCCACGTATGATTGTCATCCGCTCCTTTGATGTGAACAAGCCCGGTGAGGAGGTGTCTGCCCTCAAGGGTGGTGTTGCCGGGGGGTCCATTATGCAGGGCGTTCTGCGGGTTGGCGACCGCATCGAAGTGCGGCCCGGGATTGTGTACAAGGAGGACTCGGGGGCGGTGGGCTGCAGGCCCATCGTGTCGATCATCCGCAGCATGCATGCAGAGCAGAATGAGTTGGCCTACGCCGTTCCAGGTGGCCTCATTGGTGTTGGCACGAAGATTGACCCGACGCTGACGCGTGCCGACCGGCTGGTTGGCCAGGTTCTGGGCGCCGTCGGTAAGCTCCCCGAGGTGTACGCGGAGCTCGAGGTCAACTACTTTTTGCTGCGCCGGCTGCTGGGCATGAAGACCGAGGGTGACTCGAAGCAGGCCAAGGTCAGCAAGCTTGTTCGGGGGGAGGTGCTGATGGTTAACATTGGAAGTACCAGCACGGGTGGACGGGTGGTCGCTGTCAAGGGCGACCTCACCAAGCTCGCTCTGACCGTCCCCGTATGCACCGAAGTGGGGGAGAAGATCGCCCTGTCTCGGCGGGTGGAGAAGCACTGGCGGCTGATCGGGTGGGGGCAGATCCGGGCAGGCAAGGCGCTGGAGGTCGCGTCGGTAGAAGAGTAGGGACTGGAAGGAGTTGGAGGACGACGGGAAGGGACAGGGAGGGGTTGATGGACCCGGTAAAATTGGGGGCACATCTGCAGGAGGCGCAGTTTAGCGTGGGAAGAGGGCAATGGACCTCGTGTTTTCTGTTGTCTTTTCTCTACCGCATCGTGCACAGAATGCATTCTGGACCTGAGGCTCGCATCGTTAGGTGTGCGGCTCAATGCCGGCGACCCGTCAGGGAATGGGTCAGCGGCCTCCCTGGGACCTGCTCCGTGCCCGGCCTGGGACTCGCTCCATGGCATGCCGTCGCCGCCCCCCCGCCAGGAGTAGCGCGCGGCGCCGCCTGCGCCAGGAACTCTCACGACCACGCAGCAACGCATGGCCATGCGCACGCGGCCGCGAGGTCGACACGCACGGCCTCGCCGGGGTGGCGCGCCAGCGCCACTGGGTGAGAGGCCCACAGGCACCACTGGCAGCTCGCGCCACGGCATGGTTGTATCAGCTGCCCAGCCGGGCGGGCAGCGTGGCTCCCTTCGCGCAAACCCCCGCGTCAGCCACAGTAAGAGTCTGAAGGCCCCCTATGCCCTCTGCGCACTCATTGACTCGGACGCCTGGCGCCTGCGCCAAGCGGCACGTGCAGCAGCTATGGAGGTGACGTCCTCTGTGGCCGCCAGCAGCTCCTCTGCAAAATAAAGGGGAAAGTATGCAGAAAGGGCAGACGGGTGCAGGTGCAAGCACAGATGGGCACGGCGGAGTACCGTGTTAGTGGGACGAGGTTCCTGGACGCGGCGCAGCGCCTGCCGTACTCTAGTACCAAGTGGCGACCCATCATCCAGCAGGAGGGACGGCAGCGCAAGCGCATGCGAACAAAACAAAACGTACTCTCAATATTGGCCAGTAACCTCATGGTCGACTCGGCTTCCTCATCTAGCCGCGTTCCCTGTGCGTCCAATCAACAGTGCACGCGCAATGCAAAATGCAACAGCAGATGCGCCATCGACCGTGTGAGTTGGTCTGGGCACGAAAACAAGCGGCCAACCAATCGACGATAAAAAACAAAACCGATACATGAACAGGGCAGCCAAAAACGGAAGGTGTCATCCGATAGGAGAGATCCACACCAAAGCGGGACGGGGTAAAGGACGTCAAAGAGACCGACGCAAACTGGTACCGAAGAAATCCGCATTGTCCGACCCCCCTGAGCGTCCTGTCGTGTCACCCAGTATCGGCACGTACCAACTCCTCGTCCGATTCTGCGTCCGCGTCTGTGTGCGAGCGAAGCCCATCCACAGTTGAATCACCCTTCAGCTGCGCGCACCGATCACAAACAAGCACAGCAGGAAAGCAGAAAGAGGGAGAACGAAATGAGGAAAGAATGTCCAGCATCGCATCCAGAGAAACAACGTCAGCAACGGCCTGCATACAGGGCAACATGAGCTGCTGAGGATGCTGTCAACCCACGAGCAGCACCCAGCTACAACCCAGCCGCGGCCACCCGCCCCATAAGCCCGGTCAGCGGTTGTCGGCAACTACACCGCCAAAGACCAACACCACACGGTCCATTGACCACCCTCCCCTACCCTTCCCCTAAAGACTTACCGGCAGCTCCCCAGGCGTGCTCCATCGCCGCCGCCGCTCCTTCCCCCCTCCGCCTCCCCGCTCAGCCGCCTGTTCGCCATCTACCGCCGCCAGCTGCCGCTCGAGGGCCGCCAGCTCGTGGGCCACCCGGTCGCGTTCCTCCATGGCGAGCACGCTCGCCAGCTTGACCTCCACCACTCGGCCGTCCACGCCCTCGACCCGCCGCGCCGTGTCGCGGGCGGCCGCGTCAACGGCGGCGCCCAGCTGGAAGACACGGGAAGCCACTGCCCGGCGGGTGTCGAGGAGAGTGCGCAGGGCAGAGAGGGCGCCCACGGCAGCGGACAGGTGCTCGTCGCTGGGCGGGGGGGGCGGGTCCAGCACCGCCCGCAGGGCCGACGCGGCGGCCGTCGTTTCCGCCATGGCCACGGCGCGCCGCAGCAGGCGCGACAACGCAAGGGGACAAGAGGGGGGGCGAAATCGAAGTGGCGCCGAGAAGAGCTTTTTGCAGCCAGCAAGGAGAGCTGGCTGACTGCAGGGGGATGGGCGGCTGCGACAACGGCAACCTCGGGAGGGACCAGGGCATACACGGTGGACGCGCGGACAAGAACGGAATACGACGATGGGAGGAGGTGCCGCAAAGGCGCGGTGAGATACGGCCAGAGCAGACGCCCGATGGCAGCCCAGAGCGCACACCCACCGCCGCGGAGCCAGATGCGGGCGGTGGGAGGTTGTGCAGGCGTCGGGTCGCTCGGGCAGAGCAGAGCAGTCACGGTCGGGAAGGGTGGAGCCCGACGCTGCCGGTCGCGCGCGGCCGGCAGACACGCCGTTGGCTGACGGCCCGCGTGGCACGCCACCCCTCCAGACGGCCGGTGTGGCACCCACTGAGGAGCGTGACGAGGCAGGCCCATGCTGGATCCGCATGCGGACACCTTAGGAGGAGACTTAATCGGGCTTCTCCGCTCGGGCTCCTTCAACTACCCCACTTGAAGACCGGAGTAAAACGGAAATCTTCAAGACCCAAGTAGACTTGTTTTGTACTGTACATACAGTCCACCCCTCTCCGCGGTCAGGACTTGCGCACTCACCCCCCCCAGAGGAACAATCGGGCAGGCAGCTTCCACCCCTCCTCGGACACTTGACCGCGGGGCGGGCGAGTCGTGGCGGTCTTCGAAAGGAGCCTCGGGCCATGCCGTCCGCGCACACGCACGAGGGGTGTGCCTCCCAGCGATTCGCGTGAGTGGGGGGGGGTGTCGTGCCGCGCCACGCGCAAGGCCCTTGCAGCCAGGCACTTGAAGTTGGATCGCTACATACAGATGGCCGACGGCGCTGCCCCGCTGGTGAGCGGTGGGGGGGGGGGGGGCGAGGGGCGCGTCACGACCAAGGCGCCGGCAGGTGGCGTCTCTCAAGTCGGAGAGTGTGCTCGTGACAAAGACCGGCGGGGCCACACCGCGCGCGCATCCCCCCCTCCCCGGGGGGCCCCCTGACGCTCGCCGTGGAGGCGGGCACTCATAATTTCACGCTGCGGGACGGGGCCCGGCGCCTTGGGGCGAAAGCCCCCGGCCAAAGCCCCCGGACGACGGAGGGCGGGGGAGCACCGTCACGGTCGCGCCCGCCCCCTCCCCGCGGCTCCACCAGCGCCCACCCACGCCTCGGATGGGGTCCCACCACGCCCCCCCCACCACCCGACGACGCCCTCCCCGACGCGCCGCAGCGAACGTACCAACCATCCACCACCCACTCCCACCACCACCACCACCACCACCACCACCGTCCGCGAGGCGGGCCCCGCCCCCCGCCCATCATGATGCCGGGACAAGCCCCCCCTCTGCGCTGGCAGCGACGCCCTCCCCCCCTCTGCTGCTACACATCCCGCTGACGTGTCCCGGGAGAGGGCTTGGGGTGGGGGGGGGGGGGGGTCGTGGCGGCGGGCGGGGGAGGTGGAGGGGGGTTTAGGGGGGGAGGGTAGCATAGGGGCACCCCCCACGCCGTGCCATTTTCTCGAGGGGGACACGGCGTTTGGGGGGGCACCCAACGGCCGGGTGGCACCGGGGGGGGGGGGGGGGCTGCTGCGGGGGGGTCGGACCCTGCTGTCCTCCCCCCACCCTCTTCACCTGCCCGCCGCGCCTCCCGCTCCCCATTCAAAGATCACTCTGGGGGCACCTTCACGTATGGCCCCCTCGGGTGGGCCCCGTGTCCGCGTTTAGGCTGCCGCCGGGCTGGCCAGCTCGTGCGGGCCGTCGAGGCATGGGGGATGATGGAGGAGGGCCACGGTGCTGACACGTCGCCTGGTAGTGGGGCGGGCGTCGACGTGCATCGGCGGCGGCGAGTGCAGCGGGGGGGGCGACGCGGCCGCCCGCCCTGCCTTGTGGTGCCTACGGGCTAGCGGCCTTGTGCGGGGACTCTTGGGCACGACGCTCCCACTGCCACCCGCCCCACCCCGTCTCCGCTTTCCTCCCGGGCACGAGGCGGCGCCTTGCTCCCTGCCCGCGTCCCTCCTCCACCCCCCGGCGAGGTCTCGCGCGTCGTCATCTCTCCACCCCACGGCTGCCGTCGTCTCCCCCACCCCCCAGGCCGTGCAGCGGCCCAAACGCTCTTCCTCGTCTTCCTCGTCTTCCCCCCCCTCCCCCTCTTCCTCGTGGTCCACCTTCCCCGCCCCCCCCCCCCCCCCCCCCCGCTCGCCTCTTCGCGCACCAACCTTCGGCGCACTCTGTCCTGCCCAGCCCCCACCACCACCATGGCGGGGGAGGCAAAGACGGCGGGGGAGCCGCCGCGGCGGCAGCGCCCCCCCCCCCTGCCCCTCGACGCGGTCCCGTCGTCGGCTGCGGGGGGGGCGGCACCCCCGACCGCCACGTCGCCGGCTGCCGCCCGCCGCGCCCGCCGCATGCCGTCGCTGCGGCGGGGGTCCTCCTCACGGTCGGCGGCGTCGGAGCTGGCGGGCAGCCCCGTCAGTTCCCCCGACGGCAGCCGCAGTGGCGGCGGCAGCGGCGGCCGAGGCACCAGCAGCAGCGGCGTGGGCAGCGGCGGCGGCAGCACCCGCCGGGCGTCCCGCCTCCCGTCCTCCCCGCGCTCCATTGCGCACTGGCTGGGCGGCGGCGGGGGTGCCTCCCCCGGCGGCCGTGGCGGCGGCGGCGGCGGTGGCAAGGCCGCCGCCGGTGCCGCCGGCTGGGAGACCGCGTCGGCCACGTCGTCGGCCACGTCGTCCTCTGCAGACGGCGGCGGCGGCGACAGCGGCGGCGGCGGCGGCGGCGGCGGCGGCGGTGGCCTCTTGGCGGGGCCGCCATCGCCCACCACCCCCCCCCCTCCTCCCACCCGGCCCGACGACGGTGCCGCCGCGGCGGTGCCGCGGGACCTGCCCCTGCCGCCGCTGCCCGCCGGGGCGGGCCCCCCAACGGCGGCGGGCCCGCTGGTGGGGGGCCTCGTCGCGGGCCTGGTGGGCGCGTGGAACGAGGGCCTCGCCATGCTCCGCCTCCTCTGCGCCTACCGGGTGGTCCTCCCGCGGGGGGTGGTGGCCGACTGGTTTGACTGGTACGCCGTCTGGGCGGCCGCCGCCGCCGTCCTCGCCGAGTGGCAGGAGGTGGCACTGATGCCCGCCGTGGCCCCCCACGTGTCGTCGACGACTGGCGGTGGTGGTGGTTGCGATGGCGGCGGTGGTGGTGGTGGTGGCGGCGGCGGCGGCGGCGGGGCGGCGGCGTCGTCGTCGTCGGTGTCCCCCCCTGGGAGCCCCCGGGGGCGGGGGGGGCGGAACCCCCTCGGGCCCGCCACCCTCCGCCGCACCCGCGGGGCGGCGCGGTTTGCCATTGCGTCGGTGCCGCCGCTGGCCGCCACGTTTGCGTCGGGGCGAGTGCCCCCCGGCGCGGCGCTGCCCGCCCTGGTCGCCGCCGCCGCCGCCGTTGCGGCGGCGCTGCCGCCCTTTACCGCCGCCCTGGCGGCGGCGGCGGCGGTCGCCGACGCCGCGCTGCCGGCAAAGGCCGTCGGCCGGCTGGGCCGGTCTGCCATGGACGCGCTCGCCGCGGTGGTGGGCGCGGGCCCCCCCCCCGCCGCGGGGGGCGGCGGCCGCCGCCGGCCGGGGGTGGCGGTCGAGTGGCTGGCGCCGGGCATTGCAGCCGCCGCGGCTGCCACCACTGGACACGGTGGCGGTGGGGGGGGTGGGGGGGGGGGTGGGGGTGGGGGTGGGGGTGGTGGTGGCGGCGGCGACCGACGCGGGGCGGCGGCGGTCAAGGCGTGGCGTCGTGCGTATGCGGGCCGCCTGCCGGTTGGTGGTGGGGGTGGGGGTGGGGGTGGGGGTGGGCTTGGTGGTGGTGGGGGGGGAGGTGGTGGCGCAGCGGCGGTGGCGGGGACGGTAACGGTGGCCGGGGTGGCGGCGGCGGTGGCGGCGGCCGCCGAGGGCGTCCGCGGGGTAGGCGTGCACATTGACCCGGCGCTGCGGGCGCGGCTGGACGCGGAGCGGCGGGAGCGGGAGGCGGCGGCGGAGGCGGCCGCGGCGGCCGCCGACGCCGCGTGGGAGGCGGCGGCGGCGACGGCGGCGGCGGCAGCTGCGGCGACGGGGGGGGGGGTGGGCGGGGTTTCCAGGGGAGCAGCCGCCGCCGCCGCCGCCCGCACGTGAGAGGGGGGGGGAGGGGGGCGCAACTGAGCCGGAGGGGGGTTGCGCACAAGGCAAGGGGGAAACGGGGTTCCTTTTGGGCAGACGCTGTACGGAAAGCAGACGGGGCGGCTGCGCTGGGCGTGCTGCTCGCACGCCCAGCGCGCCGGGCACAGCGCGCATGGAGAGTGGATTGGCAGGCCGCCGTCGAGCGGGGGACCACCCGTCCCCGCGGCATGAAAGGCCGCGGCGCTGCGACGGCGGCAGCGGCACGCGCGGCGGGCGGGGGCGGCGGGGCAGCGGCGGCCACCTCCACCGCCACCACCCCCCCCGTGGGCGGGGTGGTGGTGGTGGCCGCCCCTGGCCATACCGAGCGCCGCCGCCCCTCCCGCCCGCCACCCCGCACGCCCACTACCTCGAACCCCTTTCCCAGTTTGGGCGCCCACGAGCCGCCGCCCACCACGTCACGTTGCGCCGCTCATAGTCACCGCCTGCACACCCCGCCGCGGCCACCCGCCAGGAGTACGTGGCGCGGCCCGCGGTGCCAGCAGCGTTCCACATCAGCCCCCCCCCCCCCCCCCCCCCCACCGCTTCCCCCCGCCCCCCCACCCTCTTTTCCAGAATCACGTACGCCGCCCCCGCCGGGCTGTGCGGGGCGACCGCGTAGCCGCGGCGGGCGTAGAGCGACCGGGCGGCCGCGTTGGCCACAAACACTGTCAGCGCCACGCCGGCCACGCCCGGGGCGGCGGCGGCCAGCGCTTCGGCGGCGGCCATGAGGGCGCCACCGACGCCCCGGCGGCGCGCCGCGGGCGCCACATGCAGCTCGTACACGTACAGGCGGGGGGCGCCCGCCTCGAGGACGTAGCGGAAGGACAGGAAGGCCAGGGGGTGGGGGGGGGGGGGGGTGGCGCTGCCACAGCCGCCGCCCCGTCCCCCTGACCCGCCCTGTCCACCGACGCCCCGCCCCCTGCCGTCGCGGCAGCGGCGGCGCCCCCAGCGGCGCCCCGCCCAGCGGCGCCCCCCCCGCCGCGCCCCCCCGCCCCCGCCTTCCCCGTCACCAGCAGCACCCAACACGAGGCCGCCAACAGGCTGCGGCGGATGCGCGCGCCCCCCGCTGCCCACCCCGCGGCGGCGGCCATGGCGCCCACCCCGGCGGTCGCGAGCGCCACCGCCCAGTCGAGCGTGGCCGCCGGCAGCGCCCGCCCCCGCACCGCGGAGAGGGGGAAAAGGGCAGACGGGGGGAGGGGCGGGAGGCGGGGAGCCGCCGCCGCCGTCGCCCCTCCCCGCACCCCCCCATGGGGTGGCCCCACAGGGGGGTCCCCCTGGAGGGGGAGGTAGGGGGGGATGCCCGCCGCCGCCAGCGGCTCCTCCACCGCCGTCGCCGCCGCAATGACCACGCGGCGGCGGCGGGTGGAGGCCGCGTCGGCGGCGTCGTCGTCGGGGAGGGGGGGGGGCGGGGGCGCGCCCGTCGTGGCCCTGGGGGGGGGGGGGGGGGGGGGGGGGGGGGGGGGGGAGGCGGCCGGCCCCGCCCGACGGCGCTTGCGTAGACGGCGGACGGCGGCTGTGAGCGGGGCGGCGGTAGTGGTAGCGGCAGCGGCAGCGGCAGCGTCATCTGCAGCGTCATCTGCAACGTCAGCGGTAGCGTCAGCGGTAGCGTCAGCGGTAGCGTCAGCGGTAGCGTCAGCGGTAGCGTCAGCGGTAGCGTCAGCGGTAGCGTCAGCGGTAGCGTCAGCGGTAGCGTCAGCGGTAGCGTCAGCGGCAGCGCGTTTGAGACGGCTCGGCGGTGACGACTCGATTGGGGGGGGGGGGGCAGTGGCAGCCGGCGGGCGGCAGCTCCGCAACGGCGGCGCCATGCCAGAGAGGCAAGGGTGAGGGGGGGGGGGGGGGGGGGAAGGGGAAGCCCTGTCGAAGATGGCGTGGCCGCGCGGGCGGTCGGTGCAGGCGGCGCGGCCGACACACACGGACGACACGACGCAGCCGGGGAGGGGGGGGAAGAGGGGCCAGGTGGGGAAAGGAGATGGAGGGGGGGGAGGGTGCTTCCGCCGTGGCGGGAGCCGACGACACTTTCCGCGGCCTCGCGCGGCTGCACCGCTATTTGTACCGTACTTGTTTGCTCGTTTGCTCCGCGAGAGTGAGAGTAGTGTCGCGCCGGGCTGCAAGGCGCTCTCACGACCTCAGATCAGATCAAGGGCTCTGGTGCGCGCTCGCGTCGCGCACGCGCGACTTGGAATTCAACGCGCGATGGGGAGGTGTGCGGGGCGGTGGGACCCACCTCCGCTCCGCCAAGGCCACGCGCGCCGAGACAGCGCCACACGGGCAGGATCCTACGTGGTGGTTGTCCTAGGACAACCACCACGAATGGCAGTTTGCCCGACGGCGACGGCCGGCGATTGCCGTCCGTCCCCCCCGTTTCCCCTGCGCCAAGCGCACCCTGCCGCATGGGGCCGTGCATACAGTGGCTCGGCTTAGCCGCCCCTCCGGCCGTCCGCATGGTCTGGGCGTCCCATCCCCTTACATGGCTTGGGAGGGAGGGGGGGGAGCCGGGCCCCGCCCCCGTAGCAGTGGCGCACGGCTACGCTGGGAGTGCGTTGTTTAACTGGGCGCCGCCGCCCCACGCAAGGGCCCCCCCAGGCCAGTTCACGCTGGTGTATCTCCCCCCGCCTGCCCCATCGTGTCTTCCCTTCACCACAACGGGCGCGTCCCGCCTCGCGACCGGTGGCTGCACCCCGCCAACGGGTCGCACGGGTGGTAGGCGGCGCGCCTGTGGCCGCCGCAGTTGCCTCAGGAACGTTGCATGACCCCCTCTCTGCCAGCCCCCCGCAGAGCTCCCCCCCTCCCCACCCCCTGCTTCCCCCGCTACCTCCTCTTGTGCTATGATGGCACAGCGGCCACGTTGACAAGTTGGATAGGAGGGCGGAGCCCGGGGGCCCCCCGCCATTCCCCCACGCTTCCGGAAGGGTTGGGGAAATGCGGGAAGCGCCCCTTGCGCAACGCCCACGCGGCCCCAACACCGTCGCCGCTGCGCCTGCGGCTGCGGCTGTCAGGTGGTGTGGGGCGGCACGATCTCCCTCCCGCGGCCTCTCCGCCGTCGTGGCTCGTGGCCTGTTAGGGAGCGGCGGTACTCTTGAGCGCTGCGGGAGAACGAGCGGATCCGGGGGGCGCCGGCTTGGACTGGGCGGGGGAGGGAGCGAGCGGAGAGGCCCGCCGGCAAGCCCCACCCCCCGACGCCGCCATTGTGCCTACATAAGGTGGCGCCTCGGGCTCTTGCCCCCCACGGTCATAGTCTGCTATCGCCTTACTCCCTTCCTTGTTCCCCCACCCCTCCCCCCCCCTGTGGATGCCGCCAATACCCCGCCTCCACCCACTCTTCCATCTTGCTCGTGTCACCTTTTTGAACGGACGAGCTGCCTCCTGTCAGCGGCCCCCTTCCTGCGGCCCCTTCCCCTCTCACCATGGGCGCCCCCATCGGCACCTCCCCCGCAGGCCTAGCCGCAGCCTACATGGCCGCCCGCGCGGCGGGGGCGGTGGCCCCCATTGCGGACCTCGTCACGCCCACGGTCACCATGGAGTCCCAGCGGGACGGCACCATCCGTGGGGTGCCCGCACTTACGGCCTACTGCGAGGCCAAGGGCGCCGCGCCCGGCACCTGGGGGGACCCCGTTCCGGTGGTGGGGGACGACGGCGCCCCCACAGACGGGCGGGTGCGGGTGGACGGGGTGGTCACCTGGCTGGGCGTCCGCATGCGGGTGGCGGCGGTGTTTGGGTGTGAGGGCGGGCGGATTGCGTGGATTGGGGTCGGCCGGTCGGGCTGGAAAGCGCTCACCGCGTGAGCGGCGGACCCCATCTTTGGGAGGGGTTGGACGGACGCGGACATGACCAGCAGCGCTTCCACGGGTCGCAGCGGCTGCGACGTCGGGTCTGCGCACCCCCTCCCCCCCCTCCCTGCACCAAGGGGGTGGCTACTACCGACCAAGAGGACAACCATTGCAGCTTTACCAGCTCCTCCTGTGCCGCTACGGCGGCAGCCACTGTGCAGGCATGAACGGCAGCCATGGTGTACAAGGAGCGGGGAGGTAGAGGGGTTCGCTCTTGGCAATGGGAAGCGCGAGGGAAGGCACGCAGGATGGTAAGAAATAGGAAGGGAGGAGGGGGAGGGGCGCGACGCCGCCACATCGTAACTGTACAGGCTTACTTTTCTTGTCGTTCTTGCCCATCTTCCTCACAGGCGACGCCCAGGGTAAAGACGTTGTCTACCAATGCCACGCGCGTCACCCGCAGGCAAAGCTGACGTTACCTTCTCCACGGTTGGCACCGCCAGCGCTGCCGGCCCGCCCCCACCGGTCTCTCCCGGACGGGTGCGCCTGGGAGTCGGGAGCCGGGAAACCGGCGGGCGCCCCTACAACGCCACGACGCTGCAGGTCGTGCCACGCCGTCCGTTAGAACACGTGGCGAAGAGCTGTCAAGAGTTGCCCCCAAAACTACATACATTTTTCACAGACCCCAGCCACCGTCCATCGACTTCAGCGAGGTTGGTTGCTGCCGACCAAAGAAATTCCCGAGAGTCGTGTCACCGTGCGTGGCGTAGAAACGTGGCGCGGTGTGACACCGCCGCCGCCGCCGCCGCCGCCGCCGACGCCACGATCCGGTGCGTGTGGAGGGGACGGCGAGGATCGCCTCCCGCGGGGTGCGGGCCCGCGGGGGGGAACGATGGACGAGAGCGGACAACGCGGGGAAGCACCGCGGCAGGCCAGCAGATGGCGGCTTCTCTGCGATTGGCGGGGAGCACGCACGGCGTGGGGGGAGCGCCGGTGGCGGTGGGGCAGCAAGGGAGAACGCGTCGCTGCGTGCGCGCGCACGAGGGTGTGGGGGGCCAGTTTCGACGCACCCCACGCAGGCTTAGGGGGACCTCTGCTCATGAGAAGAAGCAGGGGGGTGGCAAAGTACATACTGTAGATAGGGGAAGGGGGGGGGAGGGGGAGGTGACGAAACTGGCAGTGTGACGCCGGCGTCGAATTCACCTTGTCCTCAGCGACAGCCTTGATCCGGCGCGCCCCGCGCCGCTGCAGCCGCCGTGGATGACTGTGAAGGCGGGGGGCTGGGCTGGTGGGTGGGGCGGGTGCTGGTGAGGAGAGGGGACGGGCCGGCCAAGAGGAGGGGGAAGGTTTGTTGCGGGAGAGGGGGGGGAGGTGGAGCATGGGAGGAGGCGGGGAGCCCCCACCGGCAGACGCCCGCCCGCCACGCCGCGACCGCACGGTGGCCACCGTGGCGGCTGGGCGGGGCTGTGGCGGGCGCAGCCGCCTCTACGCCGGTCGCAACAGCGACAGCGGCGGCGGCCATGGCGGTGGCGGTGGCGGCGGCGGCGGCGGCGGCCGTGACACTGCGTCCTCGCATCCGTTTTACGGCGCACGGTGGCACTCGGCCATGAGAAACGGAAGCGGGGGGGGATAGCAGCCGCACGAGGTGGGGCATGGGAGGGTGGAAAAGGGTGGGAGGGTGGGGGAGAGTGCTGTGCTACCGAGGCCACTCGCCCCTCCATTCCCCTTCTCCCTACGTTGTCGACGTCGACGTCTTAACGCGGGCGCCCGACGCAGGGCGTTCTCCCTCGCCGCCGTCGCTCCGACAGCGCTGGTGGCACCTCCACCATTGTCTGCGCCTTTTCTTCTTCCTTGTTCCTGCTCTCCTGGAACCGGCACGTCTTCCTCTGCGGCGGACGTACTGCGCCATCTCTGTTTGCGGCGGCTGTTGATGCGGGCGTGGTCCCATCGACTGTCGCGTACCACCAGCCGGACCCGCGCCACCACTCCCGCCCCCCCCCCCCCCCCCATCAGTGAGGCCCAGCGGCGATGGCCCCACTACCACAACCTTGGCGGGTGGCGGCGGCGGTAGCGGCGGCGGCGATAGCTGGCGGCGGTGACCGCGGCGTCGTGTCGGCAGCCGCCGCCGCCGTCGCTGGTGCAGCCACCGCGAGCTCGCGGGCGGCGGCACAAGGGGTTGCCAGCCTCGCCCTCCCCCCGCCACCTCCCCTCTCCCCCCTCATCACCGCCCGGGCGCACTCATCTGCCCCGTTGGCCCTGTCGGTCATATCCTACACGGCGGTTGCGCTCGTGGCGTGTGCGGGTCTGGCGCTCATTGTGCTATCGTGCCTCGCCACGGGCCACGGGCCGCGGGGGCCCGCCGCCCACGACCCGCTGGCGGTGGCGGCCGCCGCACGCAACCGAGCGGCGGCAACGTCCGCTGCGGAGGCGGCGGCGGGGACGGTGTCGGGGGGTCCGCCGGCCTCCCACCACCACGGAGGGGTGACTGTGCCACCGGCGGTGGCCGCCGCCGTTGCCGACGCTGAGGCCGGGACGCTGGTCGACGGGCTGCCCCCCTCCCGTGCTGCGTGTGTCATTTGTCTCGATGGCGACAGTGACGGGGAGGGCGAGGAGGACGGGGAGGACCAGGGCGCGCGGGCGCGTGCACACAGCGGCGGCAGCGGCAGCGGCAGCAGCACAAGCAGCAGCAGCAGCAGTATCAGCAACGTCGGCGTCGGGCGCAAGGTGGCCCTCCCCTGTGGCCACGGCTACCACGGCAGCTGCCTCCGGCGGTGGCTCGCCACCGCCGACCGCTGCCCGCTGTGTGGGCGGGGCGTGCGGGCGGCACTGGGCATGGCGCCGGCATTCAAGGACGGGGGGGGGGCGACGGCGGGCAGCGGCGCCCTCCGCCCCACCTACCCCGCACAGCCGTTTGTGGGAGGGGCCGTCGCGCCACCGACGGCGCCACCGGCGGCGGCGGCGGCGGCGGCGGCGGCGGGATGGCCGCGGCCACCGCTGCCCGGTGACCCCTGGGCCGCCCCACCGGCGCTGCCGTTTGTCGGCGGCGGGCGGGCGGTGGTGGTGGCGCCGCGGCGGCCGTCGCTTCTCCCGTCATGGCCGGGCGCCCGCGGCGGTGCGCCGCCGCAGGGGGGATGGTGGGCGGCGGTGCCGCCGGCGTCGGCTGCCGCCGGCTGGGCCGCCCCACCCCCCCCCCCGATGCTCCCGTCGGCGGCGCCGTGGGCGGCCGCGCGTCTGGCCCCTGGCGGTTGGGCGGGGGGCTTGCCGCCGCCGGCGACGGCGGCGACGCCGCGCGCAACGCCGCCGCCACGGCCGCCGCCACGGTCGCCGTCGCCGTCGCCGTTGCCGCCACTGCTGCTGCTGCCGCCGCCGCCATCTGCTGCAGGGGGGGGGGGTGCCACGGCGGGAGCGGCGGGACCGCAGGCGGTCAAGGCGCGCAGCTAGGAGGGAAAAGGGGGGGTGGGCGGGGGGGAGGAGGGAGTTCGGGGCATAGGTATGGAGGGAGGGGTCGGACAAGACGCAGAAGAGAACTGTACAAGAGGAACAAGAGGTTTACGGGTCTTCTGTACACGTGATGCTCTACGCCAGGGCATGCCTCATACCTCTCGTTTGTGTCCGGCGCGCCAGACACTGCGTGCTCGCGAAAACACCTCCCGCCCCAGCAGTGCCTGGACCTGTGAGAGGTTCGTAGCGTCCTATTCCTTGCCATAGCCTTGATGCATGCCAAGCCCGTTGCCGCTGCCGCCACCGACACCACTACCGCCACCGCCACCGCCACCACCACCGCCACCACCGCCGCCATTGTGCGGTCGGTCGCGACCACCGCCCCGTCAATGACCAGGTTCCCCGCGACCGTGACGGGGGTGGTATAGCCCCGCCCGCGGCGACGGCCGATGCAGCTCCCAGGGACCCTTGGCAATGCAGTGCATCATCAAGAATAAAGTACTATCGAGGTGGGAAAGACGAAAAAGAGACATCCTCACCCCTGTGCGCTAGCGCCGTCAAGGTGCCCTCTCACGCGGGGGGGGCGCCCGAGCCCCCCAAATCCCCTGCGTCGTCGTGGCTTGGACCCTCTACAGGGGGAACCAGCGGCTCCCCAAGCAGGCCCGCATCAATGGTGACGGCTGCTAACGCCGCCTGCGCCGCCAGGGGATGCGGCAGCGTCGGCAACCCAGAGTGCGCCCTGTGGGCCATGGTCAGCAGATGCACCGCCGGCCACGCCGCCCCCGCTGACACCGCTGCTGCCGCCGCAATTGCCGCCGGCCACTCGTCGTCTGGCGCCGCTGTCGCGGGCGCTCCCCCCTGGGAGTCCACAGCCGTGGGGCTCACGGCGCGCCCACTATCGCTTGCCGTCTTGGCAGGGGTGTCACGCGTCGGCGAGCCGCCAGTGACCATGCTGTGCAGCTGCCTCTCGAGGGCGTTGCCGCTACCTCCTGTCGGGGGGCCGTCAGCGCCAGGCAGCGCCCCCATGGTGGCCGCCGTGCCCCCCCATCGACTGCCGTCGCCCCGCGCCGCCGCCGACGGTTGCTGCGCAGGGTCGTCGTCAGCCGCGGGCGGTGACTGGGACGGGCTCTCGTTTGTCATGGTCGTGTGAGGAGGCTGGGAGGAGGCGGCGGTGGGTAGTGTGGAGGGTGAGTGTGTTGGGAGGTGGTGCGGTGGGGGGCCAGGGGGGCGGCGCCATGGACGGCGGCTGGCGGCGAGGTGGGCTTTAGTACGGGCCAGCGGCCGTCGAGGAGGCAAGGCCTTGGGCCTCGCCGAACGAGGCGGTCTTACGACAAGCATTCCGCTGCCGCTGCCGCACCTCAGCAGCTGCCCATAGGTTCGCACGCACCGAGCCCCGTGGGGGGGGGGGACGAGCCCGGTCACCCCCCCCACAGACTGGAGAGTGGGCGCAAGGGGGGTTGGCACCACCGCAAACACCGCATGGGGCGGGAGGTGCATGGCGGAGGGCCCCCCTTTCCGGGGCTCATCGCGCCCTTGTCATGGCGCACCAACATAACCCCCAAGCAATGTTGCGGGGCACACGGGGGGTGTGCGCGCGCGTCGTCACCCTCGGCTTCCCCAATGCCCTCGTTATTCGTAAGACCCTCGAGCGAGCCCGCCGGACCGTCGCTGCCGGTCAGGAGCGCACGTGTATGCACGTGCGTGCACGCGGCATACAGCATCCGCAGGAGATGTAGGACTTTTTGACCCGCGATCGATTCCGCTCACACTCACGTCACCGAGGAGACGGACCGGGGCACGCGTCTCCGCGGACTGTGCAGCAGGGGCACGTCCACCTCGGCGTGGCGCCACGCAATGACCTCCCTTTTCCGGGGGCCATCATGGCCCCCCGGAAATGATGGCCCCTCGGGAAAGGGAGGTCATTGGGTCACCCCATCTTGAAGAGATCTGACCGAAGCGCCTCGCCAGAGGCCCCACGCACCGTGCGCACCGTGCGGGGCCGGGCCGTGGGCCGGTGTGTCTGATCTTGCGAAGGGCAAGGCTCGGTGGTCCGTCGGGCGGTCGTGGTTGAATGGTGGGGCAAGTGTCAGGCCCTCCCGCCAATGGCCGATCACGACTGTAAATCGCTGTGGGGTGTTGCCCCACAGCCGAGGTGCGATGCAGACCCTACATTACGTCTCTATGATAGAGCATACGAGGAAACGACGAACCTTGGAGCTGTGGCCGCGGAAGGACTCCTCCCCTCACCGGGAGTCCTAAGCGGCACTTTCTCGCAAGTGCCAACACGTCTGTCCGTTCATGAGGGAGGGGACGCGGCGGCTCCTGGTGGGCGGAACGCACCCCTTACGCACTCTTTGCGCAGCGCTTTCGGCAGCCTGGGCGGCTGTTCCCACCCCAGCCCCCCCAGGTTGGGGCGGCTGGCGCCGCGGCGGCCTTCAATCCCCTCCCAAACACAAGCGCTACCACACTTCATCTTCGGGTGTGCTACAGTACGATACCGTGCAGACGTTCAAAAGCCAGGTCGGGCGAGCTGCCACAACACCTAAAGTGTTTTAGTTCCTCCGGTCGGCCCGACGACACGGACGCGCCCGATTGCATGCCCACGCGAACAGCTGACCGGGGGCCGACGGGTAGCCAACCCCGCCCGAACCCCAACCACCCCCAGGCACCACCGCGACGGGCCATCCACATGCCATGCATGCATGCAGGCGTATTTATATCCGTCGAACGACCTACGTGAGAAGCCGCATAGTTCTCTAACTTCAGCATCTCATTGGGTATCCTTGAAGGGCCTCACGCACCATAGCCCAACCGATAGCCAGAGCTCAGAGGCCGCCGCTTACGATGGGCCAGCAGCCGCCCGGGTCTCGCCAATCACTTCATGACTATGTATGTACAGTACACACGCACGCACGGGGGCGGCTGCCACGCCGTTGAACGCCTGACAGGTGTCTAAATTTAGTGATGATGACGTTGCAGGAACGATGTGACAGTCTCATGAATAATCAAGACAAGGACATTGTCCTTGTCATGGCCCTCTGACCCGTTCCTGCGAAAAAGCCACTAACCTGACAAATGTATGAATTATTGACCACGTGGCGATCGGCCACCCCACTGCCTGCGAGGGGGGTGGCCGATCGCCACGTGACCAATAGTTCTAGGCTGCAGCCAGCTGCCATGACGCCTCACACTCGAAAGGCCCTCGAACTACTTACCTATGTCGTGCCTGACGGGCGTGTCGCCAGCTGCGCAGCGGGTCTTAAACCCTGTATCTTATTTTCCGTGCCGGCAGGCCCCGATACCATGCACACACGAGCTCTAAATTTCTGCAATATTCTTCCGACCAATAGAATCCGACCTGGCCCAGATTCGTTCAGTAAGTGATGGACAGGAGCGACCGATCTCGACGATTCCTAGCCGCATGTAGTTTGTACCGGCTCACAGCGCACGAGGGCATTTGGCCTTAGCCGATAGATCCCCCGGAATACTGCATTCACATATTTCACCGTGCATGGGAAGAATAGTTTGAAAGATCATCATCGCCTCGACTTTTAAATAATCTTTTGCCCAGGGGAAGGTTTCTGGTGGTCGCCGCGCCCCTCACTTCACCCTTCCGTGCCTGGGGCTGCCCCCATACCTCGTCCCGTCGGGTGTCCAGGATCCCCCACCACATTCACCGCAATCACCATTCGCACCCCGCGTCATGCCGAGAGCCCCCCCCCCCCTCCCCAGCATGGCCACCGCTGCCGACGGCCGTCGTCGCCGGAACAGCCTCCGACGATGCCGCCGCTACCATCGCTGCGACCGCCGCCTGTCACCACCGCGGCGGCGGCGAACACCACTGCCGCAGCCCCCGCGTCGATGCAAGCCTCCACATGGTCCGCGCCGCCCACACTGGCGGCGCGCTTGGCGGCAGGGGAACTGGCAGCAGCGCCGACCGACAGGCTACCAGCTGCAGTCACCGCCGCTGACGGGCAGGTGTCACTGCCGCGGACGGGGGCGAGTCACCGCCCATGGGGCCGCCACCACCCCCTACTACATTCTTCCCCGCTCACATGAGAGACCTGCGCAAGGAAGCCTCGCCACGCAGCCACCCTCAAACCCCATTCAGTTCAAGGTGGTGCCATCTCCTTACCCCCCCCGGCGGTCCCTCTCCACCATAACACATCGCCATCAATAGTGCCATCAATAGTGCAGCTTCTGGAAGTCCGACGACCGCAGTCATACGAGAGGACGCCGTTCGCTCCACTGCCTCCTTCCTGGGCGAGCAAGAACATTCGAAAACTTTAAACGTTTCCTGTAGCCCGCAAAGCGCAAATCAATAATCAAAAGCATCCCTAATCAAAACAAAAAACTCGTGTATGCATGGTACCCGAGCCTGCCGGCACGTGCGCGCGGCTAGGGTGCCATGCACATACGATATTTGTGTTTTGATTTGGGACGCTTTTGAACTTTAATTAGAGCTTACCGTGACATATGAATAGCTTGAATATTTGAATATTTCCTGCTCGCCATCAATCTTTCTCGCAAGTGGTGAAGATAGCGGCATGTATAGCAGTTTTCCGAATTTTGTCCTATGTGGACAAGAGCAAGAGCAAGTGTACAAGAGCAAGGGCCAATCGCATGCTCGCAGCAGAGGGCTTACCAATGGCGTACAGCAACACGTCTGTCGGAAGAACCTGATGATTGGCTATGGCCACAACTGCTCTCGCAACGAACGCTGGTTGGTCAAAACACTCTCGTTTTTTCATCGGATCTCGCCGGTTGGCCCTTTATCTCAGGTCATCTCTGTCAAGAAAAGTCCGAAGCGCTCAGCCGGTGCTTGTTCTGCCCTCGAAGTGGTCAGGAATCCCGAGAGAACTCCCGATCACACTGTTCGTACATCAACGGACCCTCATGCAGAGCAGTCATTGGCCAGAGAGGCAGCATCTGAGTCATATCATTGGTCAAACACAGTTTGGTCTTGCTCTTGTCCATATGGGACGAGATTGGGAGAACTGCAATAGGACAGACGTTTTTAGACATCCAGGAGGAGCACTTTAGTGGAGACACAAATACAAGGGTGAAGAGACAACTCAAAGAGGGTGAGGAGGGGGCACCATCTTATGACCCTGTGTTTGATGGCGGCGTCGGCGTGCGTCCTCCTCGGGCAGCTCTCGCAGATGACCCGAGGAGAACGCCGCGAGAAGAGTGAAGGCGAGAGGAGGGAGGGGGGTGTACATACATGTATAAATAGGTGAGGCTTTGTGGGGAGCGGGAGCGTGGGGCATGTTTGCGTGGGTCGCGGCCGTCCCGCCGCCTGGCACACGCTGACGACGCCGCCCTGCTCCGAGGGCTTCACCTGGGTTATGCGGCGGAAGGTCATCACGGCGAGCCAGGCGCAGCTGGCTCGCCTCGGACGCGCGCTCCTCGAATCGGGGGTGGTGGTGCTGACGGAGCGGCCGACACAGCCGCTCAACGGCTGCAAGGTGCTGTCCTACGGCGCGTAGGGCCGGCAGGAATGACTCTTGGGAACGGCTTTGAGAAGAGGGGAAGGGGTTGGGTGAGAGGGGACGAAGGTGGGGAAGAGACGGAGAGAGTTCCCAGAGGCCTGGTTTTCAAGGGACTACCAGCCGCTGCCGGGGTATGCCTTGGTCGGAGGCTGTCTAAACTCATACGTACACATAGCTGCGGACGTGCCAGCGCCTCTCGGAGGGGTGGCGGGAGAACGGGGGCCTCCCCGCATGCGTGATGCGGGGGGGGGACTGGGGTGCCTGTGGATGAAGAGCGGGGAAATGGACCAAATGGACAGTGAGAGAGGGGGCGGGGGCGGGGGGGCGGACAGATGGGCGTAGCCCCGGTGGCAAGGCGGTGACGGGAGGCGACTATTCGAAACCTACCCGAGGCCAACAAGTGTTCCAAAAGTCGACACTATATGATATTTCATGTCATTTTGTACGGTGGTCGAGGTCATGAGGTGAAAGGGTTATCCCAAGGATTCTATAGGCTGATGCCCGACGACCTTGCTGCGCTGCGGGCCATCCGTTAACAGGTCCGGCCAGGATAGGTCGAGAGCTCGGCACCAGGTCCCTACGTTAACAGAGAGGTCAGAATCTATTGGCCGGTTGAATTAGGAATCTCGTATGTGCATGGCACCTGAGCCGTGCGCACTGTCAAATGCGTGTTTGCAGGCCCCGCGGGTCCGGGCGTCGCCGCTTCTGCAATCCATAGAAAATTTTCACGTTCCCTGCGGTGCACGCCATGGGACCATAAAAACGATGCAAGGCATGCACATTTCGAGATTAGGCCCGAACTGCGCAAAACATGGGGCCTGCGGCTGCCTCCACCCAACACGTGGATGACATTAGCCGCGCCGTGCACACCATAACTCGTTCGCGCCAGAAACGTGCTGTAGTATAGCAGCGCCAATTCTCATATCGCTGTGCTACGGATCAGCTGACACGCGCGACTGAGCGGTGAGTCCTTGGAAGTGCGCTGGACGCACTCTGAGCGGGGAAGGCACGTCGGAATAAGCGCCTGTGCGACGAAAACGATCGCGCATCACGGGAGAGTTGCACAAACCCTGCACAGCACGTGTTCAAAAATAGCAGAAAAAGAGCTCCGTTGCACGTGCAAGCACAAGTGGAGTGCACGGGTTGCGCGACGATTCGAGAGGAACGAGTATCGGATAGCAGTGCATGAAACGAACGGAACAGCGGGCTGGTCATGCGCTGCAGGCCGAAATGCGCGACCCTGCAAACAGGTGCATTTCTCGTGAAGAGGGCCCTGCAACAGCCTGCAACAAAGAGGCGATCTCGGTCGCTGCAGAACGAATATGACCGTTCTTTACATGAGAAGGAAGGCCTTGTCGTCCTGATGACGGTTGTCGACAAGAAAAAAAAACGAGTAGGAAGCACGGTCATAACGCCGCCGAGCGCGCTCTTGCACGCGGAAAAAAGTCGGGCTTTACGGGGCGCCCCAGGGCGCCCCCCTGCAATCCCGTGCACGCCTGTTCGGGCCCGATGCACGGAAAATGAGATACACGGTCTTACATATTGCAGTACCCCGAATTTTGTCTCATGGCGACAATAACAACAACAGACCCTCAACAGGCCAATGGCATGCCTCAGAAGGCGCACCACTGGCCAATGAGTGCTCCGCGTTAGTGTGGAAACACTGCGATATGAGACTATCTCGAGAATTCTGCCCACATCGAAGAGGGAGCAGGCATCCCAGGAACCAGCTGCGACCTCTCCCAGTGCTCTTGAGTGGATCGGGCCGAGGTAGAGGGAAATCCGCCGAGATCGTGAGAGAAAACAACAGCTATCTGGCCAACCAGCGTTCGGTACCAGATCCGCCGCGACTGCAGCCAATCATCGCCTGATCAACAGGAAAGCCCCACAGCACGCTATTGGTCCGCTGCGAGCTCCCAGCGCGCGGTTGGCTCATGGCCTTGTTGTGACGCTGTTGCTCTTGTCTCCATGAGACAAAATTCGGGGAACTGCAATAGATCCGATGCGCTGTTGCTGCCGAGCCTCTTTTACGGTACGGTCCGTTGCCCAAAAAAGATACATCGAGCATTCTTTTCTCAGTCCTCCGAGAAGCTTCGGGCCACGGGCCTCGGCCAATCAGGTGCGCCTATAGATGCCCCGGTGTAATGGGCCCCACATGAGCGTTGGCCGGTCCCTTTTGGGAACCCGCTGCCAGCGCGCTCATTAACTGGGACTGCGGGAGGGGGCACACTGGGTGAGGAGGGCCACGACACGGGGGGTGGGGCCGGCGCCACGGTCAGCGTCGACGATGTTGGCCATGGGCGCGGCGGTAGCAGCGTCGGTGGCGACGGCCGCGGTGGCGGCGGCGGCGGCGGCGGCGGCAGCGGCGGCGTTGGCGTCAACGGTTTCGCGACGACGACCGCCACGGCGACGAGGACGACATGGGCGGTCACGACGACGAGTTTGGGGCTGGAGGGGGGGTGACGGCGACGGCGGCGGCGATGGTGGCGGCGGCGGCGACGGCAATGGTGCCGGTGTCGCCGGCTGCTGTAGCAGACAGCCCGGCGGCCGAGGGGGTTGTGGCGGCCACCCCGGCTGCCGCGGTGGCCGTGGTGTAGGCCGCTGCGGCCGACACGGCGTCGGTGGTGCCCGCGACGCCGCCGGTGGCGTCGGCGCTACCGCTTCGTCGGCGGAAGCCGCGACCGTCCAGACCGAGGCCGAGGCGACGGCCACGGCGGCCGCCAGGGCGGCAGCGACAGCGGGCAGGCCCCACGCCGCTGCAGCTATGGGGTTTTTGAAGGGGGAGGTGCCAGCAACGGTGTTTTTGGAGGGAGGCAGCGGGGCGCAGGCGGCCGCGTCGACGTTTTGGTGGGGAGGGGGGGGGTAGGCCACAGGCAGCTGTGGCTACGTTTGTCGAAGAGGCCGGGAGTGGTGCCGGTGTGGAGGGTAGGGGGGGGAAGGGGGGCAGGCGTCCGCGAGAATGGTGTACAGGGGGAGGGCGGGGGGACGATGGTGACGCTGTTCGCGTGGTGGGGGCCAGTGGGTGGAGACTGCGGGGTTGGTGTTTGGGCTGAGGGGTGTCGTGGAGGCGGTGGCGTATGCGGGCGCGGGGAGAGGATTTCAAGGGGTGGTGCTGTCCTCTATTGGTGAGGAGGGCATCTGCGGCGATGGCGGGAGGGTTGATGTATGGATGGGGGAGCGGGGGGAACGTTTTTCTATGCGAGATGTAGACGGTTGGGGTAAAGTCACTGTTACACCTGGAGTGGAGTGGGCGGCGGCGACTGTAGCGGCGGGGTGGTGATAGCTCCACGAGCGCTGGTACTCGTGCCTGCGCCGGAGTCTCTCTATCAGTTGCGGGCGCAGGGGGGCGGGCACGGCGGCTCCGACGGGCATGAGGTAAATGTGCGGCAGGGTGCGGTACTTCTCCTTGAACGGGAGCGGCAGCGATGTGGTGCTGGAATGTCGCACGGCTATGTGGAGACCGAATATTGGGGGGCCTCGCGAAGGGGGCGGTCAGCCCAAGAGGCAAAAAAGCTGCAAGGCACGTTGTGCACTTACGTCTCTTCTCACACGAACCACGCCCCAACCCCCTCACACCCCACAGACGCGGGTCGCTTTGCCCCTTGTTCCATGGGGTCGGACACTGTTGGCGCCAGCGAAGAACCCACTCAGTCTGGGCGCAGCCCCCCGAGCAGCGCTCCGTCCGCCGTTAGTGGACCCGCCCAAGTCCCCGCGTGAGGTACTGCCGCGGAGGGTGGCGGGGGTGGCGGGAGGTAGGGGTGGGATTGTCTCCTCGAGGTATCTGGTCCAGGAGAGCGGACCAGGAGAGGCAGGGGGACGAGAAACCACTTCATGAGAGGCACCAGCCGATATGTACACAAAGCCAGAAATGGCATTTCACACGTGAGGACCCGGCTTCTTCGTGGACCAATCAGACGAGCCCATGACATGGAACATTTACCCCACGAACGGCCATCTCAAAAACGAGGACTCGCTCACGGAAAAGAAACTCAAAACAATGGCCTCCAGGCACCCGCTGGGTTCTCCCCCAAAATGACCACCCCTCTTCCAAGCCTCTGCTAGCACATGGCCAAGAACCAGCCCCCGAGCAGTGCAAATCAATGCGAAAAGGATGGCCCCGTTTCAGGGTGGTCAGCAACCGGTCCACTCAGGGTGTCCCTCAGAGCAGTACACTACCAGGAGACCCAAGGACCTCATGAGTTCGCAAGGACCTCTGTGATACTACTGTCAGCATGGCGGCCGTGGACCCCGTCACAGCCGATGTGGTGCCCGGGCCCGAGCCGAGAAAAACCTCGATGTATCTTTTTTGTGCAACGGACCATATGGTACGTTGCACAAAAAAGATACATCGAGCATACTTTTCTCAAGCCTCCGAGAGCCTTCGGGCCACGGGCCTGCGCCAATCAGGTGACTTAACGGTATGACCCGGTGTAATGGGCCCAACAAGGGGCGCGGTGGATCCCATCCGGGAAACCGCAGCAAGCGTGCTCATCAAGCGGGACAGCCGAAGGGGGACTCGCTCGGTGGGGGGGCCACGACACGGGGGGTGGGGCTGCTGCCGTTGTCGGCGCCGACGAGGGTGGGGACGTCGACGACGGCGACAACGGCGACGACGGCGACGACAGCGACGAGGACTACGACAGCGACGACGGCGACGACGGCGACGGCGACGGCGAAGGCAACGGTAGCGGCGGCGGCAGCGGCGGCAGCGGCGGCGGCGGCGGCGGCGGCTGCGGCGGCGGCGGCGGTCGCGGCTGCAAGGACAGCGACGGCGAAGAGGGCGGCGGCGGCGACGACGACGAGTTTGCGGGGCGGGGGAGGGAGAAGACGGCGGCGGCGACTGCGACGGCGGCGGTACAGGAGGAGTCGGTTGCGACCGTGGGCGCGGTAGCCGAAGGAATGGTGGCCGTCGCCCCGCCAGTGCCGTTGCCCGCGGTGGCGGCCACCCCGCCTACCGTGGTGCCTGTGAAGCAAGCCCCAGCGGCCGACGCGGCGTCGGTCGTGACCGCGGCGGTATCGATGGCGACGGCGGCCTCCGCGGCGGTGGCCGACGCGGCGGCGGCGGCGACCAACGCCTACACGGCGGTCACGGCGGTCGCGGCGGCGGCCGCCGAGGCGGCCGTGACGGCGGGCGGGCCACAGGCGGCTGTGGCGACGTGTTTTGGGGGGGGTAGTGGCGGCGAGAGTGTTTAGCGGGGGGGGGGAGTGGGCGGCAGGCCGTCGCGTGGACGTTTGGGTGCGGTGGGGGCAGGCCACAGGCGACTGTGGCTACGTTTTTACGGGCGGGGCAATGGTGGCGCAGGTGTCTGGGGGAGTGGGGGGGAGGGGGGCAGGCGGCCGCGGGGACGGTTTCAGGGGGAGGGCGGGGGGACGATGGTGGCGCTTCGTGAGGGAGGGGCCAGTCGGTGGGGACTGCGAGGTCGGTGTTTGGGCTGAGGGGTGCGGTGGCGGCAGCCGCGCTTGGGCCGTAGGGAGAGCGTTCTAAGGGGCGGTGACGTCCGTTTTTGGCGGGGGGCGGGGAGGGGACGTTGATTGCTTCGTGGAGGGGAGTCCGGTCACGCGTGGAGGCGGGGTTGGTGTTTGGGCGCGGGCATCTGCGGCGATGGCGAGAGAATCGATAGCTGGTTGGGGGTACCGGGTTCGGGTTTGTCTGCGTGAGGGGAGGACGGGCGGGGTAAAGTCACTGTTACACCTGGAGTGTAGTGGGCGGCGGCGGCTGTAGTGGCGGTGGTGCTTGCGCCACCAGCGCCGGTGCCTGGGCCTGCGCAGGCTTTTTTTTTTTCTGTTGCGGGCGCAGGGGGTCGGGCGCGGCGGCACCGATGGGCAGGAGGGACATGCGCGGCGGGGCGGGGTACTTCTGGTGCAGCGGGAGGGGGGAGAATCTGGTGTTGGAATGGCGCAAGGTATTGTGGGGACCGACTTTGAGGGGGCCTCGGGATGGGCGGGCGCGGTCAGCCCGACGAGCTAAAAAGCACCAAGGCTTTTCGTGCACTTGCGCCTCTTCTCACATGAACCATGCCCCCCCCCCCCACGCCCCACATGCGCGCGACGTCTTCCTCCTTGCTCCCTGGGGCCGCGCACTGTTAGCGCCTACGCACCCGTCCGGGCACACCCCCCCGCACCGCGCTCCGTTCGCCGAAGGTGGACCCGCCTAAGTCCCCGCATGAGGGACCGCCGCGGAGAGTAGAGGGCTGAGAGGGGTTGTCTCCCCGAGGTGCCTGGACCAGGAGAGGGGAACTGGAGAGGCAGGGGGGGGGGAGACCGCCTCATGAGGAGGTGTGCGGGGCACCTGCCGATCGTGCCCGAAAGGGCATGGTACACATGACATGACATTGGTTCACGAAGAAGCCTGGTACACATTGTGTACCAGGCTTCTTCGTGGACCAATCAAACGAGCCCATGACATGGAACACTTACCCAACAAACGTCCCTCTCAAGAACGGGGACTCGGGAACGGAAAAATAATCTCAAAACAATGGCCTCCTGGTGCCGCCCGGCTCCTCCCCAAAATCGACTACCCCTCTTCCATGCCTCAGTTGGGACATGGGCCCGGTCCGACCCCCGAGACGAGCAAAACAATCCGAAAAGGCAGTCCCCATTTCAGGGTCGCAAGCAACCGGTCCACCCAGGGTGTCCCTGAGAGCGGTGCACCAGCCAGGAGACCCAGAAACCTCATGAGTTCGCATGGACCTCTGTGATCCTTCTGTCAGCATAGCGGCCGTGGACCTCGTCACAGCCGGTGTCCTGCCCGGGCCCGAGCGGAGAAGAACATCGATGTATCTTTTTTGTGCAACGTACCATAGACGCGCTTCTTCCCAGTGTACACTGTACTGTACTGTACAGGACAGTTCGAGCGTCGGCAATGAAACGCGCTTTCACCCGTTGCATGCCTCTTCTGGCAAACATCCCGATGAAATTCTCGGGCCCTGTTTCACCCCGTCCTGCTTCGACTTTCCTTGGTACGAAATCTTGCTGTTTGTCCTTCCCCCACCCCCCTTCGCGGAAGGGGGAGAGCGCAAGGTCAGGGATGTCCGCGGCTGCCCCCGCCGTACGTCGCGCAGCGGAAGCAAGATCCGCCGGGAGAGCGCCGACGCCACCCACCATCGGGGGGAGAGGGCTGTGTGGGGCGGCAGGGGGGGGGAGGGAGGGAGGGAGAGAGGGGGACCGCCCCCCCCACCCCGCCCCCTTCGCCGTCTCAGCCTGCCCACGACATGATCCGCGTTGCTTGGCGCAGTGGCACCCGCGACCGAGGGGGGGGGGGGGGGGGTGTTTGGGGAGCGGCAAGGGGCAGGCGGCCCCCGCTGCTGCCGCAGCCTGCTCGATAAGTGCACAGGCAAGGCCCCCCCGGCCGCCCCCCCGTACCGACGACCGGGGCACCCTGGCCTGTCGTGGCACCTCGGCAGGCTCCCCGCCGGGGCCCCCGACTGGGCGCACCCACACGGGGGGGCCGCCACAGAGGGGGGGAGGGGAGGGGGAGAGGGGGGGGGGAGTGGTTGACGGACGGCGGCACACCACCTGTCCCCCACCTCTCCCGCCGCCGCGGCCGCGTTTACGCCAGCCACTGGGGAGGGGTGGGCGCTCCCTCCCCCAGCCGCCGGTCGCCCACCGCCGCTGCCGCCGCTGCAGCTGCGGACGCTGCGGCCGCTGCGGCCGCTGCGGCCGATGCCGCCGGCCGCTGCCGCCCACCGGGGCTGTTGTCGTCGTTGCCATCCCGCAAAGCGGCCGCCGCGCGCGCCGCGCGCGCCGCGGCGGCGGCAACGGCGCCCACCCACGGGCGGCGGGCGGGGAAACGGGGGCGTCTTCAACGGTGGCCGAGCGCGGTGGGGGCGAATGGGGGCCACCACCCCCAGGTCGGGCGCTCTCTTCCCACCTTCCCTAACCCCCCCCCCCCCCCCCCCCCCCCCCCCCCGGCCCGCCTGTGCCTGCCATCGTCGGGTTCCTCCCCCCACCCTTGCCTGCCGCCCCTTCTCCGCTTCCGCAGCCGGTCTCCCGCCGCTCGTGCACACCTCCATCGTGGGAGGGGAACCCCGATGTGTGCGTGTACCGCCCCCCGCACGGGAGGCGCCCGCCGCCGGGACGGGGTGACACCCCCGTCGTCGTGCCATGGCAACGACGACCGCCCGTCGTCCCCCAGCGGTTCAGGTAGCCAGTCGTGCGCGCACGCGGCGCGGCGGCAGCGGCGGCAGCGGCGGTTGCGCCACTGCCGCGCTGGCGGCGGCCGCGGTGGCCATACTGCTGGTGGGAGCGGGGGGGCGGGGGGCGGCGGGGAGACCTCTCGGCAGTCCCACCACTGCTGCGCCGCTGACCGCCGCCGCCACCGCCGCCGTCGCCGCTGTCTGGGGCGGCAGCGCCGCACCGCCGGTGTGGGGCGTGCCGCCCCTCGTCCATGCCGCCGCCGTGGCTGCGGGTAGAGGCGGAGGAGGCGGCGGCGGACACGGCGGAGGCGGCAGAGGCGATGGCGACGGCGGCCGTGAGGGGTACCTCCCTGGGGACACGGACGAGGCAGGCGCCAGTGCAGCGGCCGCGGGGTGCCCGCCGCCACCATCCCTCCCAGCGACAGTGGCGGCGGGGTGTGCGCCCCCACCGCCCCCTCCGCGGATAGAGAGGAGGCGGCGGTGACGGCGGCGCCTGCCGCCGACGGGGCGGTTGCCGACGCGACGCCGCCGGCGGACCCGCCTGTCGAGGCGGCCGCGGCCGCCGCGGGCGGTGCATCCGCCCGTGGGTACTCGTCTGGAAGCAAGCCGTCATCGCCGTCGTCGTCGGGGAGCAAGCCGTCGTCGTCGTCTGGGAACCGGCCCTACAGCAGCAGCAGCAACAACCGCAAAGACCGGTACGATGACGACGATGATTCGGGGGTGCCCCCGTGGCGGGTTGGAGTGGCCATTGTCGGGGGCTTGGCCGGTTTTATGCTCCTCGTTGGCGTTTGGATTTTGGTGATGAACAAGCGAAAGGCTGCCAAGGAGGCGGAGAGGGGAGTGGGGAGCGGGGGGGGTCGAGGGAAATGGTGAGGGTCGACAAGGAGAGAGAGCCTTCATCGCGTGACAGGCGGGGAGAGACTGCTGGGCGTGACAATTTTGCCGTAGGCGTGTGCTCACGGCTCCCTTGTGGGCATGAACGTAGCTCTGGACGGAAACCGAGGCAGCCGCTCCCATCCACAAGGGCCCCACAATCGCCAGGGCTACCTGCTCCGCATGACGACTTGGTCGACCGCCCCTCCACCCCGCCGCCAGCCGCCAGCCGCCACCCCCGCTCTGCAGAGTGGCATGGTGCAGGCTGAGCGCCCTTGTCGTTGGCACCCGTTCGAGGGAAGCGCGCCCGGCTCCGAGCCGATGTGCATCGCGGTCGCGGTGGCGCCTCGACAACGACGTCGGCGATGGTAGCGCTGCGGGTGTGGTCGGGCGGCGCGCTAGCTCCCGCAGGGATGTGACGCGCTCGTGGCCCCCCCGCGAGGCCCCATCCTGCTGCCGCTGGACGACATCAGCCTGTCGCCGCGAGGTTGCACCCTGTGGCGAGTGCTGTTTTACCCTCGTCTTTTCATCCTCTTGATGGCAGCGGCAGTGGCCCACTTGGCCCCGCCGTCCGGTCCTTTGGTCAGCACTGCCCATCGCGGCAGCCGCCACGACGCTCTGTCTGCCACGTGCGCGCGCCGATTAGCTAGAGTGGGACACAGAGTGCCCCCTCGTAGACACTCCCGAGTGTGCGGGGGGAGCAACAGCCCGGTCGCGCGAGGAAGGAGATGGCGGGAGGGGAGGAGGACGGGCTGACCCCCAACCTCAAACATGCTTTTTCGTGGCGCGAAACTTTGCACCTTGGAGGCCGTTCCCGCTCATTCGTACGCGCAGTGCTGGGCAGCCAGCCGCCTCTGTATGGGAGCCATGCGATTGGCTATCATCGCGCTTGCTTTTTTTTTTCAACATACATGCGGCTGGAAGATGATCTGTACTCCACGTCTCCCGCCCCTCTCGTGCAAGTCCCCACCACGTTCACCCAGTGCCACCATCGACGACGATTCCATCCACGAGCGTCGGAAACAGCCAGCTGGAATGCGCGCCTGGCGTTTCGACGCCACCTGATGCAGATCACCGCGGAGCGTGGACGAATGGGGTGGCAGCGGCTGTCCCAGTCCGCCCTTTACACCAGCACCACTGGGCGCTGCCTGCGGCCGTGAAGGCGCGCCAATTGGCCCTCGCCGTCGCGCAGCTGCACGCAACAGACGATGGGCGACCCGTGCCACCAATGCAGGCGAGCACAAAACACTGGATTGCACCCTGCGGAGGGGGGGTGAACTGGTGGTGAGCCGGGGGGTCGGCGGGGTGGCAGCTCCTGGCAGGCAAGCAGTCGCCGTGCCCCTCCATAGCCATACGACGCGAGACACCCCCACCGCCACGAGTGGACCCCCCCAACACGGGGTTTCTCGGCGGCCTTTCGCGCCACTCACCCAGATGGCAGCCCCCCAGACAGCGTGTGATGTTCCAACCGATGGGCGGCGGCGGCGGCAGGCGTGCCCCCCCCCTCACCACGCCGCCCACGGCCCGTGCGCCCGCCCGGGTGGGTACACCCGTGCGACGGCACATCACCCTGAATCCCCACGACGCATGCATCTACAGCTCATGCACGCACGAGGGGGGGGTGGTGTCTTTGTGCCCAACCCAGCCGACGTCACCACGCCACCTACCTCCACCCGTCAGCCGGCGCTACCCTTGTCGCTGACGGAGGGTGTGTCTACCTAGCCGCGGTTGCTTCTGCCCCTCCGGCTGGCAACATCCGGCATCTTCCTGGTTGTTGGCGTGAGCGTGAGCGGGGCGTTGCATCCCCCTGGGCGCGCGGCCTCCCTCGTCGTGCTCACTTGCGATCCTCCGCCCCCTCGCTCCTTCGCTCCCCCCTTCCCCTCCCCGCTCCACCCTCCGGCCATGACCCCCGCACAAGCAACGTGGGGCGCTCTTCCACTCTCCCCCCCAACCCTGCTCTTTCCCGTCGCGCGACAAGAGGACGCGCCGGTGCCCAGCCCCGCCCCCGACCCTGTCGACGGCCCGTCCCGTCAGACGCTCCTGCTCAGCGGCGGCGCGTTTGCCTTCATCCCCTTTACCTTCCTCCTCCTCTTTTACGTGTGCATGCGCCGCGAGTTCAAGCGCTCCCTCCTCCGCCGCCACCAGGCGGGGCTGGTCCTCCGCGCGGCCTCTCATGGCGGCGACGTGGTCATGGGCGGCGGCACGGACAGCCGCGGGCGGGCAGTCCCTCCCCCCTCCGGCAGTGGCGGCGGCGGCAGCAGCAAGCGGCAGCGCTATGGCGACGCTGACGCGGTCGCGTCGGCGCTGGCGGTGAAGCCCCTCCCCGAAGGTGCCACTACCGCCTGTGCGATTTGCCTGGACGAGTCCCACCCCGACCGCACCGAGGCGGGCCTCGCGTGTGGCCACACGTACCACGGCGCGTGCATCCGGCAGTGGTTGGCCAAAGCCGACAGCTGTCCGCTGTGTGCGTTGCCGGTGCGCGACGCGCTGTTTGCGGCTGCCGAGAAGCGGGGCTGGGGGGGAGGGGGGGGCAGCGGCGGCGGGCTGGGAGCGCCCATGGCGGAGATGGGCGACGACGTGACCGTGCCAATCGACGACGATGACGAGCCGGACGATGGGGGGACGGCCGCTTCCACTGGGGCGGCGTCGGGGGCGGCGATGCGCACGGCGGTGGGACCGTCCGGCGTCAGTGGCCTGGCGGGGAGGGACGGGGGAGAGGGGGTGGCGGCGGCTGCGGTGTCACGACCGCCCGCCATGGCCCCTGACACGGTGGTGATGATCCGCCCGAGCGGCTTTGACCACCCGCCAGTCGTACCACCGCCCGTGGCGGCGGCGGTACAGTCGGTTTGATTTGGTGGGGAGAGGGCGCGACGGCGGGTAGTCGCGCCGCCCGCGCACCGGTACCTGAAAGGTGTCGGGGGCAAGGAAGAGCATGGATGTGAGGGTGCGTGTGGTCCTCTTTATCATGTATTGTATGTATGTCCTCTCCATGTGACTGCGCCAATAATAATCGACCGGGCCCGTTTTTTTTTCTCTCGTACTTCTCCCTTCGTCCCTCCACCCACCATGTTCTTCATGTGTGTATGCCAGCAGCCACTTCACACGTGTCGCTGCCCGCGTGCTCACTGACGGCCTCTTTTCTGGGCTGTCACGCATTGGTGGATGATGGGGAGGGGTGGTCCGCTGCGGCCGCCCGGCCGCTACCCGCGGCAGGCAATGCCTGGCGGCCATGCTGCGGGCGGTACCGTGTATCTACTCCCCTACCCCCCCACTCCCCCAATGCGACACGGCCACCCGAACCCCCGTGCCCCCTCTCGGTCCCCACGCGCGGAGGTGGGCGTTACCAGACGCGTGGGAGGGTGGCAGCGGCAGTCGCTGCGGGGCGGGGGTAGTCTGGTCGCCAGCGCTGTAGCTTGAGCTCACCTGACGGGCCGCGTCGGCTCTCTTCAATGATGGACCGACCACCAGGGACAAGGCATGACATTGACAGTACCGTGCTCTGTCCCGGGCGTGCGGGCCTTTGGACCCGTCCTGGGCTGGCCACCAGGCCTCGCCCGCTCGATGCAGCGTCTTGGTCCAGCACCGCCCGCGTTGGCGGGCCTTTGGACCCGTCCTGGGCTGGCCACCAGGCCTCGCCCGCTCGATGCAGCGTCTTGGTCCAGCACCGCCCGCGTTGGCGGGCACGCGCCAAGTGGGCCTACGAAGCTCGACGTTGTCGAGCCATAGAGCGAGCAGTTTTCATCTGGCTGGCCGGCTTGAATAGAACATGTTTTGCTTTCGTTCTGGCCTTCACGACCGTTCGCGTACCTCGTCGGGTCAGAGTGACTGGCCGCGCGGGGTGGCGACAAAAGGTCCCACACATATAAAGGACGCTGTGAGGCACGCCAAGTGCCCCCCAGCGTCGCACGGTACAAGAAATAGAAGCACAACGGCGATACCGACAAGGCGCGCGCGTCGCCCCCGTGCTCACCGCCCGACACCCTGCCGCGGGACCAGGGACCGGCTGCTGCTCAAGAGCCCCGCCCCCGCCCTCCGCCCCCCGCCACAACCGCCGGTCGGTTTCTCGGTCATGCGCACGGGTGCCCACCCACCCCTGGGCGCGCAGTATTAACACCACCGCCCCCTGCATCGCGTTGGCTGCCGCCCGCAGGGCGACCGACGTCGATCACGACCAGGGGGAGCTGCCGGTCATCATGACATGATGTCATCGGCGTTGACATCGCTCGCCCTCCCCCCCCGCCGAAATTGCTCACGGCGGCAGAGAGCGGGGGGGTGACGTGAGGCCACTCCCGTGCGTCGGTGGGAGGGGTGGCCGAGCGTGGGCGCGCCGGTTGCGCGGCCCGGGCGCGGCCCGCTGCTCCGCACCACCCGGTCACCCGATGGGTCACCCCGTCCTCTCCGCGCTGATGAGCGCGCCCACCACTGTCGGCGGTCGCTGCTCACGCCCGGATTTCGCACGGTCGCTGCCCCCGCGCGTGGGTGTCTGGCCCTCCCCGTCAGCGACGCGCTCGCCCGTCGCCGCCACCGCCCCCCCCACCCGCGCGCCACTGTGATGACAACAATAACGATAGCAGCGGCGAAAAGAGGCTCGTGTGTGTGTGAGCGGGGGCGAAGGTTGGCAGTGGGACGGGTGGGCGTGTGTGGGCGGGTGTGTGGGGCCAAGGCCGTGCCGCGTGCTGCCGCCATCCCCCCTTTCCCTCCGGCCCGCACCTTTCTTCTTTGCCTCTTTGCCCCACGAACCATTGCCAGTGACCATCGCCTCCGACTTGCGACGACCAAGTTGCTCGCGGTATTCGGCAGTACTCTAATAATTTCTTTGCCTCCTTCCACACGCTAAACATGCCACGTGTTCTGTGGGTGGCCAAGCGGCTTTGCGCGCTCCGCCTCGATGCCTCGGTCTGTGTCGCGCTGCCCATCGACGTACACGTCCTCCGTACCCGTCCTCACCACCACCACACGGCCGTCGGGGTTCGGCGCGGCGTGTCGTCTACCGGCTGGGTCGCGAGTATTGTAGCCGCTGCCGCTACCTCCGCCGCCGCCGCCAGCCTCTGCGTTATCCCGATACCCGCTGGTACTCAGCGGCAATGCCCGCCTGACGGTGGGCCCTTGTATTTGCTTCTCTTTTTCTTGCGCTGCTTCCCGTTCCCTTCCCCTTTTGCGCGCTCTCTGCCGTTGGCCAGGGCTCCGCACCGCTGCTGGGACCTTCGCGGACCATGGGCGCCTGGCGGCGGGTTTTGCCGGCAGCAGCGGCGCCCGGCGGCGGCCGCGTCGCTGTGGCCGCGGCGGCCGCCGCCGCCCGGCGGGCAGCCACCCGGGTGGCGGGCGGTGGTGGCGGCGGCACCGCCGCCGCCCCCCCAGCGCCCCCCGCTGGGCCTGGGGGTGCACGCCAGGGGGGGGCGCCCGGCGCACCCCCCCTGCCCCCCCCCCTCCCCCCCCGAGACGTGGCGCCGTCGCCTGCCGAGTGGCTGGAGCGCGCCGCCGCGGAGCTGCGGTCGCCGTCGCCCGCGGCGGCCGAGGCGGCGCTCACCCGCCACACCCCCGAGGGCATCCCCATCAAAGCCCTCTACACGTCTGCCGACGTTTCTGCGGAGCGGCTGGCCGCCGAGGCGCTGCCCGGCGTCCACCCGTACACCCGCGGGGTGCACGCGACCATGTACACCCACCGCCCGTGGACGGTGCGGCAGTACAGCGGATTTGCGACGGCGGAGGAGAGCAACGCGGCGTACAAGGCGGCGCTGGGGGCGGGTGGCAAGGGCCTCTCCGTCGCGTTTGATCTTGCCACCCACCGGGGTTACGACTCGGACCACGAGCGGGTTTCGGGGGATGTGGGCATGGCGGGCGTCGCGATTGACAGCGTGGAGGATATGAAGCGCCTGTTTGAGGGCATCCCGCTGGACGAGGTGTCCGTGTCCATGACGATGAACGGGGCGGTGGTGCCGGTGCTCGCCTTCTTTATCGTCGCCGCCGAAGAGGCGGGCGTGCCCGCGTCGGCGCTGCGGGGCACCATCCAAAACGACATCCTCAAGGAGTTTAACGTGCGCAACACGTTTATCTACCCGCCCGCCCCGTCGCTGCGCCTCATCTCGGACATTATGGCATATTGTTCGGCCGAGATGCCCCGCTTCAACACCATCTCCGTGTCGGGCTACCACATGCTCGAGGCGGGCGCCGGGCCGGCTCTGGAGCTGGGCCTCACCCTCGCCGACGGCCTCGAGTACTTGCGGTGCGCCAAACGGGCTGGGCTGGCCATTGATGCGGTGGCACCGCGGGTGTCCTTCTTTTTTGGTATCAGCATGGACTTTTATGGGGAGGTGGCCAAGCTCCGTGCCGCCCGGCGCCTGTGGGCGAATCTCGTTCTCCAGCACTTCCCCGAGGCCACTGACGAGCGGTCGTTCAAGCTCCGCACCCACTGCCAGACCAGCGGCTACAGCCTCACCGCCGCCGAGCCGTGGAACAATGTGGTGCGCACGACCGTCGAGGCGATGGCGGCGGTACTGGGGGGCACCCAGAGCCTCCACACCAACGCCCTCGACGAGGCGATGGCGTTGCCGACGCCCTTTTCCTCCCGCGTCGCCCGCAACACCCAGCTCATCCTGGCCGAGGAGACGGGCCTGACGGGGGCGGTGGACCCGTGGGGTGGCTCCTACCTGATGGAGGCCCTCACCGACGCGGTGGCGGACAAGGCCGCGGCGGTGGTGGAGGAGGTGGAGGCGGCGGGGGGGATGGCCGTGGCGGTGGTGGACGGGTGGCCCAAGGCGCGCATTGAGGAGGCGGCGGCGCGCAAGCAGGCGCGTGTCGATTCGGGCGCCGATGTGGTTGTGGGCGTGAACAAGTACGTCCAGGAGGCGGCGCCGTCGGCACCTGGGGCAACGGCGGAGGGCGGCTCGGGGGCCGCTGCTGACGACGCCGGCGGGCGGGTGTCGCTGCTCAGCATTGACGCGTCCGCCATCTGCGCGGCGCAGTGCGAGCGGCTGGCAGCGATCAAGGCCGCCCGCGACGACGCGGCGGTCGCGGCGGCGCTGGCGGCGGTCACGGCGGCGGCGGCGGCCACGCCGGGCGCGGACACGGGCGTGGCCACGAATGTGCTCGCCGCGGCCGTGGCCGCTGCGCGCGTTCGGGCGACGCTGGGTGAGATTTCCTCTGCCATTGAGGCGGTGTATGGGCGCCACCAGCCCGCCTCGTCGGTGGTCCGCGGCGCCTACTCGTCGGCCTACGACGCGGCGTCTGCTGCGGCGGGGGGCGGTGGGGGCAGCGACGCCCACGCCGCCGCCGACGATGCGGAAGCAGCCGAACTCCGCCGCGTCACCACACTCGTGTCGGACTTTGCCGCCGATGCCGGCCGCCGGCCGCGGCTGCTGGTCGCCAAGCTGGGCCAAGATGGCCACGACCGGGGGGCCAAGGTCATCTCGGCGGGCTTTGGGGACCTTGGCTACGACGTGGACGTTTCCCCTCTATTTGCCACCCCGGCCGAGGTGGCGCGCGCCGCCCTCGAGGCGGACGTCCACGCGGTGGGTGTGTCCTCCCAGGCGGCCGCCCACCGCACGCTCGTCCCCGAGCTCGTCACCCGCCTGCGGTCCCAGCCGGGCACCCGCGACGTGGCGGTGCTCGTCGGGGGGGTCATCCCGGAAGAGCACTATGAGGAGCTCCGGGCACAGGGGGTGGACCTGGTGTTTGGGCCGGGCACCCGCATCCCAGACGCGGCGGAGAAGGTGGTGCGCCTGCTGCGCGAGCGGGGAGGGGACCACCTCCGCTGAGCTTCCCCCCCCGCCTTTCCCCCAACCTGCCGCCGACGCCGCCGTCGGCGTCGCCACTACGGGGGGGTCTGCCGGGGCGTGGGGTGGCGCTTGAGCAGCGGCCGCGCTTTGGGCCTGGTCGCCCCCCCGCCCACCGCCGACTGTTGCGGCGCTGCGCGCGGCCGGTCATCGGGTGGCACCCACCGGCTGGGAAGCCTTCGGGCCTGCTGCGGCCGCCCTGGCCAGAAGCGGCCGCCCGTCGCCGCCACCCCCCGCTGGCGGGGTGTTTACTCTCCCCCCTTGCAAACCCCTCGGTGCGCCTCTGCCACGCCCGAGCCCGCTGTGCTCACCCCAACCCGCCATCGGTTCGTTGTTGTACATACACGCTACCTGCTGTCGTAGCCGCGCCCCAACCTAAAACCAAAATCAATGAGCGAACCCCACCACTCCCGTGTGCCCCCTCTCCCGCGCCCCCTTTGTCCCTCCTCCCCGCCACCCCACCCCATGCCTGCGGCCCTCTGCCGCTCCACCCGGGAGAGCACTCAAAAAAGAAAAAAAAAAGAAATGCAGAATTCCCCCTCTCCCTCAGCTCGCTTCCCCCCCCCCCTCCCCGTCCGCCCCTACCTCCCTACCCTTGGGAGTAATGCCGCGGCAGCTGCTCCGCGTAGGGCGGCAGCCGATCCCGACCCCCTGTGGGTGGCCCAGCGTCGCCGACGGGGGCGTCGGTGCCCCAGCCGCCGCCGCCGCCGGCGTCGCCCATGCCGCCGCCGCCGCCGCCGATGCCACCGTCGCCGACCCCACCCCGCGGCTCGCCACGGTCGTCGCCGCCGCCGTCGGGAGGGGGTGGGGTGGGGGCGGTCAGGGCGGCAATGGAGATGTCGGCAGCGGAGCGGCGTGGGGCGTCGGCGGTCGCTTCGGTGGCGGCCAGTGGGCGGAGGGGCGGCCAGCGTGCCAGCACGTGGGGCGGGGGCGGCGCCCCGAGAGGGGGGCCCCCGTCACCACCACAGCCGCCGCCGTCACCACCACCGCCGCCGGGGTCGGCGGCGTCACCCGCCCGTGGGGGCACCAGGCCCATCGCCACGGACGGCGGGGCGTCGTCCCCCCCACGCCCCCCCCCCCCACCGTCGTCCCCGCCGGGGGCGCCCACCCCACCCAGCCCCACCCCGTGCGTCGACACAGAATGCCGCCACGCGAAGACGTGCTGCCGCAGGTGCAACGACGGATCCGAGCCGTAGGAGCGGCGGAGGCCGTCGCCCACGCTCCCGCCGCGGGCGGCGGCGGCGGTGAGGAGGGCCAGCGGCGGCTGAAGAACCCCGGGGGGGTAGACCCACCCGCCACCTCCGCCGCCGCCGCCGCTGCCGCTGCCATCCCCGCCACCGCGGCCTGCCGCTGCTGCAGCAGCTGCCGCCTCGGCGGTGGTCGACCCAAACGCCGAGGCGGGGAGGGGCGCCATGGGCGGCAGCCCCCCGCCGGCCACCGCGTCGGCGGGGCTGACAGGGGAGCCCGCACCGGGGGTGCCACGCCGGTCGGGGGGATAGTAGGGGGCGCCGTAACCGTGGGCCAGTGCCCGGCCTCCTCCGCCATGCACCGCCTCTTGCTTCGCGGGCGGGCCGCCGTAGCCGCCGTCGCCACAGGCCTCCCCAGCGCCAGCGCCAGCGCCATCGCCACGCACGCCACCGGCGCCCCCGCCGCCCAGCGCGTCGCCGTGCTGCTGGCCAACGAGGGACAAGCCCAGCGCGCCCGGCGGCAGCTCCGCCGGGCTGTGAGGAGATCGCAACGCCTGTGGGGAGGAGGGGAGGGAGGCGGCCAGGCTGGCCGCCCCGTCGGGGCGGCCGTCGACCGAGCCCCGCCGGCGGGCGGGCGAGACGGGCAGGGACGCAGTGACGCCCCAGCCGCCGTCCAGCGCTGCCGCGCCCGCCAGGAGGCCCCCCGACGCGCGGCCGTAGCCCATGGCCACCCGCCCGAGGCCGCCGCCACCGCCGCCACTCTGCCGCCCCCGCGCCCCCCTCCCCCCCGCCGCCGCCGCCGCGGCCGCCACCGCCGCCGCCGTTGCCGCGTTGGTCGCAGCGTTGGTCGCCGCCGCCGCCGCCGCCGCCGCCGCGGCAGCGGCCGCCGCCGTCGACACGGGGGAGCCACCCATGGACGAAGAGCGGTCCGACCCGCCGGCGCCGGCGCCACCCCCCCCCCCCGGCACCCGCCGGCGGGAGCGGGAGCGGAGCATGTTGCGCCACTTATCCTTTAGGCACACGGGCGTGCGCTTGGGGTTAAACGCGTACGCAAAGAGGATCTGCTTCCACTTGCCCGGCCCGATGGAGCGGACGCCCTCGAGGAGCATCGCCTCCTCCTCGGGGGTGAAGCGGGTGTAGGGCTCCCGCCGCCGCGTCGGCCGCACAATCCCCCCGCGGATGGCGGCGACGGGGGAGCTCCCCGCGCTGCTGCCGCCGCCGCCGCCATAGCCGGACGAGCCCGTGTCCGACGCGGGCCGCCCGTCGAGGGAGCCCAGCCTGTGGCGCGCCCGCCAGAGGGGCAGGTCGGGGGAGGAGGAGGAGGTGGCCATGCCCACCACCGCCATGGCGGGGAGGGGGTGCCACCCGGGCGACCGCGGGGGGGTGCCCAGGGGGGACGAGCTGGGGGGGGTCACCCCGCCGCCGCCGCCGCCGCCCATGCCGCCGCCGCCACCCCCACCGCCGCCCCCACCGCCGGGCGCAAAGGCGTGGCCGCGGCCGAGCGCGGCGGGCGGCAGCATCAGGCCGTCGCGGGGGCGGGGCCACGCCCCCCCCGGCCGGCCCAGCGCCGGCGGCGACGCGTCGGCCGACCGGGGGGGCGTACCCCCCGGCGGCGTGCCGCCGTCGACGGGCGACCGCCCCCCCCCCAGCGGGCTGCCCATCATCCCCACGCTGCCCCCGCGGAAGGGCCCCGGCCACGAGCCGCCGCCGCCGCCGACGAGGCCGCCGCCGCCGCCCTTGGGGTACCCGACGCCGTCCCCGTCCGACAGGGGGTCATCGGGCAGGCCCGGCCGGCGCGCCGGCACAGGCACCGCCATGGCCGGCGGGCCGCCGCCGCGACCGCCGGCCGCCGCCGCCGCCGCCGACGGGGGGGGCGTGCGCGGCCCGCGACCGCCGCCGTCGCCGCCTCCGCCGCCGCCACCGCAGTCACCGCCGCCGTCGCCGCCGTCGCCGCCGTCGCTACGGCCGTCGGCAGGCGCTCCCACCGCCGGCGGGTGGACCGGCCCAACGCCGTCAATGTCCATTGGCACCGCCGCCGTCGCGGCGGCAGCGGCGGCGGCGGCGGCGGCCGGCCGCCGGGGCGTCGGCACGAGGTGGGTCTGGCGGCCCGGCCCGCCCCCCCCGCCCCCCACCCCCCAGCCGGCGCGCTCCCCCCCCCCGCCCCCCCCTCCAGCGGGGACGCTCCCCCACCCCGGCCCGCGCGCCACCGGCCGTGCGCCCCGGCGGCCGACCATCCCCCGCACAAAGTCCACGCTCCCCACCGGCGGCGACGACGGCCGCTGCGGCGTGGCCACCCGCGCGAGCGGCGGCAGCACCACCCGTGGCGGGGCGAGGCGGCCGCCCACCCCCGTGGCCGCCCCCCCCCCCCCGCCGCCGGCGCCGGCGCCCCCCCCCAACGTGGCCCCGACGCCGACGCCGACGCCGACGCTGCCGCCGACGCCAAAGCCGTCGCCGCCGACGCCGCCGCCGGCGCCCCCCCCCCCATCGCCGCCCGCGCCGCCCCCCCCCCCCCCCCCCCCCGGTGAGGTCATCCTCCGCCAGCGGCGGCGGCACCGACGGGGCGGCAAGGAAGCCGCCCGCGCCCGTCCGCGCCCGCAGCGGCGGGGGCAGGTTGGCAAACCCCGGGTCCCGGGTGGTCGCCCGCGTCGCCGGCGTGGACGGGTGCGCGAGGGACACGTAGCCGGTGTCGCTGAGCAGCGGCGACGCGGCGGGCCACACCCGGCGTCGGGGGTGGGGGGGGGGCGGACCGGGGGGGGGCGGGGAGGAGCTCCCGCAGCCGCCGCTCCCTCCGCGGCCGCCGGCGACGGCCGCCGCCGCCGCCGCTTCGGCCGCGGGGGGGGATGCGGGCCGATCCCAGCGGTCGTCCACCACGGCCGGGCGGGGCCGGCGGCTGGCCGGCCGCGGCCGAGGGTGTTGTTGTGGCGGGTGATCATGCTGCTGCTGATGCTGCTGCTGCTGCTGCTGCTGCTGTTGTTGTTGTTGTTGTTGTTGTTGCTGCTGCTGTTGATGATGGTGCTGCTGCTGCTGCTGATGATGTTGTTGCAGCTGCGGATGAGGGCGGGGTGGTGGGGGCGTAGACGGCGGCAGCCGCTCGTCATCCCCGCCGCCCAGGCTGCTCGCAGCGTCCACCAGCAGGTGCAGGCGGTCGCCCATGGCACGGAGCGATCCGGTACGGTGGGCGGGTGGGGTGGGGGGAGCCCCACCCCAAGGCGGCTGCACGGCCGGCCCTTGCCGCCGCTCCCCTCGCGCCCTTCAGCCACCTCTGCTCCCTCCTCTCCCCACACACCACACACACCCTCTCACCCTACCACACGGGCGTGAGTAGCTGCACGCACGCGCGTCTCGCGGGACCCCGATGCTCTGACGGGGGCGCGACAGGGAGGGGTCGCTGGGTCGAGAAGAAGGGGCGGGTGGTGGGAGAAAGAGGGGGTGGTGGAAGAAAAGAAAAAGGGTGGGGGATGCACCAAGGTCTGGGCAGGGGGACAAGAGCACACGAGGTGGAGGGGGTGGATGAAGCGACGTACGAGGAAGCGCACCTGCCCAGCGCTCGTCAGGCGTGCACGGCGGCGGGGGTACACGTGCCACCCACCCGCCCTCCCACCCGCCCACCCACTCCCCCAACCACCCACCCAACCACCCACCTGGCAAGCCACAGGCCCAGCGTCCCAGAGCCACCACCACCCCCACGCGGCCGCGGCGGCGCCCACGACCGACGGAGACCAGGAGCGCGCGGTGCGCGCGAGGGGGGCCTGTGCGCAGTGCGGGTGGGAGCGGGGTGTCCACAGGCACGAAGGTGCCGGCGCAGGCGAACGCGACGCTGCGCGTTGCACCGCGCGCGGGCGTGCGCGTGAATGCAACCACCCCACACGCGCGCCGGTGGGTGGGGCGGGCGAGAGCGGGGGGAGGGCGGGGAGGGGCGGATGGTGGCGGGTGGCGGTTGTGGGGAGGCAGCAGCCTGGGGGAGCGTGGGCCGCGGCCGGCCACGCGCGGGGGTGCGGTTGTGGGGATGGCGCCGTCGGTGCGCGCGCGCGGCTGTGCGTCCGTGCTCTCGACCACGACCGACCACACTGTGGCTGTGGCTGTGGCTGGGGGCGCCCCTCCCGTCGGCCACCCTATGGCCCTCTTTTTGGGCGCGCCCGTGGTGCGGCTCCAATATCTTGGCCGCCACGTGCTGCCGCTGACGCCGTCGCCCCCCGCCCCCACCCCCCCCCCCCCTCACCCACCGCCGCGCAAGTATTTTATCGTACCAGCGCTGGTGCGCTGGGAGGTTGTGGCGGCACACACCCCGAGGCGGGGGCTGGCCGACGCGCTTCGGGGGTGAACCCTGCTCGCCCGCGTTGCTGCTCCTGGGGCGCCGGGGGGGGGGGGGGGGGGGGGGGGGGCCAGCCCCTTCCACCTCGTGCCCGTGTGCCCGTCGCGGAGGGGGCGGCGAGGACCCCAGAGTGGGGCACACTCCCGCCCACGGGGGCCAATCGTCGTCGCCCACCGGCTGCTGCCGGCTGCTGCCCCTCCGGTGATGAAGGGGGGGGGGGAGGGGGGGGGGTGGGGGGGGTGTGTGCCCCTCGGATGCCCTCTTTCCACCATCAACAATCTGCCCAGCAGGCGGGGCAAAAAAGCCCCGTGACCCGCGACCGGGCCGAGGGCGACGGCCACGTCCAGACGCGCCGTCTGGGGCCCCCCCCCACTCACCGCCCTGGGTTTTTTGTCCAGGTGGGGGGGCCGACGCTGTTGTCCCCGACCTGCTGGTCACGCTGATTGGTGGGGTGGGAGGGCTGGGGCCACTGACACGCTGCACACCACGCCCAGATTCATTGGACCAGGGGGGCGGGGGGGCGCGTGGCTGGTGCGTGGGGGGCGGGGGCGGGGGGCGGGCCAACCGGCGCACGCCGCCTGGGTGGGCTCTGGCCGGCGTCGCGCCGGGGCGGAGCACGTGCTCATGGGTCACGGGCCCCACAGGAACAGAGAACCGCTATAGCGAGCGAGCCCCCTCCCCACAGCTCGAGTCGGCCTCTAGCCTCCCCAGGGGGGGACCCCGCTGTCTCACCGATGGGCTGATTGACGCCCAGCCAGACCTCCTGGACCGGGCCGGTGGGGGGGCTGGACCGAGGGAGTGTGCCCAGAGGCTGGCGGGGGTCGGGGGGGGGGGGGGGGGGGGGGGGGAAGGTTGCGCATCACTGCGAGCCCCCGAGCGCCACAGTCGGTGGAGGGGGGGCTACCGGCGGGGCCCTTGGCTGCGCCGGTCGGAAGAGCGACGCCCCGCCCCCGGCGCGTCGGCGGCGGCGGGTGTGCCTCTTGCTCCGCGTCGTCTTCGCAAGGTGCAGGAGCGGGCCGCGCGGACGCCCACGGGCCAGCGTCGCCCGTCGGCGGCAGGCTGGTCCCCTGCTCCTGGTCCGCGCGGGGGTGTGGTGGCGGCCACGCGGCGCCGAGGATGCCTCTACGTGGGAGGGAAGTGGGCCAGACAGGTGGAGGCGATGAGGCGGAGGGGGGGGGGGGGGGAGCGAGGACGAGGAGGGGACAACGCCGTCGGGGCCGTCATTGCACGCCCCAGGCGTCCCCTGTCCTCGCCCGCCGTTGCGCCGACGTGGCCACACGCCAAAAGCCCTCACGGCAGGAGCGCCGCCGGGCTGTTATCAGTGGTGGCCCGTTTCAGGGGGTTCCGGTGGGGGCTTGGCAAGGGCGGCCGCGCCCCCGCGATTATAGGGCCAGAGGGGGGGCGCGGGGTGGCCAGCCAGCCGCCCGGGGCCCCTCTTGCACACTCGGCGTTTTTCGTTCCACTTCGACTTTCCTGTCCACCATCGGCCATCGGTAGGACACACGCCCCGTCGACAACACCAGGGTGACGGCGATTAATATGTATCTAGCTCGTTTCGCGAGGCCGGGCAGCCCGGCCCAGCATTGACGGGGTGGCTCCCTCCCAGGCCTGCGATTGGGCGGCGGCCATCCCCACTGCCGACCCCCATAGATGATGTTCTTCGTCGCGCCGATGGAGGCCAGCAGTCTGTGGCTTCGCTCCCCAGACGGGGGTGGAGTCCCCCATCCGCGGCCGCCGCGGCTGTCATTCGACGGGTGAGGGCCCCGGCGCCGGGCGATGCTTGGGCTGCAAGCCGTACTCACTGTCAGATCAACACCTGGGCGGCTGGGGGGCGGTCGTGAGATTCCAGGGGTGTGGCTGCAGGGGCGGGGGGACCACAGCCGTGGAGTGATGATGGCCAGAGTTGCGCACCACACCGGCGCGCCCTGTCAAGCCCTCCCAGACGGGGGCCTCGCACAACCCGTGCGTATGCCCACAGCTGTCGAGATTTTCTGGGCAACGCGAATCTTTGGGCAAGAAACGGCTGCACAGAGAGGACCACAGCCATCCATACGTGGGGCCACCGTCGGCCCACCGTGGC
This sequence comes from Pyropia yezoensis, assembly GCA_009829735.1. Taxonomy (NCBI): domain Eukaryota; phylum Rhodophyta; class Bangiophyceae; order Bangiales; family Bangiaceae; genus Pyropia; species Pyropia yezoensis. The sequence continues at coordinate 43,150,571 of CM020618.1, forward strand.
CACCATCAACGCCGCCCGTGTGGGGTGCGCGCGCTGGTCGACCGACCGGGAGCTCAACGGCCGTGGACACGCCCCTTCCGTCGCCCGAATTGGGAATGTGCAGATTGCCGCCTTTCCCGCCGTTACGTGGCGGCGCCCAGCGGACGCGGCATCTGCCAATGGGTTGCCGCTGCAGAGGCCCAGCGGGGGAGCAATGGCGGCAGCATGCACGAAAATGGCATACATTGGCTTGAGGACGTTGTCTTGGATGGGGAGAGTCACCCTCTGGAGGTCGAGGGGCCGTAACCCTAAAGAGGCTGGAAGGGTGTCTCTGGGAGGCCAGATTGGGTCTCTTCCCCCCCTGATTTTGGGCACGAGGCGCGGACCACCACCACACGGCCGCCAGCGGCCGTTGCATGGACGTCGTCGAGCCGCGAGTGCCGGGCGTGTATGGGCGTTCGGATGGCGGGGTTTTCGACTTCCCTCTCGTGAGGGAGATGAGTCGCCATCTCCGCCCCCCAGACCGCCCCTTGGGCAGGCGCCGCTCCCCGCCTGTAACGCCGCCAGCTCGCGGTCACCACTTCGAGTCCGCCACGAGAGCTTTCCACCGCGGGCATCGTTCCTCGCTAGAAGCACTGTACTGTACATTTTTTTTTACCGAGTACATCTGCACACCGGACACACGCCGAGGTCCACCACGGAAGGACCCCTGACCCCTTTTGTCCAGGCAGTCCCGTTTCGTAAAGCGCCCGCCCGCGGCACTGGACGCCTTCTCGGTTGCGGTGCGCGCCCACATTCCCTCCCGGCCACGACGCTGCCACGTCGAGACGATTGCCGAGCACGCCTTCCTCCGCCCAACCGTAGCAGCCGCCTGTGCGGCCGACTTTCTACTGGATATGATACGCGCGCCGTGCCCCTGGATTTTTGCCCTCCAAGGAGATAGCGAGGAGCAACATCGTCACAGGAGTATGTTTTTTCAACGTTGAGGGCTCGAATGGCCAATCGAGGCCCCTGCGTTGCGTCAACGAAAGCGCTTTTCGATGGGCCGTTTCATTCGCCTAGACCCGCGCGAACGCCTGTCTGAGAGTGCTCCCACCAACGTCGTACCAACTCCATACCATTTCACCGCAATATGGTTTTTAGGAAGCCACGTGGGCCCCTCTAGCTCGGGGAGAGGCAGTCCCTCTCCGTGGGGTGCGCTCTCTACCCTGACACTGGGTAGAGGAGGCCCCTCCACGCGAAACAGGTGTGGGGGAGAGTCGTCCCCCACCTGGTTAGGGTGCTCCACAGGTGGACTCCCGTGTGGATGCGCCCCCTCGTGGGTGTTGGCGTACCTCCACCACATACCCCTGCTCCTCAACTGGAGGAGTAGGGTGTCGACGTTTTCACTCGGAGCGTCGACTTGCACATGCCCCTACAGTTGGCGTACGGTTGCTCTCGGGGGGTTCGGGTTGTTCCCCCCTTTTTGAGCTCGACCCACCCCCAGCTGGCTCTCTGCGGGGTGGTTCTCACTCTTTCCCCCCTTTTGAGTCAGGGCTGAGGGGCGTGCGCAACCCGAGTCGGGGGTGTCGCACTCGGTCGCCGGCGGTGGTGCTCGTCCGCCGGTGCGGGGTTGTAGCAATATGGATGACCGTATTGTGACCCTCATATAGGGGGGCTACTTCGAACCCTTAACTCTCAATTTGGGAGTCCGCACTGGTTACGGTATCTATAAGTTACGTATGACCAGAGGGACTTGCATCTTGGGGTGGAGGGTAGTTAGTAGTGTCTCCGAGGGTTTACAACGAGGCGGCCGGCGGCGAATCCACCGCCGGCCAAGGTAGAACAACAAACCCCTCCCATTTGGGCTCCCATCTTGGTCCCGTGGCTTGCGCCCCAAGGACAGCAACCTTGGCCTCCCGGTGACGTTGGTGCCGATCCCCCTTGGTGAGTGTTCCTTGAGAGTGGACGTGCAGCGGTTCCCTATTGTGCTACATTGGTGGAGCAGCAGGGGACGGGTTTCCGTCACCCTTGTGGTGACGCCGTCTTCGGCCCTGGCACACGGATAGGGATCCGGTCCTTTTCTTGTACTCGTGGTGCTGCGATCTGTTTGATTGTTTTGAGTGGTTGCGTTTGACTGCGATCTACGGTTACTCTCCCCCAACTACCCCCTCGCTCTCTTACTCGTGGTGACTGTTACGGCGGTTGACTGATTGTGACTATGTCTACCCAGGAGACGGGGAACGTTCAAGATGACGGATCGGCGTCGACGCCGACCTCGGAGCTGAACCCGGGAACCGGGATCGGTAACCCGATCGACAACATTGAGACGCCGATGCCTTCCGGTGCCGGATCGACGTTTGGTACGGCACGGACGGCCGGGGGCGGCGGACCGCCGCAACTGTCCTCTGCCGACCTCACGCCGCCGCCACCTTCACCAGGCGATTCCCTGATGGCATCATTGGCCCGCATCGAGGCCCGGTTCACCGGACTCGACGCCCGTCAAGAGCGTGCGGAGGACGCAATGGCTGTGCTGATGTCAACACGCCACACGACGATACCCCGTCGCGATCCTCCCACACCGGTACGGTTCGAACCGACCGGACTACTTTCGGAGTCCACCAGGGTCAACCCCGGTGTTGTTACTCCTGGACAACCCCCGGACACGGCGGGTTATGGATCCGACTCGTCGGCCGAGTTGGAACGTAGCCATACGGAGTGCTACGCTCGGAGTACCCAGAGCGGGCTCCGCGGACATGATCCGGCGGATACTTACGCCGGGACAGAGTCGGCGATGGGGGGAGGCGGTACCGTCTCGCAGTATCCCATCAACGACGGAAGCCATGCAACTCGGGTACCCGAGGCGCCGACGCCGGAAGTTCCAGCGTCACTGGTGCAAGCGATGACAGCGCAGGTTACTGAGAGCTTACTGGAGCGGATGGAGTCCGATGAGTTTACTCATCAATTAGCCAAGCGACTGGACATCCAGGACGCGGACACGGAGATTGTCAACGAAGTCTTCAGGTCGGTACTGACTCCTGAATGTTATCGTTTGGAGGACCAATCCACTACCGTATCGGAATCGATGCGTACTACCTCGCACCGAGCGATCCGCTCTATGCAGACCCTTATGAAGGGAGTTCCCATGTTCGGGGGCCCAAACGGACGCCCGTTGGCAGTCATTGGCTTCTTGACTAGCTTCAAGGCAGCCGCGGACAAGGCCCTCGTCAACGAGTGGCTGGCGCTGGAGATCCTCCCGTTCTTCGTTGATGAACGGGTACGAGGCATCCTCCGCCAGGCATCCCCGATGCCGGGAATGGGGGTCGCAGCCACCCCCATGGATTACCGTGGTATACTGAAGGAGCTGCTTAGCAGCTACCTCAGTGAGGACAAGTGCGAAGACCACTATCGGGCCCTCCGCACCGCCACCGCCCAGTCCTGGGAGGATGAGGAGATGTTTGGACGGCGGATCCAAGAGCTCGACTACGAGCTGGGGAAGCTTCTCGGCGAAGGGGAGCTACGGGCCATCCTGTTCGCAGGAGTACCCAACTATGTGCGGATATCCGCACGGGGAGCCAATACGGCTCGGACGAACTTCAGTCGACTGATGCATATGTGCAAGTCCCTAGGGGACGCCTACCGGGTGCTACACCCGGACTGTGCCTTGGCCCCGAAGCCCAAGGGTGAGGGAGGCAAGCCCAGTCTTACCCCGGTACTGGGGCAAGAGAAGGTGGAGCGTAAGGCCGCACCAGTACTGGTGGCGACCGAATATACCCCTACGGGTGAGGATGAACCTATAGTCGACCAACAGGGACACCTGTTGCTACCGGCGACACCGGTGATTGATGAGCATGGTACGGTAGCGTACATCGCCCCGGCTGGGACCCAGGTCCAGGTCAACGAGGGAGCGGGACGGCGCGTCCCGTATGTGCGGACTACGGGGTACTCCCCGGTTACGGGTAACCCCCACCAACCCCTGCCGACATGGGCAGTGCGTACGGAGGCACCTCCGCACATCGCTGGTAGAAGCAACCGGCTGGGGGACTCCATGTTCCGGTTGGCACCGGGACCCAAGGCCTACCAAGGGGCAGGCAATCGGGCGCCCGAGGCAGGCAACCGGACCTATGGAGCCAACCCATCGCGGACGCCCGGGACGGCCGGCACGTCCGGATGCATGCTGTGCGGAGATCCCCAGCATTGGGTGTCCGCATGCCCGCTCATCCCGGAGGAGTCTCGACGGGCAGCGGCGCAACGCAAGGCATCCATTGGGGGGTATCCCACCAGAGGCCCGGCACCGGGTAGGCAGCAAGCTCCAGGAGGAGTACTGGCAGTCGAGGAGGCACCTCCTCTCCCGGATAGCCCGGAAGATAGTACCCGGCCGAGTACGGGAAACGAGTAAGAGGAAGGACGACACGGGGTCGCTGGGGTAACCCTAGCAAGCCACCCCGGATTGCCGCGGGGAAAGCCCCACGGAGAGCGCGGTTGAGCCGACGCCGCATCAACCCCCGGGTACACCTTCCGGCCCCGACGACACGGCGTCAGGGGATTGATGACCAACCACCAAGGTTGGGAGGAGACGACGGGAAGCCCCGTCACATGGAACCAGACACGGGCCCTGTCCATGATGCCCCAGCTACACCGGATATCGGTGTAGGCCACGTACTGTTCACCTTGGAGAACTTCAAGGTATCAGCCACACTGGGGGTTGACCCCCAGTCGACCCGATCGTACTACCCTGTACTGGATACAGGGGCTGGACCTAACCTGATCCGGAAGGATACCCTCCCGGACAAGTGGCTCCCGCGAGTCAGAGTTGCTCGGGGACCCACGATCAAGGACGCGAATGGTCGTCTCATTCGTACGACCGCAGCGATGTCGCTGCGGGTTACCATCGGGGAGCTTACTACGGAAATTGACTTCCTGGTATGTGAGACTCTATCCGTGCCCTGCATACTGGGGTGCACCTTCATCAACGTCCACGTTGATGCAATCCGGCCGGGCCGGAGGACCGTCGAGCTGCGAGAGGCCGACGGGACGAAGAGAGGACAGACACCTATCGTCCAGGACCTGACGCTACACGGGAGCCACGTTAACGTGGCTGAGGTATACGCCAGCGTAGAACCGAAGACACTCCGGCTGGCCAAGCGGACTCGCTTTGAGCCGTTATCGGAGACCGTCCTCCTGGTTAACTGTGACCTCGCAGGCATCTGCAGAGTCCAGTCCAACCTACGAACCTACAAGCGCCATGGGTTAACCATGGCTAACGGTATCGTGGACCTCCCATCGGGGGGGTCATCACTGCTCGTGATGGCGAACTATCGCCGTAAGGCAGTCACCCTCCCGAAAGTAACTATCCTCGGGATCGCCGAGCTCTACGAAGGAGATATCCTTACCCCTGACAAGGAAGGTCAAGTGGAACCACTTGAGGTACTAGCGGTCGCCGAGACCACCGAGCGGCAGCAACCCGATAACGGGAAGCCTAACCCATTGACAGCTCCGGCGGACATCCCGCCAAAGGACGAAGAAGCCTTGAAGGCACTGGCCGAGGCTGACCTCGACCACCTTCCCCCTTCGGTAGCTGAAGGGGTACGACAGATGCTAAGAAAGCACGACGTCATGTGGACCGGCGGGGCGCTGGGTACCATTGGGGCAACCCAACACCGTATAGACCTGGTACCAGGTGCTCGACCAGCGCGGTCACAACCGCATCGCGCGGGACCTATGCAACGAGAGATCGTTGATGAAGAAGTGAAGAGGATGAGGGAAGCTAAGGTGATCCGACCTTCGATGTCGGAGTGGGGCGCCCCAGTCGTTATCGTACCGAAGAAGGATCAAACCCCTCGGTTTTGCATCGATTATCGACGCCTCAACTTGGTTACCAAGAAGGACTCATACCCTTTACCAAGGATGGACGAGTGCATCGACTCACTGGGGGAAGCCACAGTGTTTACCACTATCGATTGCAATGCCGGGTACTGGCAGATCCCCGTTGCGGAGGGGGATATCCCCAAGACGGCGTTCGTCTGTCACAGTGGCGTGTACGAGTTCCTAAGGATGCCCTTCGGATTGTCCAACGCCCCCGCCACATTCCAGCGGGCCATCGACATTATACTGTCGGGAGTCAAGAGGTGTAACTGCCTGGTGTACCTGGACGACGTCATCGTCTTCTCGCGTAACATGGATGACCATGTGCAACATGTCGATGAAGTACTCACCCTCTTGCGGGACGCCGGGGTAACCCTGCGACTCAAGAAGTGCGCCTTCTTCCAACAGACGGTTGAGTATCTGGGTCACCAGATCACACCAGGTAAACTGGGAGTGCTCGAAGCTAATACCCGGGCACTCCGGGATGCGCGATACCCAACCACCCAGACACAGCTGAAAAGCTTTCTGGGGATGTGCAACGTATACCGACGGTTCGTCAAGGACTTTGCTCGTATAGCCAAACCGTTGACGGTTCTGACGAGCAGCGCCTTGCCAAAGGTACTCCAACCTCCCTCGCCGAGCGAGGGAGAGGCATTCGAGCTGCTCAAGCAAGCTCTGCTAGCCCCACCCGTGCTTGCGTTGCCGCATAGACGCGGGACCTTCGTCATCGATGTCGATGCCTGTGATACCCAAGTGGGATGCACCCTGTTACAGGGAGAGACCATCATCGGTACCGATAATGTTATCCCGGACCTACATCCGGTAGGGTTCTTCAGCCGGAAACTCAACCCGGCTGAGCGTAACTATAGTGCCACCGAGCGCGAGTTCCTCGGAGTCATATGGACAGTGCAACTGCTCCGGCCATACCTGGAAGGTTCCAGGTTCATCGTAAGGTCCGACCACGAACCTTTACGATGGCTTCTCAACCTTGGTGACAAGGATTCCGACAGCCACGGTCGGCTAGCCCGGTGGAGGCTGAAGATGGCCGAGCACGACTACCGGACCATATATAAGACCGGCTCTACCCATCATATGGGGGACGCGCTCTCGCGACTCGGTACACCGAGCGGGGATACCCGCCCGGTGGACGAGGACATTCCGGTGGTACCGGTCTGCATGGTGGGTAACGCTACCCAAGGTATGGTTGACCATACCATGGCACACCTTGCGTGCCCATTGACCCTCGCGGACTTCCGCGAGGCACAGGCCAATGACGATGACTGTAAACGCCATCGTGCTAACCTCCTGGCCGGCACGGCCGGCATCTTCGCCGAGAACGAGGACGGACTCATATACCGGCGGGCACCCGCCGATGGACGACATCAGGTCGTGGTTCCCGTGTCCTTACGGCAAGCCGTCATGGAGCGAGAACACGAGAACCTCACAGCCGGACACCCGGGGGGTTCGCGCATGTTCGCAGCAATGCGAAGGTTCTTCTACTGGCCAGCAATGGCCGTCGATGTAATCGACCACGTGCGGGGATGCCACCCGTGTGCACGGAATCGTATGAGTCTTCATAGGCGGGCATCCGCTATGAAACTGTTCCCCCCGGATGGGCCCAACGAGCAAGTCGCTATCGACATACTCGGGCCACTTCCGGTAACGGAAGAAGGGAACAGGTACATCCTGGTCATGTCGGATCGCTTTACGAAGCTGTCACGGGCAGTAGCAGTCCCGGACGATACGGCCTACACCATCATGAACGCAGTAGTTGACCACTGGATCAGTGCCTACGGAGTAATGAAGCAACTCCTCTCCGATAACGGAGCAAACCTTACGTCGGCATTCTGCACTAAGGTCCTGGGCATGTTCGGTATCGAACCCCGTCGGGCATCCGACTACCACCCGCAATCCAACGGACAGGTGGAGCGGTTCAACCGCACCATCGTCAAGATGCTCCAATGCTATGTAGCAGAGCACACGAAGACGTGGGACAGGCTCCTGTCCGTCTTGACCCTGGCATACAATGCCAGGCCCCACCGGAGTACCAGCATTGCCCCACTGGAATGGGTCATGCCGATGGGCGTCGGTAACCTGACGCTGCCACCGGGCAGATGCACTCGGTATGACATACCGAAGGGCCGACCCGCCGAACGGATCCACTTAGCTTGGTTGTCCAAGCTATCGTGGATGATACCCAAGCTCAAGGGTGCCCTTGACCGTACACAACTTCGATACAAGAAGAACTTTGACGCCCGGCTACGGGTACGCAACGCAGCCCTGTTAACAGGTGACTGGGTCTATATCAGACACCAGAAGTTCCGCGGGAACAAGCTTATGCAACCGGTCAAAGGACCGTACCAGATTTTACACAGAGATGATCACTCTGTTATCCTGCACTCCGATACGGAGATACAACGCATCAACCTCAATGATGTGAGCCCTGCTCCTAAGCCGGAACAGCCTCAGCCGGTACCGGCTGGGTTGCTACATGAAGCTCTTACAACCCACCGGTCAGATGACCCGGTGGAACCGGATGGGATTCCATACCAAGTAGAGAGCGTGGTCGGACACACCGACCCAGACCTAGCAGGACCCTGGTACGTCAAGGTGATGTGGGTCGGATACGACGCACCCACCTGGGAACAGGCGGCAGAGATACCCCGCCAACTTCTCATGCCTTACATGAGGCGACGACGCCTACTGTAACAACCCAACCGACACCGACTTCGGCTGTTGGGGGGTGAGGCTTATACCTACTAAGTAGGGTGTCACATGGATTCGGCAAGACTTAGGTTCACTAAGTTGGAGCGGACTTAGGCAAACTAAGTAAGCTGCTGACATTAACAAGTTTACTTGAAGGAGATCACTAAATCCGATAATTTCAAAGTGACCTGAGGCTTACACCAATGTAAACCCTCATCCGTGGGGCAAGTGACTGACCAAGGAAGGTTGACCTTCATGAGTATTAACCAACCAGGATGGGTTGGGGGCGAGAGAAAGAACCGAGGCAGGCCACGGCTAAGTCAGACGGGGTACTCCCCAAAGGCAGGCATGGTATCATGCAAACGCCCCATCGGGGGACGAGTTTACACTCACTACTACCCGGCCACCATAGGGGTCGACGGGTCCCTGTCCCTCACAAAAAATAGCACTCCTCAGTGGGTAGACCCACTGCCCGAGGGAGGCCACTCACGCGTAAGCGCGTACACCTCCATGCTCCACCGGTCGGCAATCTCACGACGGTCAATCACCCGAGTTACCTCGGTGCATAGCTGGACGAGGGTGCTGCGGCCAGCCTCCACGTCCTCCGGAGCTGTCTGGAGTCGTTCAAGCACGCCACCGAAGCAACGCGCTGACCCAACCAGCGCAGCACCGGGGGGGATATCCCCCCAGCTAACAGATAGGCCTCCCCGCATCGCGCGGGCAATAAGGGCGTCAACGCCCTCATACCATAGACGGAGACCCCCGTCAGGCATGACAGAGGCAGAAGGGGACACTGGCGCAGCCAGAGGAGCTGACACGGCCACCACCGGAGCCGGTGGCGCCTGATACGAGGCCCGGTAGGACCCTACAGAAGGGGCTCCACCGTAAACCCAGCGGGGCTCCGCCCGGCGAAGGGAAACATCGCGCCCCCCCCCCGCAGAGTCCCACTCTCGGGGACGACGGCCAACCGACATCGGTACCGGGTTACCGAACCACGGGGCGAGGACCTGAAGAGGGTCATGGATAACCATGGGAATACCCAGGTCAGGAACGGCCTCGGTGGACGCCCACCCACGGCAATTGGGCTCACCCGGCTGAGTACGCCGGATACGCAACGAGTGACGAGGCAAGGGGGTAGCCCCAGCCTGCGGGTCCCGGTACGGGGTGAGGGCCAGCACCCTAGCCCAGTTCACGGCGTCGTGAACGGCCAGCAGGGCCTCGAACTCCCGGGCCAACCCGGTCTTAGCAGCGATCATGTCCACGCCCAGCTGCCCGATGTGCCGACGGACACCCGTCGGAAGATGGAACAGGCGCCCCTGCCGGTGAACGGACAGCAGGAAGGAGGAAGCCTGCCCGAGGGTAACCTCAAGGGTGAAGGTACCCTGCAACGGGTGGACCGGCCGGGAGGCCAACACACTCCCGAAGTATCGGAGGCTGGAGCCGGTGTCAAACCGGAAAGCAGGGGCGGGTTCCCACCCCTCCTGCCATAGCGGCGGGCGCACGGGAGTGTATACCGGCGCACGACCGTTGCCGGTCTGCAACGCATACGTTATATCCGTGCGAAACGCATCCGCCATGACACCATGGTTACGTCGCCAGCTCGACGCCGACTTCAACCCCGCCATAGGCGGGTACGGAGCCGTCAACGTCAGGTACGGGGATACCCCCGGGTAATAGTCAAAGTCGGGATACCGACCGGTACTGCCCACCGTCTCCCCAAACGCAACCGGCTCCGCCGCCGCCGCAATCCCCCGAGCACTAGCCGGGTAGTCAATCTCCCGCGGCAACGCGGGGGCAATCAGGTCGCATACCCCGAAGGCGGGGTCGAGGTAGACCTCACCCCGTCCCACCCGAGTGGGCCAGAGCTGCGCGTGCCGGTCGTCCGGCTGACTCAGGATCCAATGGTGTTCCACTCGCACCGCGTTCGGCTGGTTGACCAGCCGCATCAACTCCCGCTCCCAATTCGGGTCCACCTTGACGCGCCGGGAGGACTCTCCACGGGGATGTGGCAGGTGGAAGTCCACCCGCATCCGCCCATCGGACTCCATTGACTCTTGTACAGTCAGGCCTCGAACCCGAGCCACCAAGTCGGACATCGACATGGCGGGTTGACCCGCCGCCACGGCGACGCCGCCACCCAACGGGGCAGCCCGGGCAGGACCAGGAAGAATAGGGGGCGCCGGGGGATGCCCCACCGGCAGAGGGGCCGGCACCGGAGTCGCACGGGGCCGAGGGGGAAGAAGAAGGGCGGGCGCCCGCCCGGAGTAACTACCGGAGTCCACTGCCATCGGTGTAGACCCACCTTGACCGCCAGACGCCCGCGGCACCGCGGGCAGAGCAACACCGCCACCCGAGCCCGACGGGGGCACCTCGGGGGCAGCAGGGGTAGACCCGCCACCCGCAGCCGCGGATGAACCACCCGGGCGGGCACCCGCGCCGTCTTGACCCGCCGTCCCGGTCGGGGTGCCACCATAACCGCCCGACACGCCGGCGACGCCGTCTTGAGGTTGAGCCGCGCCGGCACCGGCGACAGAAGCCATCCGGGCCGCCGAATGAGTAGGGGTAAGCGCAGCAGCTACCCGCAGTTGCCCGCCACCCGACGGAGCCGTCGTGCCGCTGCACACGGACGACAAACCGCCCGGAGCACCGTCCGGAGCCACACGAACGGTCACCCGGTCGTCCTCGTCCTCGGACGAGCTCGCGAGGAAGCACTCGGCCACGGTGGCGGAGACGGGAACGTCGTCCACCATCACCTCTTCCCCCTCCTCAGGCAGGAGGTCGTCCTCACCCCCGGGTACCTGGGGGTCCGACATGGTGCAACCGGGGTAGCAGGGGCGCCCCGTGCAGAAAAGCCGAGGCCGGCTCGACCCGGTACAGAGAACGCTCGCACGGACGAGCCAGGGAAGCGCGGGCACCCGCGCTTATAACCACACAGCTGGGCACCAGCGATAGGGAAGCGCGGGACGACCCGCGCCAGCCGACCTACGAGGGCGCTCCCGCCAGGCACCTGGGGCGGGGCCACGCCCCCCCCCACACGGGGTAATCGAGGGGGGGTCACCCCCAACCGCCCCCACGTAACGCGGGCAGGGGCTGCCCGCCCCCCCCTCAATCGTCCACACGAGAGAGGCCCCCCTACCACCAGGCACCTGGTGGCGGATCCGCTTGCACCACCCCTCGGAAAGGGGGGTCGTGAACAGAAACCCGCATCGGGAATCGAACGGTCCGGAAAACGGATCGTGTGTGTACCACACAAAGGGGGGCACCCCCCTCAGACAACCTCGAAAAGGGGTGTCTGTCGCGACGGGGCGCAAAGCCCCACCCGACTGGTAAACGGTCACGCGAACCACTTACATTCGGAAACCCGAATGCAACTCGACCCGAGGACGGGCCGAATCTAAGGGGGGGATATGTAGCAATATGGTTGTCCGTATTGTGACCCTAATATTACGGGGGCTACTTCTAATCCTTGGCTTTCAATTTGAGAGTCCGTACTGGTCACGGTATCTATAAGTTACGTGTGACCAGAGGGACTTGCATCTTGGGGTGGAGGGTAGTTAGTAGTGTCTCCGAGGGTTTATAACGTGGGGGCCGGCGGCGAATCCACCGCCGGCCAAGGTAGAACAACAAACCCCTCCCATTTGGGCTCCCATCTTGGTCCCGTGGCTTGCGCTCCAAGGACAGCAACCTTGGCCTCCCGGTGACGTTGGTGCCGAACCCCCCTGGTGAGTGTTCCCTGAGAGTGGACGTGCAGCGGATACCTATTGTGCTACACACCACCCGTCGCCGTCGCCCCCGCCTCGGACGGAGAAGCTTGCTTCTTCTCCAGGGAAAGAGCCATCGACTTGTCCCGTCGAATGCGAATTTCCATTCGCCAGTCGAGCACATCGCCAGCAAGCAGGACGTCTGCATTGGCGTTGTACTTGGCCTCGGCCTCGGTCAGCTGGTCCGCCTTGATCGCAATCGCCTCGTCCAACGCCAACAGAGTCTGGATAGTATCCTGAGGAGGAAGCCCGAGAGGAGCTCTGGAACCGGGCAGCAGGCCATCCCTGCCGCCACCACCCGCGCCCGGCAGCTCCCAGCTCAAACACGGCCTCAGGACGCGACACACGTCGTCGTCGCGGTTAGGCCTACTGACAAGCGGGTCTACACCAGCAGCCACGCGCACAGACCGCGTGGGGGGTGGCACCAAAAGGCGGGGCCGGCCAGCAACCCAAGCCCGTCGCTCCTTCCAGGAGGTAGCCGCGCCCGTCGATGCATTGGGCGGGTGGTGCAGGACGAAAAACGCAGACGCCATCGTGCCCCACCTGGACAGATGCGGACGTAGGGGCCCTCAAAGATGTCTCGCACACAGGGGCGGCCGCCAAATCAAAAGAGCAAGCGACAGCGGCACAACGCAGCCGCAGCAGTAGACACAGGAAAAGAGCCAACCGCTGTCGCGATGGTGGCACCCAGCGGCGGGGGCGGCGGTGCGGCGGGGGCGGGACCGCGCGTCAAACGGCCGTGGGTGTGGTTGTTCAACCAGCCTTAGGCCCTGCCTTCGGCTCTTTCTTAACGCGCGCCTCAGCGAGAGTGAATGCACGTTTGGAGAGCCCTGATTGGCCATCGCACTGCGATGTGTTTGGCGTACCGCCCGAAGCGGGATCCCCCGCCGATGGCACCGCGCTCGCTCACGTGTACTTGACCGTTCACATTTCAAGTAACGAGTTCCTCAGAGCACGTCGGACGCGAACGTTTTTTTGTTTTTTTTTCCGCTCATGCATTCACGTGCCTCCAGCGCCGTGGAAGCCTTCTCCAAGAGCTTTGGCCCGTGACCCACACGCCATGCACCCGTCAACGAGCCGGTCCCTCTGCCAGACGAAAATCAGGCGGACACGGGACCAGCCCCGTGCAACGTGTGCGACACGTGCCGCCGATCACTAAACGTGGCACCGTTTGCGACAAGCAACGTCAGGACGACTAAAACGGTCCAAAACGGTCATTCGTGGCAAAAGTAGTTTGGCTTACTTACAACAGGTCATCCAAGCCACGTGGGCTCCCGGATGGTCCTCCGATAGTCTGGCGACTACCCGTATTATAGTTAATGGGTTCAAGCACCTCCGCCGGATCCGCGTCGGACCGCACTGCGGGGGTGCAATCGTCGATGGCTCCGACAGTAGCACCCTTTGAGCCGAGGCTGAAGAACCTCGAAATAGCGTGACGAGGGCGACCTTCGTGGAGCGTCATTTCAGGGCCTCATGATCGGCGGGGTCTATTCAGGTCACTGGTCTGACAAGTCCAGACGAATCTCGCGTGCCATAGTAACATCAGTTCGCGAGGTTCTGGCACATTTTTCATGGATCTGTCATGTGCCTGTCGTATTTCTTCGTGTCAAGGACCCCCGTGGATCAGCCCACACCTGCATGCCCGTGCCGCGCATGTCAATGTCGCCGCTGGAGGGGGCCCTCCCGGGAGGGGCACAGGCCGGCTACCACCGCCGCGGCCGGTCGGCTGCGCCGCCCTGTAGCAATACGGATGACCGAATTGTGACCCTAATTTAGGGGGACAACTTCTAATTCTTAACTGTCAAGTTGGGAGTTCGAATTGGTTACGGTATCTGTGAGTTACGTATGACCAGAGTGACTTGCCTTTTGGGGTGGAGGGTAGTTAATGGTGTCTCCGAGGGTTTGTAACGAAGGGGCCGGCGGCGAATGCACCGCCGGCCATGGTAGAACAACAAACCCCTCCCATTTGGGCTCTCATCTTGGTCCCGTGGCCTGCGCTCCAAGGACAGCAACCTTGGCCTCCCGGTGACGTTGATGCCGATACCCCGTGGTGAGTGTTCCCTGAGAGCGGACGAGCAACGGTTTCCTATGGTGCTACATTGGTGCAGCAGCAGGGGACGGGTGTTCGTCACCCTAATGGTGACGCCGTCTTCGATAGGGAGCCGGTCCCTTTCTTGTGCTCGTGCTAATGCGATCTGGCTGACTGTGTTGAGTGGTTACATATGATTGTGATCGATTGCTACGTCCCCCAACCTACCCCCTCGCTCTTTTCTTTGAGGTGACTGTTACGTCGGTTGACTGATTGTGACTATGTCTACCCAAGAGACGGGGAACGTTCGAGATGACGGATCGGGGTCGACACAGACCCCGGAGGTGATCAGGGAAACCGGGATCGGGAACCCGATCGACAATATTGTGACGCCAATGCTTTCCGGTGCCGGATCGACGTTTGGTACGGCTCGGACAGCAGGGGGCGGTGGCCCGCCTCAACTGTCTTCGACCGACCTCACCCCGCCGCCACCTTTACCAGGGGATTCCCTGATGGCATCATTGGCCCGTATCGAGGCTCGGTTTTCCGGACTCGACGCTCGTCAAGAACGCACGGAGGACGCAATGGCAGTGCTGATGTCAACACGCCACACGGCGGTACCCCGTCGTATTCCTCCCACATCGGTACGGTTTGAACCGGCCGGACTACTCTTGGAGTTTACCGGGGTGGACCCCGGCGCAGCGACTCCCGGACAGCCCCCGGATGCGGCGGGTTATGGATCCGACTCGTCAGCCGAGTTGGAACGGAGCCACGAGGAACGCTACGCTCGGAGTACCCGGAGCGGACTCCGCGGATATGGCCCGGCGGAGACTTACGCCGGAGCAGAGCCGGCCATTGGAGGGGGGGGTACCCTGTCCCAGTACCCCCGCGACGGAAGAAGCCAAGCAACTCGGGAACCCGAGGCGCCTACGCCGGAAGTGCCAGCTTCACTGGTACAGGCCATGACTGCGCAGCCTACTGCGAGCTTACAGAAGCGGATGGAGTCCGATGAGCTCACTCACCAACTGGCCAAGCGACTGGATACCCAGGACGCTGACACGGAGATCGTCACCGACGTCCTCCGGTCGGCACTGACTCCGGAACGGTACCGTTTGGAAGACCGTTCTACTATCGTATCGGAGTCGATCCGCTCCATGCAGACCCTGATGAAGGGGGTTTCAATGTTCGGAGGCCCGAACGGACGTCCGTTGGCAGGCATCGGCTTCTTGACAAGCGTGAAGGCATCCGCAGACAAGGCACTCGTTAACGAGAGGTTAGCCCTGGAGATCCTCCCGTTTTTTGTTGATGAACGGGTACGAGGCATCCTCCGCCAGGCATCGCCGATGCCGGGAACGAGGGTCGCAGCTACCCCCATGGATTACCGTGGTATTCTCAGGGAGCTGCTGAGCAGCTACCTCAGTGATGACAAGTGCGAAGACCACTACCGGGCTCTTCGGACCGCCACCGCCCAGTCCTGGGAGGATGAAGAGATGTTAGAACGCCGGATCCAAGAGCTCGACTACAACCTGGGGAAACTCCTCGGAGAAGGGGAGCTACGGGCCATCCTGTTTTCAGGGGTATTCAACTACGTGCGGTTATCCGCACGGGGAGCCAATACGGCTCGGACGAACTTCAGTCGACTGATGCACATGTGGAAGTCGCTGGGGGACGTCTACCGGGTGCTTCACCCGGAGTGTGCCCTAGCCCCGAAGCCCAAGGAGGAGGGGAGAAAGCTCAGTCTCACCCCGGTACCGAGGCAGGAGAAGGTGGAACGTAAGGGTGCACCAGTACTGGTGCCGACCCAGTACGCACCCAGGGGTGAAGAGGAACCCCTGGTCGACCAATAGGGCCACCTGTTGCTACCAGCTACGCCGGTGATTAATGAGCAAGGTGCGGTGGCGTACATCGCCCCTGCGGGGACCCAGCTCCAGGTCAGCGAGGGCGCGGGACGTCGCTTTCCGTATGTACGGACCACAGGGTACTTCCCGACTACGGGGAACCCCCATCAAGCCATGCGAACGTGGGCGGTACGCACGGAGGCACTTCCGCAGGTTGCGGGCCGGCCCAACCAGTTGGGGGAGTCCATGTTCCGGTTGACTCAAGGACCCAAGGCGTACCAAGGAGCGGGCACTCGGGCCCCCAATGCAGTCAATCGAGGCTATGGAACTACCCCGACGTGGACACCCGGCACGGCCGGTAGATCCGGATGCATGTTGTGCGGGGATCCCTAGCACTGGGTGTCTTCGTGCCCCCCCATCCCGCAGGAGACTCGACGGGCAGCGGCGCAACGCAAGGCAGCCACTGGGGGATATCCCGCCAGAGCACCGGGACCAGCACAAGGTAGGCAGCAGGCTCCAGGAGGAGTACTGGCAGTTGAGGAGGCACCTCCTCACCCGGAGACCCCGAGCGACGCTACTCAGCCAGGTGCGGGACACGAATAAGAGGAAGGATGACACGGGGTCGCTGGGGTAACCCGAGCAAACCACCCCGTACGGCCGCAGCGAGAGCCCGACAGAGAGCGCGGTTGAGCGGGCGCCGCATCAATCCCCAGGTACACCTTCCTACCACGACGGCACGGAGTCAGGGGAATGATGACCAGCCTCCAAAGAGGGGAGGTAGGGAGGGGAAGACCCCGTCACTTGGAACCAGCCAAGAACCCTGTCCAGGATGCCCGAGGTACACCGGATATCGGGGTAGGCCACGTGCTGTTCACCTTGGAGAACTTCAACGTATCGGCCACACTGGGGGTTGACCCCCAGTCGACACGATCGTATTACCCTGTACTGGATACAGGGGCTGGGCCCAACCTTATCCGGAAGGATACCCTCCCGGAAAAGTGGCTCCCGCGAGTCAGAGTGACCCGAGGACCCACGATCAAGGACGCGAGTGGTCGTCTCATTCGCACTACAGCAGCGATGTCGCTGCGGGTTACGATCGGGGAACTCACCACGGAAGTCGACTTCCTGGTTCGTGAAACCCTAGCGGCGCCCTGCATATTAGGGTGTACATTCAGTAACGTTCACGTGGATGCGATCCGGACAGGCCGGAGGACGGTCGAGCTGCAAGACGCCGACGGTAAGAAGCGAGGACAGACGGCTATCGTCAGGGAGCTGACGCTACAAGGGAGCCACGTTAACGTGGCTGAGGAATACGCGAGCGTAGAACCGAAGACACTTCGGGTAGCTAAGCGAACTCGCTTTGAGCCGCTGTCCGAGACGGTGCTCCCGGTTTACTGTAACCTTGCAGGCATCTGCCGAGTCCAGTAAAACCTGCGGACATACAAGCGCCATGGGTAGACCATGGCCAACGGTATCATAGACCTCCCTGCGGGTTGGTCTTCACTTCTCGAAATGGCGAACTATCGCCGCAAGGCCGTCACCCTTTCGAAGGGAACTATCATCGAGATCGCCGAGCTCTACGAGGGAGACATCTTTACACCTAACGAGGAAGGTCAAGTGGAACAACTTGAAGTACTGGCGGTCGCCGAGACCCCCGAGCGGGAGTGTAGCATCCCTGGCCCTGAATTTGCGTCGACCCGGGATGGCGACCAAGGGACACCAGGGGCCAGGACACGCCCGCCGTGTGGGGATGATTGGCGGCCGCGGACCGTGCCCGGCCCTGGGATGCGGCGGACTACGCTACCCACGCGTGAGAGAGGGACTTCTGATGGGTTTTTGCTTATATGTGAGGGACTTGATTTGAGAGAATTTGAGTGTGAGATTAGTAAGGGGGAATAGAATTAGTAGTGATAGTGGCCCCCGACCTGACGAGGGTAGACTCGGGTCGGGGCCACTCGGGGTTCGGGGGGGGGCTACCTGGCCAACGTGCCGAGGCTACCCCAGATGCACGTTAAGAGGGACAGCGAGGCGCCCTTGGCCCTCGCCCTCAGGGAAAAAAGACAACTGCGCGTTTGCTTTTCTCTTCCCCGTGTGCATTACCGTGCGTATATGTTGGCTCTGCCAGCAGGCACGTGAGGCAACAGGCATACCACTCTTGTAGTTCCCCATTCTGTGTTACCTGTCCCTTTCCCCCGAGGGATACTGACACGTGTCTGAGAGGATCGAGTTTTATACCACATATATGGTGGAGCAGCAGGGGATTTTTGGAGTGTTTGAGAAGAGAGATTTGGGAGCAGCGGTTGGGTTGTTCCTGTTCTGTCCTCTTCTGTGGTTTGGGAACTATTTGCACCCGTTCACGGGAATCCCATTCCTGGCTCGCCAACATGGTCTGGCGATCTTTGGACACGCAGGCAACTGGACTGCGGCCGTCAAGAGACCAACATGGCTACCCTCCCTGGCACGACGGTGCCAGAAGGGGTAGACCTCGCGTCCCTTGACGCATCCCTGGTCACCGCGGGGGACGGTGTCCAACCCGGCGTTGTCCCTACGGGCGAAGCAGACCTGGGCGCAACACCCGGTAGTGGTCTGGAGTCTACAGGCGGCCAAGTACCTCCTGCTCCCGTTCCTCCAGATGTCCCTCCTGTGGGAGCCACCCCTGGGTCAACGGCGTTCGAGACCGCTTAAAGCAGACGACGCCCTCCTGCCGGTTCTACTCCTGAACTTCCAGAGATACCCCCTGGTGTGTTCACTCCTGGACCTACTCATGGCAGCTGGGTGTATACTCCTCTTCCTGTGGGCGCTAGCGGTTCTAGAGGCACCGCTGTGACTGGCTCTACGGGACCCCCTGAGGCCTTGACTCCTGGGACCGGTCAAGCTTTTCCTCCCCTGGCGTTCTACGGAGCGGAAAGCTCCAAGACCCGAAACCGGAGTAGCCGGAGGCGGCGGCGTCGTCGTCTTCGTTCTAGCACCAGCGAGACCAGTTCCTCCAGGTCTGAGGAGGAATACGATTGGGACGCGACTTCTGGTCCCACCCGGCGCCGACTGGTCGAGTTTGACTTTCTTGCCCACCAAGTAGGGAATGCCTCCCTGAACAGGGTTACGTATTGGGGCAACTACCGGCTGGAGAACCAAGACAAAGGTTACACCCGGAAGATGGTCAAGAAGATGGCATCCCTGAACCGGCGTATGCAGCCGAGATTCGGGGGTCACCCCAAGATTTTTGGGAAGAAACAGGCGCTTATCTTTGCCTTCCTGCGCCGGTTTGTCAAGACATATAACGGCAATGACGTGTCGGAGGGCAAGGCACTCTATCTTCTGGTCAACTTCATGACGAGAGAAGCAGAACAGCGGTTCGCACAAGCTCTTACGGACTCAGCCGGACACATCGTCGGGCGTACCGTTGGTAGCCATCCGAAAGCGGTCCATTGGCTCCTGTCCAACGACGCCGATGCGGACTCCCTGCGTAAGATGGTGCTAAAATTGAACCGGGCAATCATGGAGCGACAAGAGACTCCAGAAGCCTTCGCCAGCCGTATCCGGGAGATGAGCGAGGCTTGTGGCAACGTTTACTCTGAGGACAGGCTTAAGATGATCTTCTCGGAAGGGCTTCCTGAGTATCTTCAAGTTGATGCTGAGAACTACAACCAGAAACACCAAGAGCATACATTCCAGCAGCTGATTGCCTACACCCAGGGCAAGTACCAGCAAGCCAAGGCCCTTCAGGCCCCCATGGTGTCGACTCCCAAGCCGTTCTCGCGAGTTCGTCCCGGACCCGACAAGTAAAAGGGAGGCGATAACCCAGTAACGGTACTGGCTGTTGGCGAGACCACTCCCGTGGCGTCAGGTGACAAGTGCTGTGGCTTCGTATCCAAGGATCAGCCTTCCTTAGTGGCTCTTAATTATGTCAAGAACAAGCGTTTCCGGTCTTGTTGGCTGTGCCAGAAGGAGGACCATCTGACTTACCAGTGCCCGACCATCCCTAAGGATCTCCAGGAGATGCTCAAGCGTCAAGGACTAGTGTTCGCTAAGGCGGCCAACTGGGCTGACCAGCGAACGCTTACCAAGACGGACAAGGCACAGGTACACGCAGTTCGGGTGGCAACTTTGCAGAGCATCACCGAAGCTCTGACCAAGGAAGTTCCTACGGACTTCGACCTAGAGACCGAGACCTCCAAGGGATCCTCGTGCTCGGGAATCGAGTAGGGCAGGCGCTCTCCCCAAGTGTCTTTCCGAATATTCAACTGCAGGATACTTGTACCAGTTCTCCTGTAGCACAATAGGGATCCGTCGCACGTCCACTCTCAGGGAACACTCACCAAGGGGGATCGGCACCAACGTCACCGGGAGGCCAAGGTTGCTGTCCTTGGAGCGCAAGCCACGGGACCAAGATGGGAGCCCAAATGGGAGGGGTTTGTTGTTCTACCTTGGCCGGCGGTGGATTCGCCACCGGCCCCCTCGTTATAAACCCTCGGAGACACTACTAACTACCCTCCACCCCAAGATGCAAGTCCCTCTGGTCATACGTAACTTATAGATACCGTGACCAGCTCGGACTCTCAAATTGGAAGTTAAGGATTAGAAGTAGCCCCCCTAATATTAGGGTCACAATACGGACAACCATATTGCTACATATCCCCCCCTTAGATTCGGCCCGTCCTCGGGTCGAGTTGCATTCGGGTTACCGAATGTAAGTGGGTCGCGTGACTGTTTACCCGTCGGGTGGGGCTTTGCGCCCCGTCGCGACAGACACCCCTTTTCGAGGTTGTCCGAGGGGGGTGCCCCCCTTTGTGTGGTACACACACACGATCCGTTTTCCGGACCGTTAAATTCCCGATGCGGGTTGCTGTTCGCGCCCCCCCTTTCCGAGGGGTGGTGCAAGCGGATCCGCCACCAGGTGCCTGGTGGTAGGGGGGCCCCTCTCGTGTGGACGATTGAGTGGGGGGCGGGGGCTGCCCGCGTTGCGTGGGGGCGGTTGGGGGTGACCCCCCTTACTTACCCCGTGTGTGGGTGTGGCCCCGTCCCGCCCAGGTGCCTGGGTGGAGCGCGGTCGTAGCCCCGTGGGGCGCGGGTCGACCCGCGTGCCTGCGGCGCTTCTCGTGGCCGTTTGTGGTCATAAGCGCGGGTGTCCGCGCTTCCCTGGCTCGTCCCGGTTATCCCACCGTACCGGGTTGTAGCCGTCGACGGCTTGTGGGCGCGGGGGACTCCGCACCCGTTATCATGTCCTATCTCCAGGTGCTTGAAGAGGAGGAAGACCTCCTGATCGGGGAGGAGATGGAGGACGACGCGCCTGTCGGTCCCGACGCCGCGCGTTACGGGGTGAGCTCGTCTGACGACGACGGGCCTGCGGTGTCCGTCCGTCTGTCGGCCGGAGGACTGTCGTCCGTGTGCAGCGGCACGACGGTGCCGTCGGCCGGAGGTCAACCCGGCGGTCAACCGCGCGTGGCGGCTTCTACCCCCTCTCTGCCGGCTGCCCGGATGGGGCCTGGTGCCGGTGCCGGCTCACCGCAGGTACCTCAAGATGGTCCGCCCTGCGGCGGAGGTCGCGACCCGCAGCCGACTCCGGCTGGTCAAGGTGGTCCGGGTGTCCGGGCGGTGACTCCTCGAGGCGGTCCCGACGTTGACGCGGGTGGTGGTGGCGGTGAGACACCCGGTGCGGCGGGTCAAGACGGTGCGGGTGTCCGCACGGCCGGGGCTCCGGCTCCGGAGGCTGTCCAAGTGCCTTCCCATTCCGAGGCGGGGGCTACGCCGACGGGTGGTGCCGGCGCCGGTACCATACCTGCGGTGCCGCGGGTGTCGAGCGGTCAAGACGCTCCTTCTCCCATGGCGGTTGACACCGGGAGTTACTCCGGGCGGGCGCCCGCCCTTCTTCTTCCTCCTCGGCCTCGTCCATCTCCGACGTCGGCCCCTCTGCCGGTGGTGCGTCCCCCGGCGCCCCCGATTCTTCCTGGTCCTGCCCGGGTTGCCCCGTTGGGTGGCGGCGTCGCCGTGGCGGCGGGTCAACCCGCCATGTCGGTGTCCGACTTGGTGGCTCGGGTTCGAGGCCTCACGGTGCAAGAGTCGATGGAGTCCGATGGGCGTATGCGGGTGGACTTCCACCTGGTGCATCCCCGTGGAGAATCCTCCCGGCGCGTCAAGGTGGACCCGTGCTGGGAGCGGGAGTTGGTGCGGCTGGTCAACCAGCCGAACGCGGTCCGGGTGGAACACCATTGGATCCTGAGTCAGCCGGACGACCGGCATGCGCAGCTCTGGCGCACCCGGGTGGGACGGGGTGAGGTCTACCTCGACCCCAACTTCGGGGTCTGCGACCTGATTGCCCCCGCGTTGCCGCGGGAGATTGACTACCCGGCTAGTGCTCGGGGGATTGCGGCGGCGGCGGAGCCGGTTGCGTTTGGGGAGACGGTGAGCCGTACCGGTCGGTATCCCGACTTTGACTACTACCCGGGGGTACCCCCGTATCTGTCGTTGACGGCTCCCTACCCGCCCATGGCGGGGTTGAAGTCGGCGTCGAGTTGGCGACGTAACCATGGTGTCATGGCGGATGCGTTCCGCACGGATATAACGTGTGCGTTGCAGACCGGCAACGGTCGTGCTCCGGTATACACTCCCGTGCGCCCGCCGCTATGGCAGGAGGGGTGGGAACCCGCCCCTGCTTTCCGGTTTGACACCGGCTCCTGCCTCCGATACTTCGGGAGTGTGTTGGCCTCCCGGCCGGTCCACCCGTTGCAGGGTACCTTCACCCTTGAGGTTACCCTCGGGCAGGCTTCATCCTTCTTGCTGTCCGTCCGCCGGCAGGGTCGTCTGTTTCATCTTCCGACGGGTGTCCGTCGGCACATCGCGCAGTTGGGCGTGGATCTGATAGCCGCCAAGACCGGGTTGGCCCGGGAGTTCGAAGCCCTGCTGGCTGTTCACGATGCCGTGAACTGGGCTGGGGTGTTGGCCCTTCCCCCGTACCGGGACCCGCAGGCTGGGGCTTCCCCCTTGCCTCGTCACTCGTTGCGTGTCCGGCGTACTCAGCCGGGTGAGCCTAGTTGCCATGGGTGGGCGTCCACCGAGGCCGTTCCTGACCTGGGTATTCCCATGGTTATCCATGACCCTCTTCAGGTCCTTGCTCCGTGGTTCGGTAACCCGATGCCTGCGGCGGTTGGCCGTCGTCCCCGAGAGTGGGGCTCTGCGGGTGGGGAGCGTGAGGTGTCCCGTCGTCGGGCGGAGTACCGCCGTGGTTACGGTGGCGCCCCTTCGGTAGGGTCCTACCGGGCCTCGTATCAGGTGCCACCGGCACCGGTGGTAGCCGTGTCGGCTCCTGTGGCTCCTCTGGCTGCGCCAGTGTCACCTCCCGCCCCTGTCCTACATGACGGGGGTCCCCGTCTCTGGTATGAAGGCGTTGACGCCCTTGTTACCCGCGCAATGCGTGGGGGTCTCTCTGTTAGCTGGGGGGATATCCCCCCAGGTGCTGCGCTGGTTGGGTCAGCGCGTTGCCTCGGTGGCGTGCTGGACCGCCTCCAGAAAGCTCTGGAGGACGTGGAGGCTGGCCGCAGCACCCTCGTCCAGTTATGCACCGAGGTAACTCGGGTGGTCGACCGTCGTGACATTGCCGACCGGTGGGGCACGGAGGTATACGCGCTTACGCGTGAGTGGCCTCCCTCGGGCAGTGGGTCTACCCACTGAGGAGTGCTATTTGTTTGTGAGGGAGAGGGTCCCGGCAACCCTTATGGTCGCCGGGTAGTAGTGAGTATAAACTCATCCCCCGCTGGGGGCATTGCTTGCCTCTGTTTGTTGCCCTGGGGAGTACCCCTTCTGGCTCAGTGGTGCCTTGCCTCCCGCCCAACTTCTTCCGGTTGGT
Organism: Pyropia yezoensis; assembly: GCA_009829735.1. Classification (NCBI taxonomy): domain Eukaryota; phylum Rhodophyta; class Bangiophyceae; order Bangiales; family Bangiaceae; genus Pyropia; species Pyropia yezoensis. The sequence continues at coordinate 43,174,568 of CM020618.1, forward strand.
TCATGCTTGGGGAGGTCATCCTCCCTCACTTTGTGTCTTGGCTTGGGGAGGTCATCCTCCCGTGTAAGCTCCCTAGTTACTTCGATATTATCGGAGTTAGCCTTTACCTTTAAGTTAACTTATTAAGGTTCAGGTTTTTTACTTAGTTACCTAAGCTTAGCTCTACTTAGTTACCTAAGCTTGGTTCGACTTAGAAACCTAAGTCTGATTTGACTTAGAAACCTAAGTCTGCCGTAACCATGTCACACCCTACTTAGTAGGTATAAGCCTCACCCCCCAACAGCCGAAGTCGGTGTCGGTTGGGTTGTTACAGTAGGCGTCGTCGCCTCATGTAAGGCATGAGTAGTTGGCGGGGTATATTCGCCGCCTGTTCCCAGGTGGGTGAGTCGTATCCGACCCACATAACCTTGACGTACCAGGGTCCTGGTATGTCCGGGTCGGTGTGTCCGACCACGCTCTCTACTTGGTATGGAATCCCATCCGGTCCCACCGGGTCATCCGACCGGTGGGTTGTAAGAGCTTCATGTAGCAACCCAGCCGGTACCGGCTGAGGCTGTTCCGGCTTCGGAGCAGGTGTGACATCATTCATACTGATGCGTTGGATCTCCGTATCGGAGTGTAAGATAACAGAGTGGTCATCTCTGTGGAGGATCTGGTACGGTCCCTTGACCGGTTGCATAAGCTTGTTCCCTCGGAACTTCTGGTGTCTGATATAGACCCAGTCACCTGTTACCAGGGTTGCGTTGCGCACCCGTAGTCGGGCGTCGAAGTTCTTCTTATACCGAAGTTGTGTTCTGTCAAGGGCACCCTTGAGCTTAGGAATCATCCACGATAGCTTGGCCAACCAAGCTAGGTGGATGCGTTCGGCGGGTCGGCCCTTCGGTGTATCAAACCGAGTGCACCTGCCGGGTGGCAGCGTCAGGTTACCGACGCCTAGTGGCATGACCCACTCCAGCGGAGCAATGTTTGTGCTCCGATGTGGCCTGGCATTGTATGCCAGGGTGAGTACGGACAGAAGCCTGTCCCAAGTGTTCGTGTGCTCGGCCACGTAGCACTGTAGCATCTTTACGATGGTGCGGTTGAACCGCTCCACCTGCCCGTTGGACTGCGGGTGGTAGTCGGATGCCCGACGTGGTTCGATACCGAACATGCCCAGGACCTTAGTGCAGAATGCCGACGTAAGGTTTGCTCCGTTATCGGAGAGGAGTTGCTTCATGACTCCGTATGCACTGATCCAGTGGTCAACCACTGCGTTCATGATCGTGTATGCCGTATCATTCGGGATGGCTGCCGCTCTTGACAGCTTAGTGAAGCGGTCAGACATGACCAGGATGTACCTGTTCCCTTCTTCCGTTATCGGAAGTGGCCCGAGTATGTCGATAGCGACTTGCTCGTTGGGCCCATCAGGTGGGAATAGCTTCATGGCAGACGCCCGCCTATGTAGACTCATGCGGTTACGTGCACAGGGGTGGCATCCCCGTACGTGGTCGACCACGTCGACGGCCATTGCTGGCCAGTAGAAGAACCTTCGCATTGCTGCGAACATACGTGAACCCCCCGGGTGTCCGGCTGTAGGGTTCTCATGTTCTCGTTCCATGACGGCTTGCCGTAAGGACACGGGAACCACGACTTGATGTCGTCCATCGGCGGGTGCCCGCCGGTATATGAGTCCGTCTTCGTTCTCGGAGAAGATGCCGGCCGTACCGGCCAGGAGGTTAGCACGATGACGTCTACAGTCATCGTCGTTGGCCTGTGCCTCGCGGAAGTCCGCGAGGGTCAATGGGCACGCAAGGTGTGCCATGGTATGGTCAGCCATACCCTGGGTAGCATTACCCACCATGCACACCGGTACTACCGGGATGTCCTCGTCCACCGGGCGGGTATCCCCGCTCGGGGTGTCGAGTCGAGACAACGCGTCTCCGAGGTGGTGGGTTGACCCAGCCTTATACACCGTGCGGTAGTCGTGCTGGGCCATCTTCAGCCTCCATCGGGCTAGCCTCCCATGGCTATCGGAATCCTTGTCACCAAGGTTGAGGAGCCATCGTAGGGGTTCGTGGTCGGACCTCACGATGAACCTGGAGCCCTCCAGGTATGGACGGAGCAGTTGCACTGCCCATATAACTCCGAGGCATTCACGCTCGGTGGCACTATAGTTCCGCTCAGCCGGGTTGAGTGTCCGGCTGAAGTACCCTACCGGACTTAGGTCCGGGATAACGTTATCGGTACCGATCAACGTCTCTCCCTGTAACAGGGTGCATCCCACTTGTGTATCACACGCATCGACATCGATGACGAAGGTACCCCGTCTATGCGGTAACGCAAGGACGGGTGGGGCTAGTAGGGCTCGCTTCAGCGACTTGAATGCCTCCTCTTCGCTAGGCGAAGGGGGTTGGAATACCTTGGGTAAGGTACTGCTCGTAAGAACCGTTAACGGTTTAGCTATCCGAGCGAAGTCCTTGACGAACCGTCGGTATACATTGCACATTCCCAGGAAGCTCTTGAGCTGCGTCTGGGTGTTAGGGAACCGGGCATCCCGGAGTGCCCGGGTATTGGCTTCGAGTACCCCTAGTTTACCAGGGGTTATCTGGTGGCCCAGATATTCGACCGTCTGTTGGAAGAAGGCGCACTTCTTCAGACGCAGGGTTACCCCGGCGTTCCTCAAGAGGGTAAGTACCTCGTCAACATGTTGTACATGGTCATCCATGTTACGCGAGAAGACGATGACGTCATCGAGGTACACTAGGCAGTTACGCCACTTCAACCCCGACAGTATGATGTCGATAGCCCGCTGGAATGTAGCGGGGGCGTTGGACAATCCGAAGGGCATCCTTAGGAACTCGTACACTCCACTGTGACAGACGAATGCCGTCTTGGGGATATCCTCGTCCGCCACCGGGATCTGCCAGTATCCGGCATTGCAGTCGATGGTGGTAAACACCGTAGCCTCCCCCAGGGAGTCGATGCATTCATCCATCCTTGGTAAAGGGTATGAGTCCTTCTTGGTAACCAAGTTGAGGCGTCGATAATCGATGCAAAACCGAGGGGTTTGATCCTTCTTCGGCACAATAACGACTGGGGCACCCCATTCCGACATCGAAGGTCGGATCACCTTAGCTTCACTCATCCTCTTCACTTCTCCATCAACGATCTCTCGTTGCATAGGTCCCGCTCGGTGCGGTTGTGAGCGGGCGGGTCGTGCGCCTGGTACCAGGTCTATACGATGTTGGGTTGCCCCAATGGTCCCCAAGGCCCCGCCCGTCCACATAACGTCATGCTTTCTTAGCATCCGTCGTACCCCTTCGGCTACCGAAGGGGGAAGGTGGTCGAGGTCAGCCTCGGCCAGTGCCTTCAAGGCCTCTTGGTCCTTTGGCGGCAGGTCCGCCGGAGCCGCCGATGGGTTAGGCTTCCCGTCATCGGGTTGCTGTCGCTCGGTGGTCTCGGCGACCGCCAGTACTTCAAGTGGTTCCACTTGACCTTCCTTATCAGGGGTAAGGATATCTCCTTCGTAGAGTTCGGCAATCCCGAGGATAGTTCCCTTCGGGAGGGTGACTGCCTTACGGCGGTAGTTCGCCATCACTAGGAGGGACGACCCTTCTGCTGGGAGGTCTATAAGACCGTTGGCCATGGTCAACCCATGGCGCTTGTACGTCCGTAGGTTGGACTGGACTCTGCAGATGCCTGCGAGGTCGCAGTTAACCGGGAGGACTGTCTCTGACAACGGCTCAAAGCGAGTCCGCTTGGCCAACCGAAGTGTCTTCGGCTCGACGCTTGCGTACACCTCAGCCACGTTAACGTGGCTTCCTTGTAGCGTCAGGTCCCTGACGATAGCCGTGTGTCCTCGCTTCGTCCCGTCGGCTTCTTGAAGCTCGACGGTCCTCCGGCCTGGCCGGATTGCATCAACGTGAACGTTGATGAAGGTGCACCCCAGTATGCAGGGCACCGATAGCGTTTCACATACCAGGAAGTCAACTTCCGTGGTGAGATCCCCGATGGTAACCTGCAGCGACATCGCTGCGGTCGTACGAATGAGTCGACCATTCGCGTCCTTGATGGTGGGTCCCCGAGTCACTCTGACTCGTGGAAGCCACTTCTCCGGGAGGGTATCCTTCCGGATAAGGTTGGGTCCAGCCCCTGTGTCCAGTACAGGGTAGTACGATCGTGTCGACTGGGGGTCAACCCCCAGTGTGGCTGATACCTTGAAGTTCTCCAAGGTAAACAACACATGTCCTACACCGATATCCGGTGTAGCTCGGGCATCCTGAACAGGGCCCTTGTCTGGTTCAACGTGACGGGGCTTCCCGTCCTCTCCTCCCAACCTTGGAGGTTGGTCATCAATCCCCTGACGCCGTGTCGTCGGGGCCGGAAGGTGTACCCGGGGGTTGATGCGGCGTCGGCTCAACCGCGCTCTCCGTGGGGCTTTCCCCGCGGTACTCCGGGGTGGCTTGCTTGGGTGACCCCAGCGCCCCCCGGTCATCCTTCCTCTTACTCGTTTCCCGCCCTTGGTAGGGTGCTGTCCGCCGGGACATCCGGCTGAGGAGGTGCCCCCTCGACGGCCAGTACTTCAAGTGGAGCTGGCTGCCTACCCGGTGCGGGTCCGGGTGCTCGGGCGGGATACCCCCCGGTGGATGCCTTGCGTTGCGCCGCTGCCCGCCGAGACTCCTCGGGGATGAGTGGGCAGGAAGACACCCAGTGCTGGGGATCCCCACACAACATACACCCGGACGTGCCGGTCCCCCCTTGAGGTCGCATCGGGGTAGCCCCGTAGCTACGGTTGCCTCCCTCGGGCGCCCGAGTGCCTGCTCCCTGGTAGGCCTTGGGTCCTTGGGTCAACCGGAACATGGACTCCCCCAACCGGTTGGGTCGGCCCGCAATCTGCGGAGGTGCCTCCGTGCGCACCGCCCATGTTGGCAAGGGTTGGTGAGGGTTACCCGTCACCGGGGAGTACCCCGTAGTCCGCACATACGGGACGCGCCGTCCCGTTCCTTCGTTGACCTGGAACTGGGTTCCAGCCGGGGCGATGTACGCTACCGTACCATGTTCATCAATCACCGGCGTCGCCGGTAGCAACAGGTGGCCCTGTTGGTCGACCAGAGGGTCACCCTCACCAATAGGGGTATGTTCGGTCGCCACCAGTACTGGTGCGGCCTTACGCTCCACCTTCTCTTGCCTCGGTACCGGGGTAAGACTGGGCTTGCCTCCCTCACCCTTGGGCTTCGGGGCCAAGGCACACTCCGGGTGTAGAACCCGGTAGGCGTCCCCTAGGGACTTGCACATATGCATCAGTCGACTGAAGTTCGTCCGTGCCGTGTTGGCGCCCCGTGCGGATATCCGCACGTAGTTGGGTACTCCTGCGAACAGGATGGCCCGTAGCTCCCCTTCTCCGAGGAGCTTCCCCAGCTCGTAGTCGAGCTCTTGGATCCGGCGTCCAAACATCTCCTCATCCTCCCAGGACTGGGCGGTGGCAGTGCGAAGGGCCCGATAGTGGTCCTCGCACTTGTCCTCACTGAGGTAGCTGCTCAGCAGCTCCTTCAATATCCCACGGTAATCCATGGGGGTGGCCGCGACCCTCATTCCCGGCATCGGGGATGCCTGGCGAAGAATGCCTCGCACCCGTTCATCAACAAAGAACGGGAGGATCTCCAGAGCCAGCCCCTCGTTAACGAGCGCCTTGTCTGCGGCTGCCTTGAAGCTAGTCAAGAAGCCGATGACTGCCAACGGGCGTCCGTTCGGCCCCCCGAACATAGGGACTCCCTTCATAAGGGTCTGCATAGAGCGGATCGCCCGATGCGACGTATTACGCATCGATTCCGATACGGTGGTAGAGCGGTCCTCCAAACGATAACGTTCCGGAGTAAGAACCGACCGGAAGACCTCGTTGACGATCTCCGTGTCAGCGTCCTGGATATCCAGTCGCTTAGCCAGTTGATGAGCGAACTCATCGGACTCCATCCGCTTCAGTAGGCTCGCAGTTACCTGCGCGGTCATAGCTTCCACCACTGAAGATGGTACTTCAGGCGTCGGCACCTCGGGAACCCGAGTTGCCGGGCCTCCTTCGTCGTGGGGGTACTGCGAGAGGGTACCTCCTCCCCCAATAACCGACTCTCCCCCGGCGTACGTATCCGCCGGGTCGTGTCCGCGGAGTCCGCTTCGGGTGCTCCGAGCGTATCGCTCTGTGTGACTCCGTTCCAACTCTGCCGACGAGTCGGACCCATACCCCATTGTGTCCGAGGGTTGTCCAGGAGTAGCAACACCGGGGTTGACCCTGGTGGACTCCGAAAGTAGTCCGGCCGGTTCGAACCGTACCGGTGTGGGAGGAACACGACGGGGTCCCGTCGTGTGCCGTGTTGACATCAACACTGCCATTGCGTCCTCCGTCCGATCTTGACGGGCGTCGAGGCCGGAAAACCGGGCCTCGATGCGGGCCAATGATGCCATCAGGGAATCCCCTGGTGAAGGAGGCGGCGGAGTGAGGTCGGTCGACGACAGTTGAGGCGGGCCCCCGCCTCCTGCCGTCCGAGCCGTGCCAAACGTCGATCCGGCACCGGAAAGCATTGGCGTCTCAATGTTATCGATCGGGTTCCCGATCCCGGTTCCCGTAGTCACCTCCGGGGTCGGCGTCGACGCCGATCCGTCATCTTGAACGTTCCCCGTCTCTTGGGTAGACATGGTCACAATCAGTCAACCGACGTAACGACCACCACGAATAAGAGAGCGAGGGGGTAGATTGGGGAGAGTAACAGTAGGTCACAGTCACAGGTAAAAGCTCAACACAATCGATCAGGTCGCAACACCACGAGTACAAGAAAAGGACCGGATCCCTATCCGTGTGCCAGGGCCGAAGACGGCGTCACCACAAGGGTGACGGAAACCCGTCCCCTGCTGCTCCACCAATGTAGCACAATAGGGATCCGTCGCACGTCCACTCTCAGGGAACACTCACCAAGGGGGATCGGCACCAACGTCACCGGGAGGCCAAGGTTGCTGTCCTTGGAGCGCAAGCCACGGGACCAAGATGGGAGCCCAAATGGGAGGGGTTTGTTGTTCTACCTTGGCCGGCGGTGGATTCGCCACCGGCCCCCTCGTTATAAACCCTCGGAGACACTACTAACTACCCTCCACCCCAAGATGCAAGTCCCTCTGGTCATACGTAACTTATAGATACCGTGACCAGCTCGGACTCTCAAATTGGAAGTTAAGGATTAGAAGTAGCCCCCCTAATATTAGGGTCACAATACGGACAACCATATTGCTACATCTCCCCTTGCATGCCGGGAGAAAGGACGGCAGTCACCTGCTCAACCGGTAGCCGCCTGGACACCCTGCTTGTTCAAGGGGACCTTGTTCGTCCTGCGTAAAGCCAACCTCATGGTATATGCTCGTATGCGTGTGGGGGATAGCCTCCCCCAAGCTGTTACTCCGGTGGTCGACACGAGAGCTGGACCAAGCTTCATCACTGAGAAGTTGCTACCTCCGGGCTGGCGCCGACAAGCCTGGAGAGCCCCTAGCAAGACCCGGATTGTAGACACCTCGGGTCAAACTTTACGACCACTTGGCCGCCTTCCTGTCACCATCTTTGTCAACAATGAACCAATGCTTTTTTCCTTTATCGTTGTCAAGACCCTCTCAATCCCCCTCATCCTAGGCTGGGACTTCCAGAAGCAGCATGTCAAGAGTATCCTGCGTAGAGAAGGAAAGGTGCAGTTCAACCATGGGTTTGTGTCACCGGTGCTGGAGCATCTGGAAACCAAGGTTCGTGTAGTCAAAAGCAAAAAGGACCGTATCCCACGCTCTACCTTGAAACTTTTCAAACCAGTGCTTCTTCCTCCTCGTTCGGAGACCAAGGTTCAAGTGACTACCCGGACAACGGGTCAATGCCTGATCTACGCACGCAAGGGGCTTCTGGCGAAACACCGGTTATACTTGGCCCATGGGCATCACAAGAAGGTGGGAAGGCACGCCCCATTCTCCGTGCTGATCGTCAACGTGAGCCGGAAGCCAATAAATCTCGCCAAGAGCACTCGACTTGGGACGGCAGAACCTTATCGAGGTTCTGCTCGTGCCCTGACCAAGGAGGACCTCTTAAAACTGCAACAAGAACTGGCATCCTACCTATCCGCCTTCGGCGTACCTCCGGAACAGCCACAGGCTGTCGGCGTTGCCCCAAAACCCGAGCAAGTACCACCCAGGATGCCAAATGTCAACCAAGAAAGTGTTCCTCCCGTCCTGAAGGAGGCTCTGGAGAAGCTTCTCCAAGAATATCGGCAGCTGTGGTTTGAAGAGCTGGGCAAGATGGACGCCACCCCACACCGGATTCAACTTAAGCCAGATGCTAAGCCAGTACACCTGCAACCGTATCAGCCTGGACCACATCGCCGGAATGAGATTGAGAGGCAGGTTAACAAGATGCTGAAGATGGATGTTATCGAGCTCTCAGATGGCGAGTGGGCCTTCACAGTGGTGGTCGTCCCGAAACCTGGCGGTCACTTCCGTTCCTGCGTCGACTACAGGCGCCTGGACGGGATGACGGTCAATGATGAATACCTGATACCCCGGTTGGATGATTGCATCTACTTCCTCGGTGATGCCACCCTCTTTTAAACCCTGGATTGCAATGCCGGCTACTGGCAGATCCCTCTGGCCGAAAAGGACCAGGACAAAACTACCTTCACGTGCCATATGGGACTATTCCGGTGCATGCGTCTTCCTTTTGGCCTCCCTGATGCTCCGGCTACCTTCCAGACAGCGATTGTGTAGCACAATAGGAGTCCGTCGCAGATCCAGTCTCAGGGAACACTCACCAAGGGGGATCGGCACCAACACCACCGGGAAGCCAAGGTTGCTGTCCTTGGAGCACAAGCCACGGGAACAAGATGGGAGCCCAGATGGGAGGGGTTTGTTGTCCTACCATGGCCGGCGGTAGATCCGCCGCCGGCCCCCTCGTTATAAACCCTCGGAGACACCACTAACTACCCTCCACCCCAAGATGCAAGTCCCTCTGGTCATACGTAACTCGCAGATACCGTGACCAGTACGAACTTCCAAATTGAAAGTTATGGGATAGAAGTAGCCCCCCTAAATTAGGGTCACAATACGGGTATCCATATTGCTACACATCTCCGTCCTCTTCCCCGCACCCTGTCGCCCAATTGGCTGGCACAGGTCGCTGACACCATCACGAATACGTTGAGTGCTGTCCAAGTGTGGGTGGTTCCTCACATGGGGCCCCGCGCGGCCCTGCCCTCCCCCTCCGTGCCCGTTCACCCCCCGCACAACATGCTGCAGACCCCCCCCCCTGCATTAGGCTGCTGACCCCCCCCGCCCCCACAACAAGCTGCCACTCCCCCCCTCGAAAGGTTTTTAGTCCCTCTGTGTGGGGCCACTCGCGGCGCCGCCCAGCCCCTCCCCGCCTCCCCCCCCCCCCTCAAACGACCGGCTGATGACCCCCTGTTTGAATAGGGCCCCGCGGGCCCTATGGCCCAAAAGCCGCTCGGCAGCGCCACCACACCGCGGGGTGCGGTGGCGCTGCCTGACAGCTTCGCCACCCTCCCTCCCCCCCCACTGGAGGTGTGCAACGTCACGGGATGTCAGGAAATTTCATGAAATTTCCGCACCCTCCTGAGAGTGGTCTTCCTACGAGAATTTTTAAAAGGCAGCTTATAACGGTTTTCTTCCGAAACGTGGCGTTCTGTGGGGAGTGAAGTATACACGTATGACACGTGTCCACTCAGTCCCCTGGACTGGACACACTTGCCGCAATTCTCAGCGACGAACGAGACGGCACCAATCCCTTCCCGTCGTCGTCCCCGCGTCCATCCCCGCCCACCGCCTATTCGCACTGCCGGGTTCCTCTTCTTTCCCCCACCCCCGCCCCTCCCCCTCCCCGTTCATTACAAAGGCCCTCAACCGCCCCGCCGCCCCTGTAAAGTGCGGGCTGTATAAGGAATGAGAATGAGCGGAGTACGGCGTCGCAGAGGAACAAATAGGGAGTGTGGGAGCGTGGGTTGTGACGACGGAGCGTTCCAAGGTACAGAATGACTACGGCCTCCGGCAAGAAGAAACGACGGAAGGGGGGGGGCAGGAAGAAAAGAGAAAGCATTGTAAAGCTGAAGAGAGAAAACAATAAACAGCAAGTCACTCTGGTCGAGGGCAGTCACAACACTTCTTTCTCTTCATCATCAGGAGTCCTTCAAAGAGAGCGGAGCGCTCGACTAAACATTTTGTCCGTTCTCTGTAATTGTAAAAAAGCTGAAAAAAGCGATCAAGTAGACTCACTTTTGTCAAGGAGAAAAGACTTGACCTGATAATTCATATAGGAATAATGACGATATTTTAGCACATACAAGACCTAGTACGGCAACATAAATATCTCCTGCTTTAAAACCATGCGCCTCATGAGTTACCCTTTTCCCCTATCCTGCTATTTGAACTAGTTAAGATTGTAACTGAACAAAACTTTTCTAAATTACCACGTAAAAGAATCATCACGACTACAGTAAGATCGTAAACGCTAGCTATTTGACCAAAAATGAAGAAAACCTCTTCTACGTACATGCGACCTGTTCAATCGAAACTTTAACAACAAGCTGCAATGCTTTATAAATAACCACGATACATAAGTCTGAAGCGCAACCTTCTTTTTTTGAATAGTGTGTCAATTTTCACAGAGCTAGTACAACCATAGCAAAAAACCTTACATATTACTCCACCTCTTTTATGCGGTGACATATTACTCCACCTCTTTTATGCGGTATAGTTCTAACGATTGCAAAGAAAGATAACCATTATCATTCTGAAACACTTCGTGCTCGCGTTGCCATGGGATTTGCCACAATGGAATGATGAGGTGGCCTAAAAGATCAGGCAAGAAGTTTACAAGAAGGACCGAATATAATAAAAGCCACGATCTCGAACAAGTCTTTAACGATAAAACAAGGATACTTTGGTACCTTATCGCTCCTTGCACCGAGAGCTGAAAGATTCTAGAACCCTCTTGATGTCAAGCGGCTAAAAGCACTCATGACGCTGCTGCATTAACTAATATTAAAAAATATTGTAATTGGAAGAAACGGTTTCAAGTTGCCTCATCAACAGAAGAGCCACTACAATGCGAAGGATCCAAAGAATGACCTACGAAAGGTACAGCGGAAGCTTAACTAGTGATAACAATAGCATGTCGCAAGCTCATTCGACTTGAGGGTAATTTATATCTTAAACCAGCAGTTATTATCATGCATGTTAAGATGATTACACAAGTAACTGAAACAAATTGTCCAGATGCCGCAACAGAATCATAGGAAAGTTGTCTAAAAACGTCAACAAAAACTACAATAAAATTATTGAAGCATCATTTACATGTATGTCGGGAGGCTACGTCGCGAGCACGTCGTACATGCGTCGCGGCCGGCACGCGATGCAAAAACATGACCTTCTGACGATGTCGCGCGCTGCATTGCACGTTGCATGAACGGCATATGGGACGAAGAAAAGAACGGGGGGTGCTGCAGCCCACCATGGTGCGCTGATGGGTACAGTATTTACAGCGCTCTTGCGCCGGCCCGAAAGTGACTTGATGTGCTGATGCGAGGCAGGGCCAGGGGGCAGCGGACGAAATGGGAGGGAGCGGGGAGGGGATGCGAGTACCTACAAAGAGTCGGACAGCGCTCGTGTCCCATTCTATTGGCGGGCGATAGTGGCGGGGATCCCCTGTTATCTTACTTTCTCTGCTCCTACGGTCGCGGCGCCTCAAAATCGGCCATTGCCGGCCATCTATTGGGCTGGGCCCGGACATAATAACTGTGGACATTGACAGCAGGGCAAGCAGGGGATGCGTGCCGGGGCACGTCTCAAAGCATACTTCTAAGCGCCTGCGCGCTCGGCGTACCTCCTGGACGTGTTGGGATCAACCCGGACCGCTCCACCGTTGGACCAACCGCGCATAAACGAGCACTTTTTAAAATGGCACGCAGGAAACTACCGGCTTAACCCGATGAAACAAACACCCACAAGCCCTAAACAACCGATAACTCTGCTGCCAGTCCTCAAATCTTGTCAAGCCACCAAAGTGGATGCCCAAGACGCTGCCCACGTCGAGCTGCTCGCAGCATGTCTTACTAGATTGCACCACATGACCTGGTGTGGCCGACGCCGCTCTTTCTCCCGAGTTCTCCATGGCACTGCTGTTCCCGCCGTACACTGGACACAGTGCAGGCTTCAGGTGCACTGGCGTGATTTCGTCAACGTTCGGCCGTCAGCTGGCCGCCGTCAAGCGTGCTTAATCACGTGTCATTGTGACGTGGCCCGTGTGCGGGAGCAGAGCGTGCGGCGAAGGCTGCTCTCAACGTGTAACCATCAATTCTACCATTGTTTCGCGTAAACCGTTCGATAATGTTCCGAAGAGCTACGGCATTCTGCCGATATCTGTGCCCAGTTCGGTAGTTTAGAACCGATGGTGGGTCTTGACACGGCGTCTGGGCCAGTGACGATTGATGTGCCTTGATCGCAAGGTGGAGAGAGGTTGCAGCAGGACCCAAGACCGAGCCGGTACGTATAGTTGCAAGTGGTCATCTCACCGAGTAGCTGGTTGACGCCCGTGTGTTTTTTTTGAAACGACGTCGCCTGTACTGCTGTCAATATCGACACGGGGCAGACTGGCGGTGCCCGACCTTGCGTCCCCCCCTTTCCTCTCATCGGCAAGGGCGCCGCAGCCCCCCCACCTACGTCCTCACCCCGATCTATAATCTCATCAGCCGTTACACCTCGTTGCACTACCTGCTGAGATGCACAGCCAACCGCCGGGGGGGCCGCCTCTCTAAGAGCTGCCGTCTTTGTCGCGCGTCGCGCGCCAGGAGCACATGCATTGCCCGTTCCTTCCCCCGTTTTCATTTCAAGGCTCAGGGGGGGTGTCATCGCCTCCAGAGGCACGCTGCCACCTCGCCCTCCCGCTGACGGCCGGCAATGTGGCCTCACAGCGCAATGCAGTCAGACCAGGTTAGCCGACATCTCGACTGCTGCCGCTGCCGCAAGCTCGGGCACCCCCGCTGCTGCGGCCGCAGATGCCGCAGTCCTTGATCCCGCAGCCACCGCGGGAAGGTTCTCACTATTCATGAGAGTGCCCCGCTCACCTGCGCAGCGCCTGGCGCATGTTCTCAGCGCGTGGCGGCTGCAATCGCGTGTCCGCGAGCATTCCCTTACGCTTTGTTTATGTGAGGCATTAAACTGTATCCTGGGCGTTGGGGGCAGGGGGTAGAAGGTGTTCGCATGCTTTTTTGGAGAAGGTCTTGTGCTTGGGCGGGATTGGCGTGCCCAAGATGTGAGGGGGCGACCGTGGAGAGGGAGAACTCCGCCACCAGGAGTCGAGGGAACGCTTTTCTCGCTGTGGTTTGGCGAGCAACAGGCGGATCAGGCACGCGCTGCCGAGACCTGCTCTCTCCATCCAGTAAGGCTCATAGGGTAGCCCATACGACGACGTTATTGACAGACAGCTGGCACCTCCTGCTGTATGTACTTGGTCGCGGACGGCCTCCGCAATGATTCATGAAAATTGCGAGAGCTCTACGGACTTGTCAGAACTTGTTCCATCTCATACAGTTTCTATCGGTCCGATCGACCGACTGGCTGTACTTTGTCGCGGTCCCATCGCTGGTCCCAGCCCTGGACCTGGTTCGGGAGGCAGTCTGGTGGTGGGTGTGGAATAACGAAAAAGTAGATATCGGAGAGTCGGAATCGAGCCCGGGCCCTTGAGAAGTAAGCGGAATGGCGCGCTCAAACCACTAGGCAACCGGGCGAAATCCCTGACATGTCGAGCCAGATTTAGGGTTTTGGCCCCATCTCATTACGAGTACCTACCTTTTAGGTAAGCCGATCGGTGATTATATATTATGCTACAGTGGGTCTAGAAACGGCCCAGTTTACTATGAAATCTGGAGCGTGGACCCTGCACTGGCCCGGGGAACGTGTTATCGAATTGGGCCCAGGTGCTCTGGAGGAGATTGGGCACTCGCGGGTGGCCTTTGTCGCGTTTACCTGTCGTAAGCGGAATTTTCGGGCAAGGTTTCGTTCCATGTTTCTGGAGAGTTCTGGGGCGCCGACGTGCCCGCGCAGACCTGAGTCCGACCTGTTTTAGACATGTAGCCCGCGTCCGAGCTCAACTACATTGTCGTCTCGACCATCCCGATAGTCCGCGGACTGTACGGATAGTCCCGTCAATCAGATGTACACACGTGTCACACGTGGCATTCTGAATTGACCGTTTGAGAGCGCTAGTTACGTCGGCGGGAATGCCCAGAAGAGTCGACGAGGCAAGTACTGTGCCCGACCCCTCGCTTGTCTTGGTTTGTCAGCCCGCTTCTATCGCGCATGCTATGGCGTGCGAAGGTCGCTTTGCGCATTGCCGTGCTTTTTTCTATATATACAAACAGTACAGTACACACCTCCCGGACCTATGTACGCGCTTTTTCATGGACCTACAGAATCCGAACATGCACAGGGGACGCCTCTCAGCACTGCTTTCTATCAGAGCGAAGGGATCCCTCCAGAACGACGCGTGGGCCGGAAGCTGCCGGCGTTCCTTCCCCTTCGAAGGGGTGGGCTTTCTGTCAGAGCGAAGGGATCCCTCCAGAACAACGCGTGGGCCGGAAGCTGCCTGCGTTCCTGCCCCTTCGAAGGGGTAGGAACCGGGAGTACCAGCTGGGCGTCGTTCCCCCAGCGTCTCTGCGAAGGGGAAGTAGTACCATCTGATCATCAGACTCTGATGGATGATAAATTTGTATATACTGTAGCACAAAAAACGTGTCTGCTGGCGCCGAGTGGGACTTGCCACGATAACGAAATAAATCGGGCACACCATTGCCACACTTGACCGTGACCCCCCCCTTTTTCCGCGGCGGCTGCTGACAAACTCGGTTGTTGATCCGGCTCGTGGGGGCGCCGCGCTTCCGGCTGCCACGCATCGTCCCCAGCCTCCGCTGCATGTGTGCTCGGGTGGACGGGGGACGAGAGGCGGCGCGTGGCGGCCATCACCTTCTTCCCTCCCCCCCCACTACCTCGCCCGCCGCCATTCTGCGCCGCCGCGGTTGGTCGCGGGCGGCGGCGTGGCGGCGCACCCATCCGCACACGCGCGCCGGGCAAGGCCGCCCATCCCCCCACCCTGTCGGTTGCTGCCGTTGCTGTTGCTTCCGCCGCCGCCGCCGCCCCCCGCTCAGCCCTACGGCAGGCGCCGCCTGCCCGGCGTGGTCGGCTGGCCGCCGCTCGCAACGCCCTCCCGCCGGCAGCCGGTGCCTGCGGGTCAGCCGTGGGGTTGCGTGGTCGACGACGCCCCGCCGCTCCCCCCTTCATTCCTTCCTTCCTCCACCCCCTTCTCCCCCTCCCACCCGTCGCCTCTCTGGTCTCACTGTGGGATGTTTCGCCGAGGATGGCCTGGGGACACGTCGCCCGCTGGTATGGCGTCCCCACCCCCCCCCCTCCTCGCCCGCCCGGCGGGGTATAGGTACAGGGCACCCGTTGGGGCGGCGCGCGTCAGGCGGAGGGGGGGAAGGGCGGGAGGGGGCGCGGCCTGGCCACGTCACGTAGGTGCGGCCAGTGGGGGGTTGCGGCGGTGCCGCCCCCTCTCCTCCCCCCTGTCGTGAGCGGATTGGGAGAGAAGAGCGGGGGGGCCGTGCGGCGGCAGCGGCATACAGGCGCCACGGTCGCTGGGGTCGTGGGCGCCCCGTCCAACGGCGCGCGCCGCTGCGCCTCGTGTGGGTGATGTGAAGGTATGCGCCGGGGGGGGGGGGCAGGGGGGGGGGGGGGCGGGGGGGGTTAGGTGGCCCGCGTGGTTTGGACGCGGGATTCTTCTCGCCCTCTGGGGGTGCCTGTGCCGGTGCGTTCCCTGTCGCTGGCCGCTGTCGCTGGTGTTCCCGGCTCTGCGTGGGTGGGTGCTCGGGGCCGCTTGCGCCAGAGCCTGCACAGGCTCCTCCCCTCCGGCTCCCCTCCCCCCACCTCCCTCCCGTCTTCTCTGTCGGCCTCCCTCCCCAGTGACGTGTGTCTCTTGTGGTTTTGGTGCCCGTGTTCCCTCCCTCCCCGTGCGGGTCCTCTCTGCCCGTGCCCGGCGCCACCCATTCGCCCCCTCCCCTTCCCGGATGAAGTCAGATGCTTGGTGGATCCTCATTGGCGTTGGCTTGTGGGCGGCCATTGTAGTGGTGGCCGTCATCCTAACGCTGCGGAACCTGCGGCGGAACCGCCGGTGGCTGGCCGCCCACCCGAACCACAGGGCGGCGGGCTCGCCGCTGTCGCTCTTCCACGCCGCGCCGCTGGCACCCTCGTCTGCGCCGTCCTCCTCCTCCTCCTCATCGTCGTCGTTTGACTCATCGGCCGCCCCGGCGGGCTCCGCACCCGATGGGTCAGTCGACGGTGGCTCGTCGGCAGACCTGACCGCCCCGCGACGGCAGCATCGGCTAGTGCTCTCAGGCCTCCTTCCTAGCTGGGGACACGGCGTCGGCCGCCGCCGAGGCGGGGGGGGGGAAGTTGGGGGGGGAGGGGCGGGAGCGAGGCCACGTGACCCGCCCCCGCCGCCCCTGCGGCGGCTGCCGCTGCCGCCGGCGCCGACACCGCACGTGGCGGCGCCGCGCCAGCCGCGGCCGGCGTCACCCGCACGCCGCCAGCGGTGGCAGCAGCGACAGCGGCCACGGAGGGCGGGTGCAGCCGGCGCGGGGGGCGTCGTGCCCGGCACGGCCCACCTGGGCGTCCGCGCACCGCCGCCCGTCTTTTCCCGCGCGGACGGCCTCTCATCGGCGCTTGTCAATGTGCACTGCCCCGTGTCGCGGTACCGGCCACCGCCGGCGGACAAGGTGTCGGCCAAGGAGGAGGCGGCGTGCGGGGATGGGAGCGGCGGCGGCGGCGGCGGCGGCGGCGGCGGCGGCGGTGGCGGCGGTGCGGGTGGCCTGGGCGGCATGGGGTTGGTTGGGGTGGGGCTAAAGCGGGTGCCCTCTACCCTCGTCTGCGTTATTTGCATGGATGACGTGCCGTATGGGGTGCGCATCCGCCGCACCGCGTGCGGCCACGCGTTTCACTCGCGCTGCATCCGGGTGTGGCTCGGCCGCGCCAACCGGTGCCCCATCTGCAACGCGCCCGTGGCGCCACTGCGGCTGGAGGATGATGCTGCTGCGGCGGCGGCGGCGGCGGCGGCGGCGATGGCGGCGGCGGCGGCGGCGGCCGTCGGGGAGGGTGCCGCCGCCAATGGCGGCGGTGGTGGCGGCGGTGCAGACGCAGGGGCGGCTGCCTCAGCGGCGGCGGCTGCGTCGGCGGCCATGGCAGCGTTGGAGGAGGATGATTTGGCGGACTCGCCTGTCGGTGGCGGCGGCGGCGGCGGTGGGGGGGAGGGCGCGGTGGGGGCGGGTATCCGACCATCTGGCGTCGGTGGCCTCCGCCGTTGGTGGCGGCGGGGCAGCGGTGCTGAGGAGGAGGGGGCGCTCGAGGTGACCGGCGGAGAGGTGACGGTGTGGGCGGGAGAGCCCGAGTTTGACGATGACTTCACCGACGTGTCCGTCGACGCGCTGGTTCCCTTGGAGTTGGTGTCCCCCGCGGTGGAGGGGAGGGGGCTGGAAAGGGCGGCCTCGGCGGGGCCACCGCCCGCACCGCCGACGCTGGGCGGAGACGTGCGGGAGCTGTCGTCGGTGATGGTCACTGGAGGGGTGTCCGCTGGCCGGGACGTAGGACCCGCCGTACCGGATAGGCCCGTTCACGCTGCCGTACTCTCCGCGGCGTGAGCGGCTGGCTTTCGGTACTGGTATTCTTCCCTACACGTTTTCTTTTTTTTCCTCTTCTCTCCCTTGCACGGGACAACATCAGGCAGCACACGCGCGCAACAGTACCATGACCAAGACCAGGTTGCTCGGCGGGAAAAGGATTGGGAGTTGGCTCGCTTCCCCGCACGCTATTCCTTGGCAGGCGACGCCGCCGCCGCCGCTGCTAGCGCAGCGTCCCCGGTGCTGTCCTCCTCGGCCGCGGCACCCTCTGCGGGTGCGGCCGCCTCTCCCTCGGCGTCCGGGGCAGCGGTGGCGCCCTCCGCCGCAGCGTCTGCCGCCTCGCCCTCCTCATCCTCAGCAGCCCCCTCCGCGTCAGCAATCTTGTCCATGTGCTCCCGCGCATCGTCATAGGCCGCCTTGAACTTGATGGCCTGCTCCGTGTTGGCAAAGCGCACCGCCAGACTGCACGCGTCCGCCTCGCCGTCGGCATAGTCCACCGCCGACCACACCCAGGAACGGTCCGAGCCCACATTCTCCGTCAGCTGCACGGCGCCATTCACAAAGTGGTTCAGGCACGTCTTCAGCGTCTGCTCGCGGCGCATCAGCAGCCGGATCTTCCGCATGGCGGGATCCTCTGCCAGCGTGTCGCGCATCATGTACAGGTCGCCGGTACCGCGCTCCTTCCACATGTTCTCCTCCTTATCAAAGCGGAAGAGCTTGGCGCGCCTGCATCCGGTGAGAAAGTCAACCACCAGAAGGCGAGGAAACACAAGGTCAAGCCAACCAGCAACAGCCAAAAAGGTGGGAGCAGACGGGGGGAGGACGTCAGGCAATAGATCCTCGCCTCAACACGATGAGGCAGGCAAAGCACAACAGCGCAAGGCCGAGGGTGTAAACGATCACAGGGCTGGATGATCCATTCACCCTTCCTCTCACCAGCTTCATGACAGCTTCATGACAAGGAAAAAGAAAACCGGCCAACCAACCCGCCTGGGTCGCTGGCCATAAATGCCACAGGGAAACCAAGGTGCACCACAGACAAAGGAACAAAGAAAACGTACATCTTGAAGATGGACTCCTCATTTTCAGTACCAGTGGCAACCTTGACCTCCTCCTTCAGCTCCACAACGGGCTTGAAGATGGCCGTCGATTCCTCCTCCAGCACAGGCTCCTCCGCGGCAGGAGCAGCAGAAGACGCAGCAGCCTCCGGCTCCGCCATCGCGACAATAAAAGGGAATCACAAACGGCTGGACGAAAGGGAAAAATGTAGGAATACGTAGGAATCAACGCAAGGGTGACCGACAGGGTTGCCCAGACCAGTCGCACACACACGCGAGTGGACGGCTCCCACTGCCGGGTCCGCGCCAACGACGGAGAGAGACAGGCGGTGTCAACAGCGCCACCAACCGACGCACGCAGGCCACTCGGCCGCCGTCCTCACCAAAACCTCTCCTAACGAAACGTTACGTAGACGTCGGAAGTAGCCTCCAACAGCCCCCAATTCAGCTTACCCAAAGTGGTCCCCTCCGAACACATTCGATCACTGTATCTAGAGACAACTTACAACAGTCACTTGTCTGTTGCTTGAACGCAGAAAGAGCAATGGACCCAGCGACACCGTGTACCGGTACAAGAACGTAAACTGTGTGACGCCAGGGACCAGTGTTTAAAAAGTACACGCCCAAGCATGCACCACGCAAAAGTGCGTCGCCGTTGCTTGCGACCGAACCACGCCGACAAACAGCACGCGACGGCACGCAAAGCAGTGCTGTTACGACAAACCGCGGCTTCACACCTCCCCGGTGGACAGCAGCGGCTGGCTCTCACTCGTATGTATTCTCCGCCCACCCTCAGGGTCTAGCAGACCCGCCCCTCCCGTCGCCACCGCCTGCAGACCCGTCTCTCCAGCAGCCAACAGCCCGTCAACAATACGCCCAATGAGGGCCTCAAAACGCGCGTAGAAGAGCTGGCGAAGGCACAGCCAGGCGGCCACCCCGCCCAGCAATGCCGCCCCCCCCCCCGTGAGCACCAGCAGGCCCAGCACGTGGGTCCACCCTGTTGGCACACCCCACACCAGAAGCCCTCCCACACCCGCCACTGCCGCAGGCACCCCCATTAGCGTTGTAGCCGTGGACAACAGCAGGTTGTCAGGCGCAAGCATCAGGGCCGTCTTGATGGACCGCGTTCGCTCGGCGCGGGCCGAGCGCCAGGCCGCCTCGGCCGCCGCCAGTGCCGCCTCCTTCTCCTGGATGAGTGGCACGAGGGTGCCCTCAGAGCGGACGCGCGCAAGCTCCGATGCCGAGGCACGGACGCTGCGGCGGGCGCGCGACTCGCGGGCTTCCACCTCAGGGGTGGCGGCCAGACCCGGGGGGGGAGGCTCCTCAGCACCACCGCTGCCCCCAGACCATGCCTGGAGGGTGGCGACGAGCTCGTCCGCCTCGGACCACTTGGTATACACCACCCCGCCAGCGATGAGGGTAGCCCCCCCGGCAAGAACGGGCAGTGCAACGGGTGCGTGGAGGGCAACCAGCAGGAAGGCGACACAGCCGCCCAGGGCAAGGAGGAAGACTAGCAGGACAGCGACAACGGCGCGGAGGACGGAGCGGGCGATGCTAGCGGTAGAGCGGAGCTGGGCGGCCAGAGAGGCCACCCGCCGCAAGTGGGTGTTCATGTGCGCCGATGACGGCATAGAGACCGGATAGGTAGAGGAGCAGGGGAAGAGGGTAAGGAGGGAGGGAGGGAGGCGGGGAGAGAATAGATAGGGCGGTAGTGGGAAGGGTTGCGAGAAGAGAGATGACTCGAGCGAGTAACGTGGGGGCTGTACCGTCACGCGCAAAGCGTACCACACGCACGCCAACTAGACGCACCGCGGTCGCGCCAGCAGGGCGAGGTGACTAGAGCAAAGTGAGGCGGATGGCGAGCATGGACCAGCGGGCGGGGTAGGAGTTGTCACCGACGCATGACTGGGAGGGGGGGAGGTGAGCGAGCGTGTCGGCCGCTGCGGCGGTTCTCGCCCGCCCGCACCACTCTCCCGCCCCTCCTCCACACCCCATTCAAAAAAAATCCGCGCAACGGGTAGCGTCCAAAAACGGTTCGAATTTTGGGTACTTCTTTCCCACCTCCAAAGGTAGCACGGGTGGTGGAGAGGTGTTTCACACTGTCTCTGGTCAGACCGGACTCGACGCTGTCTCCGTGCTGGCAACCCCACCGTGTACGCGTCCGAGGGGGGGGGTGGAGAAGAAGTCTGGGCAACGGGGACCACGCTGCTGTGCATCCAACGCCCGCATTGCTCTCAACCCGGCAGGCGCCCGTCACGGTCGCGGCGTCCCAATGGGGAGATACTCTCGGACTCTGGTGGTGTAGGGACACCCCTTCCCTCCGCACCCGAGCAGTATGTCGTATTTGCCGTACAACCTGTCGTCCGTCTCACCGCTTGCGTCGACCACCGCCGCTCTGCACCTTTTGCCCGTCCTGCAGCCGCTGCAGCCATCATTGGGAGAGACGCCGGCCGTGGAAGAGACCGCACCTGCTGGTGCTTCTGCTGCCACTCCAGCAGCGGATGTCGCAGATATAGCGTCGCTGCTTCAGGCCGCTCAGGATGAGACGTACGTGGTGGCTGCTGATCTCTCGGGAACTTGTGCGATAGCCGACCGGTGCAGGGCTTTGCCCGCAGTTTGAACATGGCTGCTGACGGAGGGAACGAGTGGTACAGATGTCAGTATGAGATGTACTTTCTGGTTTGCTACTTCGGCGCTCAGTTGTTCGGGCTGTGCATTTTGCAGTCTGTAGTTGCATTCTGGCTCATTCTGACGCCCTTCTTGAGGGTTTCTTGGTCTGCTGCGGTTTCCTGGCGCTGTCTCGCATGTTTTTTTGTCGTGTTTAACAGGGGTGGATCGCTGGACGATGACCACTGCCCTAGTGTCATGGAGCTGGACTGGAACAGCGCCGCACTGCTGGCTCAACTCAAGAGTGTGCGCCCTGGCCTGTTCGTTCCCCCCCCCGTGACCGGCACAGCTCAATCGGGTTTAGGTGACGAAGAACGAGGTGCTCAGGGAATTGCGTCGCCCACTGTGACCGGCGCAGCTGCGCACTTGAGTGTTGGTGGCAAAGAACGAGCTGCCCAGGGAGTTGCTTATTCCTTGCGTCAGTCTTCTGCGTCGCCACCTCAAGGGCGACAGCCCAACCCCATCGCCCCTTCGGCTGTGCGTCCGCCTTCCTTTGCTTCTGCTCCGGTTCCTCCGGAGCGGAGTTCGGCCACCTTGGTGCGCTCCAGCCCCCCCCATGCAGTGCGGATGCGGACAACTCTGCGCACTGTTCCCAAGGAAGTGTCGGTGAGCGACAGCACGGCACTGAAGCGTGCGCTCAAGTCTTTTGTCGAGATATCCTGCGACAATCTTTCCTCGTGGCATGTTGTTGAGCTTCGTCGGGCTACTGTGTCAGACGCTGGGGCCCGGGCGTTGCCAACTGTACCCGAGCCGCTCATTCTGGACGTTGCTCGACGGCTGCAGCTGCGTATTGTCGCCAGCATTGTGCCGCTTGACGTCGCGTCGCCATTGACAGCAGCCTGCACTTCAGCAGCAGTGGATGCTATGGAGTGTGCGCTGGTGCTTGTCACCTTGATGATGACGCCCGGCTCTGTCGCTGTTCTGCGTGTCGAGGAGACCTGTGAGGCAGTCATTGACTTACTGCGCCTCGTGCTACGACGGGTGGTCTTCCCTGCTCGGGACCCATCTTTTGAGCCTCTGCCACTTGCACCCGTCAGTCGAAGGCAGTCATCAAAGCCTTCGATGGGCGGTGGTAGTGACACTTGCAGCGAGGACGGGTCCGAGGAGGAGGATGCAGCGGCTCACTTGGACGATGAAGTGTTGGATGACCAGCCTTCGCGAAGGACAGCGCGAGGCCCTCGCCGCCGTCGTGCCTCACGGAACAACGCTCATGTCCGACCGCCAGATGCTCTCTTCTCCCTGTGTTGCCGGGTGGTGCGCGACTGGGGGGAGGCGCTTGAATCACACGACGGGCCTGACGAGTTTGGTGGCGCCCAAGCGTCTCGGCTGGCCTTGGTCCTTTTGCGCTCTCTGAGTGTATCTGGCGTCACGGAATTACAGCTGTGCGCGTGCTCAACCATCTGCGTTGTCTTTCGGTACTACGAGGCATCCCGCCATGACCTATTAACGGAGCTGCTGCACAAAGTCAACCGTCTTCCCGTCGGCCGGTCAGACCTGAGGCGCTTTCGGGTGGGCGGACCTGGTGTTCAACCGTCTATGGTCCGCGTGTCTTCCGCGCTGTTTTTGCAGCTTGTACACATTCTCGGCGGTCTGGCCGAGGAGGAGCTCTGCCCCGTTGCGGAGACTGCTGCCACTCGACTAGCGTGTGCTCAACCGGGGTCGGCTGACTCGCGAGGTTCACTCCCCCACATTGCTTATCTGCAAGCCGTGGTCCGTATGCAGGGGGCTGTCCGAGCCTTTGTTGATGCGCTTGTAGCTCCTGCCTTCCAGGCTCGCGATGTATCGGTCCGCGATGCGAAATTCCTCGACGGGAAGGGCCGTGACGGGGACGTCGTGGATGCGGTGACAGTGTTTGTCGAGGACATCCTGGCCCTATACGGACTGCCAGAGTGGCCTGGAGCTGATACAGTGGTGCAGCTCCTTTTTTTGTCTCTGTCGAAGTTTCAGCAGCAATCCTCTTCGGCCGAGGGCGGGTCGTCTCGCGGCGCGGACGCCCACACTCGGGCATCGGTTTTTGCTTGGCTTGGGGCGCTTGCGGCTCGGCTACAGGCCGAGGCTGTTGCGGAAGCTGAGTGGCGCGGTACTGCACCTGCCGTCGCAGGCGATGGAGTTGCCACCGGAGCTTGTGGAGGCGAACGCGGCCTCCGCGAAAACCGAAACGTACTGTGTCGAGCTGCGGTACTGGAGGCCTGCCAGCCACCTGCTCGTGGTGGCCTTCGATTGCGGAGTTCGGCGCTGTATTGGCGAACACAGTGGGTTGTTGACGACAGCCGAACGGCCATGAAGCATAGCTCCAACACGTGCGGCTCTTTCCCAGCTTTGCCAGGAGCCGTCGGTGGACCCAGCGACCCGGAAGCGTTGCCAACGGCTCAAGGCATGGTGCAGCCTGCCAATCTTGATGGTGCGGGTGTTGCTTCTATCGTCGGCGACGTCTCTGCCGCGGCTGCTTCTCGGTGGCTGACGCGTCGCCGCGCCGTGGAAGTGCGCTTACTGGACCGAGTTTTGGACGCCATTATGGTGGGGTTTTCTGAGTCCGTGCCTACGGTTCGGACACAGGCGCTCAAGGCGATGAGCCTAGTGGCGAGTGTCGACCCCTTGGCCGTTCAGGCGCGAGCGAATTTCGTTACTGCCATTCGGTCGTGCTGCATGGATGTTTCCGTCCTAGTGCGCGACGCCGCGCTGAGCTTGCTCTGTAACGTCTTCTCCACGCTCGATTCTTTGGACGCGGCTGTGTGTGCGACTGGGGGCACTATTCAGCACTGGCAAGACGTGTCAGCTCCGGTCGTGCGGCGCTTTGA
Organism: Pyropia yezoensis; assembly: GCA_009829735.1. Lineage (NCBI taxonomy): Eukaryota > Rhodophyta > Bangiophyceae > Bangiales > Bangiaceae > Pyropia > Pyropia yezoensis. The sequence continues at coordinate 43,198,811 of CM020618.1, forward strand.
CGCCACCTTTGTCACCAACGTGCTCCCTGTCGTCTCTGGGCGTCTGCTGGACTTGGCCACGTCGGTTCGGAAGCGGGCGGTTGGCATCCTCAGCCAGGTTGTCGCGGATGCATTTCTAGTGCTACTGTCAGCGCGCCGGACCACCGCATTGTTTGAGAATGACAACCGTCTGGGTGACACCGAGCAGCTGGTGGTTGATGTATGTGCTTTGCTGGTCACTCGCCTGGCTGACGCTGAGGATTCGGTGCGGTTTGCTTCTCAGTGTGCTCTCCGGGCCGTTCTGTTTGGTTACGCGTCAGAGAAAGGGCCTCGCGGCTTCCGTGCGACCGGACGACGAGACGGCCCTTTCGCTGCACTTCTGGCACCCAGTGACCTTGTCGTTGAGCGCACACGGGCGTCTATCCTGGTCGGGATTGTTGCCAAAGCACCGGCCTCGACGTGCATCCGCTCGCTGGTGGAAGTTTTGCACGTGTCGCTGCTTGCGACTGAGCGTCCAGCACTGTCGAGGCTACTCTCGCTGGTTGTGGCAGAGCTACTGGCGGCGGATCTGGGCACGATTGAGTCATCTCCTGAACGTGCTCGCGCTCGTGCTGATGCTTTGCAGCGTGTCGATGCCAGTGCGACCACGGATCAAGGCTGCATTAACTTGGCTGCTGTCGGCGGCGAGACGACAGCCAATGGCACGGTGTCGGTCGCAGTCGCGCGCCTGGCCCTGTCTCCCGATGTGGAGAGTGCTGCTCAACGTCGCATTGCGTGCTCGCAGATTGTGAGCGCATTCGCGACGGTCGACGCCGACCTGGTTTTCCCTTTTTGCTCGCTGCTGGCCCCGCTCTTGAAAGGATTGGACGGGGCCCCGCGGTACCAGGTCATGGTCGCTTCTCATGTCCTGGACACTATTGAGCGCGTGATACCGGTTGTCCGCCCGACCCCCTCTGAGCTTGTAGGGGAGCTGGAGGAGGACCTGAGCTTAGTCATTTGCACCCACCGGGACGAGCAGCTTGCCGCTGCGGCCATCAAGTGCATCTGCGCGATTTCCCCTGTTGCATGTGCTGTGGACCGAAGTGTTAACGTGGTAGGTTCCACAAGCACCACAGGCGAAGTTGTGAGCTCTGTTCCGTCTGGCTCTTCGCCCGCTGCCTCTTCATCTGGTCGAGCGGATGCCGTTGGCAGCGTGCGCTCCACCAAGCGCGTGCGCTTTTGGTCGGCGTCCCCCGTTGAAGCGGTTCCTGAAACACTTGCTCGTCAGTTCTACCAGTATCTGTATGACAACCAATGTGCAGTGCAGGACGGCAATCCTAGCTTCCATGTGAACGCTGGTGTTGCCCTCGTTCGGCTCGGTCTCTTCTGCCGCTACGCTGCCTTCGACACAGCTACGACTACGGCGTACTACACGGTATTGGAAAGCTTTGCATCAGCGTCATCTCGAGATTGGACTGAACGGCATCCCCTGCGTGAAGCCGCGCTGGAAGGTCTCGCGCACGTTGTTATTCGGCGACGTGACTTGCTGCTTTCTGCGGTGCCTTTTTTTGCTGCGCCCTTGCGCCAGCCCGGGCTTGTGCATGGGCATGCTGACATGAAAGCCCAGCTGCGCGTACTCGACGACCTGCACGACATGTTGCTCTCCGAGGACTTCCGCGCCCAGCCCTCTCTCCTTGCTGTGGCTGGCAGAAAACACCACAGCGGGAAGACCGGAGTGACGGCACCAGCGGCAAGCGCTGCTGCGGGTGGTGCACTGGCGATGGAGGATGACCCAGATGCTGGCTCCCTCACTGCTGCGGTGCAGTCCTTGCAGCTGGATCTGGTTAACCTGGCGGTGAATGCAGATGCCCAGATACGTCACCGAGTAGCTGCAATTTTAGACCTGACCGTGCGGCACGGGGTGTTGCTCGCCAGCGCGCTGGTTTCCCCGTTAGTGGGTTTGACGGCGGATCGGGCCGACGTGCGGACTGGAGTGGCGGCGCTTCGTGCACTCGAGTTTATCTCGTCGCGGCACTCGTACCTGCTTACGTCACGCTTTGTTGACGGCGTGCTGTCGGCGTTCTTAGTCGCCAGCCAGTGTGCTCGTTCCCCCATCTCCAGCCCATTGACGGGCGCGTCGTCGGTTAGCAGCCATACCGGCGAGCCTCCCGCGGTCTGCCCGTTGGCACTTGCAGTTGACCCCCTGACCGGCTACTCACGTCTATCAAGCGCTGTTGCCTTGCTGGCAGTCTCGCGGCGCAAGGTGGTTTTCGAATCGTTGCTCAAGGCAATTCATGCGCACTCCAAGGAAACAGAGCCTGGCGCCTCGGTCACACGGCGTGCCTTGAGTTCCGGTGGCGTTCGCGCGTCCGCCATGAGGCGGTCTTCGTCGGGGTTGGCCTTTATCGCGTCCACCATGTGTTCAATTGACTTCGGCTGCGTCAGCAGCGCGGGAACGCCGTCGTCGGAGAAGTCTCCTGGAGCGGGCACAGGCAGCTCTGCTGCTGATGCCAAGGCAAAGAGCGGCCGGGATGAGATCGCCTTCATCGTGACGACCGCTGGTCGTCTCGTTTCCTCCACAGGGCACTCGCTGTTCAGCGCGGCGACGGTCACTCTGCAGGCAGCTTCTTATGATGTTACTGAGCTGCAATCCCTTGCTGTGCGCAGCGTACCGCTGTGCTACCTGCTGCTGGTTAAGCGCCACTTTGTGGCAGGTCTTCGGGATGGAGGGTTCGCAAGAGGCCCCGGCACCCTGTCTGGCACCAAGTGTCCCTCAACCGGGGCGCAGCAGTTTGAATCTCCACTGTATAACATGGACACTGCGCTATTGAGCGCCGGCGCGGACGCCGCAACATGGCGTCAGCAACTGCGCGTGTTTTGTCACCTGATGGACACAGATGAAGCGATTGAGGCGGCGCCGGGTCGTTCTCCCGGGGGTGCCCGTGGGCGGAGGCCGCGACGAGCAACGTAGTAGAATGGGGAAGGAACGAAGGAACAAGCGTTTCTGTGCGTTTCTGTTTTCAAAGAGATCTACAAATGAACCACCAGGGGAGGCGAGGCCGGCCAACGTCGCGACAGGCATCGCTCAGCTTCAATGCCGGAAACAAAAGGACAAGGCCGGACACAAACGGTGCGCAAAGACAAATTCACACGAGACCCAGACATGAGACAAGAGATGTGCTCAGCGGCGCCAGGCCCGATGCATAGGGCAGCACAGCTGCTTCAAGTCCAAGCCCAAGTCAGCTACTAAATCGCCGATTGACAGACAGCACCAGCACGACATGACAGCTTACTTGCTGGACCCGGCCCCCGCTCCGCCAGCCGCAGCAGCGGCTGCCTTGTCCGCAGCTTTCTGCTGCTTTAACCGCATAATTTCAGCATCCCTGAGTCATCCACAAGCGGAAAAACAAGGTAGGGGGTAAGCAACAACATCGTGGATGCAAAACAAAGGAGGAAGAGACCACACATGGCGCAACAGGTTGCAGTACAGAGTCAGAAAAAAGCACGGGCGCCATGAGGGCAACCTCACGCGACAAGAGTCGCGAACGATAGAAAAGAGAGCACCAGAACAACCGAGAAGGATCAAGCGCTACGCACTTTTCCTTCTTGTTCGTCAGCATCTGTTTGGCGCTGTTGCCATCCGCATCCTTCTTCTTCCCCTTGCCGCCTTTCTCTGCCCTCTTGGCCGCACGCTGACGGTCAATTTCACGCTGGTTGCCGCCTGTACAGTACAAGTCCAGGCACATTATTCAGGCAAAAAAAAAAGAAAGGGCCACAGGTCACAGCCGTAGGGAAGCACAAAACAAAAAGGGTCAGCCAACCCGACCATAGGATGCACTCCACGAGGGAACCGCATACTGGACACAATGGTCCCAACGAGGCAGAAGGCCACACGAGCAGGGAGATGTACATGCATAATGCTGCCGCAACAAAACGACAAACGAGTGAACTGCGGGCCGAACACACAGAAGACCCCAGCGTCACAGCAACGCTGTACGAGAAGCAAGACGTACGCGACATGATGTGCAGGGGAACGAAGTCGCAGGGGGCGGCCAAGCTGTGGGGCGGAGGGTGACGCGACGAACAGCTAACCAGCGGTTGGTTGGTAGCTCCCAAAGCAATGACACAGGCTCCGGTGCGCGTGTGCGTGCTGGCGGGATATGGTACAGGTCGTCGACAGGCACCGCGAGCTCCGGTGCGTGGTGCCGCAAGGCGGGGACGTGTGCTGTGAACAACCAGACGTCGCAGGCGGGACAGATAACAGTCCAGCTGGGCGGGGCTGGAGAAGGAGAGTGCAGTCAGGCGCGTGCGTGCGCGGACCGACAGGGTGCGTGCGGCGGCGGGACACCCACCGCGCGTGGGTAGCGCGTCACAGGTGACACGGGCGAGGCTTGCGGCTTGGCGAACAAAGTTTAAAGGGTGCCGAACACACTCTACTTAGGTACTTATATTGATTAGAACATGTGTTAGTCACTTACGGTTTACGCCCAGTTGCTAAGCAGCAACTGGACCTAAACCGTAAGTGACTGGGCTGGTTCCCGACTCACGAGAGGACAAAGCTTGTCTAAAAGAGGGACTGAAAGTGTTCACTGTAGTAAATACAATTTCGCACTGGACAGGATCTGATGCGCAATCACGTGGAATGTGGGACGTGGGGGAACCAGGATCGTTTCACCCGCCGCAACCAGACCCGCCAGTGGTGGCCGTGACGTGGGGCCCCCGTGAGGCCCCAGATGGCGCCTCACGTCACCCGCCGACCATCCATCCCCCTCCCCACCACGGCCACTTGCAACAGACAAGACCAGGCCCTTCCTCCCGTCACTGCACGACGCGCTTCTTCACAGGGATTCTTGCGTTCGCCGCACACCTTCCCCCCCCCCCCCCCCCCCCCCCCCGGCCCCCGCTCGCCCCCCCTGTCCCCTTCCGCGCCATCCTCTCTCGACCCCTCGGCGTCGCGCCATCCCTCGTCGTTGGCCACGCCCATGGCGGCCGTCGCATTTGCCCCTCCGCCGGCGGGGCCGCCGCTGCTGCGTCCGCGGCCAGCCACCGCCGCCACCGTCGGGCGCGCCAACGCGTGTGACTGGGCGTCGCGGGTGCGGCCAGCCGGCCGGGCGGCGGCGGCCGCCCCTCTCGGAACGCAGCAGCAGCAGCAGCAGCAGCAGTGGCTGCATCGGCGGGGCCGGCGGCGGCGGCAGCAGCAGCAGCAGCAGCAGCAGCAGTCCCCCCCCACGCTCCCCCCGTCGGCGTCCCTGTCAGACCCGCTACGCCCGCCGCCGTACGTGGACCCGTTTGTGCTGGCCCCCCACACGTACTTTTCGCCCGGCGGGCTGGGCGGCTACGCCAACTACGCAACGGACCTGCGGCCAGAGCTCATTGGCTCCCTCCTCCTCGCGGGGGGGCTGTACTTTGGGTTTGGCGCCACCCGCTGGGGGGCGGCCGCCGAAGCGGCCGTCGCCACCGCCCTGGGGCCCCGCGCCGGTGGCGCCTCGGCCGCCACCGCCGCTGACGGTCTCGCTGGGGGTGCGAGGGATGGCGCAGACGGCGGCGGCGGCGGTGGTGGCGGCGGCGGTGGCGGCGGGGACGTTGGGAGTGGGGCCGGCGGCCGCGGGGGCCTTGGCCTCCCCCGGGCGGTTGCCGAAACGGTGGCCACCGCCGTCCACGGCGTGCCGTTTGTGCTGGCCGGCTTTGCGGCGGACGCGGTGCTGAAAGCGGCCGGCGGGTCGGTGCTGGCGGTGAGCATTGGCGTGTCCACCTTCCTGTGGGCGGGCGTTTTTGAGGCGCGGCGGAGCTCCGAGTACGCCCGCGCCGAGGGCGACGCAGAGGAGGAGGAGGCGTACGCGGCGTTTGCCGCCTGGGCGTCCCGGCGGCTGACGACGAGCGGCCGGTGCCACATTTCGGGCCTCGCCGCCGCCTTTCGGTCCGAGTGCCCGACCGTCCGCGTGCGGCGGCGGCGCCCCTCTGCACCGGGCGGGGGGGGGGGGGGGGGGGGGGGGGGGGGGGGGGGGGGGGGGACGAGCCGCTGGTGGCCACCCGCGTGACCGACAGCCAGCTGCGGCGGTTTGTGCAGCGCTGGGCGCCACGGGCGGTGCGGTCGCCCAATGGCTTTTACCGCTCCCTGTCGCTGGTGGACAAGAGGAAACAGCCGTGAGGAAAGTGGGGGGGGAGGGGGGGGGTGGGGCTGGCACTGGCGCTCGGGGTGGAGGGGCCGGGAGTGCAGCGGCGGTGGTATGGAGGGAGGGAGGGAGAGTGGGTGGCGTGACGTGGAGACGATGGGGGGCCGCGCTGCAGGGGCCCCCGCATTCTGGGGGACTGTTCGGCGGGAGGCAGGGCCAACGTGTTTGGGCTCCTGCCAATAATAGTTGTGGCCGATGGCCGATGGAGACCCCTTCCGGGCGGGCGCGGCGGCCGCCGTCGAGGGCGGCGGGCGGCCGGCGCCCACCCCCCGCGCCGGCAGAGGGGGCACGGCCCCGTCTCTGCACCGCCCCCCTACTCGAGGGCGCCGCGCCTGCCGGCGTCCACACCAGTGGTCCACACACAAGGGAGATGGTCGCCGGGTGCTGTGATGTGGAGAGGCGCAGCCGCACGTCCCTCCCCCTCTTACCCCGGTGGGGCCACCCACATTGTCGCGCGCCCCCCCCCCCATCCTTACCAGTGTGGGCTCTCTCTCTGTGCCAGGGAGGCAAAAGGGCGGGTGACGGATGGACATGAGGGTGATAGCCCACGCCAGTGTACCAGGTGGCCCGACCCCCGCGCGGCGCCCCCGCGGGCGGGCACCAGCTGCCGGGGCGCCCCGCCGGCCGCCCCACAGACTCACCGTACGACCGCGGCGGCCAGAGCCGCCGCCGGCCGCCCAGCAGCGCAGCCGGCAGCCCGCCGCGAGCCATCGTTGCCGTCAGGCAACGCCCGTGAGCGACAAACGTCCTCACCCCCCCGCCTCGCCCCCCCCCTCCTGGTCATCGCCCGTCTCGCCCTTCCGCCCCTCCCCCCCCACCCACCCCCAATCCCCGCCGGCGGCTCCATCACCCGGCCACCCCCCCCTCAGTACGCATAGGCAGGCGCACAGACCCCCGCGCCCTCCCCCCCCCCCCTCCTCCCCCCACCACCACCCCCCCCCCACCACCGCCTCCTTCACCACCCCGCCCCCTCCCCGCCCCCCTCCCCCCTCCCACCCCCCCGTTCCCACCCGGCGGCGCCACCGCCCGCGCCGCCGCCACCTGTGGGGCGACGGCCGCCCAGCGGGTGACCCCTCCCCCCCCGCCGTCGCCCGCCGGTCGCCCACCCCCACCGCCGCGTCGGCGAGGGCCGCCGCCGCCGCCGCCGCCGCCGCCGCCGCCGCCGCCACCAGCGCCCCGCCCGTCGCCCGGCACACGGGCGCGACCGCCGCGGCGAGCGCCGCCGCCGTCTGCCGCCGCGCCTCGGCCTTGCTGTTGCCGCCCCCGCCACCGCCACCGCCACCACCGTCACCACCACCACCGCCGCCGCCGCCGCCGCCGGCCTCCCCCGTGCGGTCATGGCAGGCCGCCGCCCGGGCGGCGGCGGCCGCCCAGGCACGCCGCTGGTCGGCGTAGCGCCCCCGCAGGGGCGCCACCGCCGCCCGGTAGCGGCGGCCAACGGCAGCGGCGGCGGCGGCCAGGCGGGCGGCGTCGACGGCAGCCGCCGCCGCCGCCGCCGCCGCGTCGGCGGCCACCGCCGCCGCAATGGGGGGGAGCGCCGCCCGGCGGGGGCGGGGGAGGTACGCCGCCAGCGCTGGGGGGGGGCACGGCGGCGGCGGCGGCGGGGGGGGGGGGGGGGGGGGCGGTGGCCCAACCGCGACGATGACGGAAACGGCGACGGAAACGGCAACGGTGACGGCGACAGTGACGGCGGTGGCGGTGGCGGCGGCGGCGGTAGCGGTGGGCGCACGACGGCGGTGGAGAGGTCGGCAGCGAGCGCCCTGGCAGCGGCGGCGGCGGCGGTGGTGGCCGCCTTGCCCGCGGCGGCGGCGGCGGCGGCGCCGCCCACCGCCGCCCGCACCGCGTCGAGGGCAGAGAGGGCGGCGCCGACGCGAGCGTCGAGAGCCACCAGGCACGCGGGCGCGCCGGCTGGTAGTGGCCCGCCCACCGCGGCGGCGGCGGCGGAGGTGCTGCCACCACCCCAACCGCCACCACCACCACCGCCCCCACCACCGTCAGCACCACCGCCGCCAAAACCACCGCCAATGCCACTGCCGCCGCCGCCGCCAGACACGACCGCCGCGGCGGCGCCAGCACGGGCAGTCACGTCGCGCAGCAAGCGGGCGGGGCGGCCTGCGGCGGTGCCGCCGCCGCCGCCACCACCCGCCCGCGGCGGGGGCGGTGGCGGTGGCGACGGCCGCCGCCGGGGGAGAGGGGAGGCTGGCCGCGCACCGTGTCGGCCGCGGCCGCCTCCGCCACCCCCCCCACCTCCCCAACCTCCGTGCCGCCCCTCACCCCCACCGCCGCCACCGCCGCCACCGCCGCCGCCGCCACCGAGGCAACCGCCACCGCCATGAGCGGCTCGACGTCGCCAGCCGAGGCGACGGCGGCTGCGCATGCCCGTCTGTCAATAGGAAGACAGGAATGAAAGACAGCCGCGGGGAGGGCGCGGAGGAGGAAACCCAAAGGGGGGGGGGGCCGCTGGGCGGCGGGCGGGATGACCAAAGGAGGGAAGGGAGCGAGGGAGAGGACGACGGAGCGCAGGGGTGGTTGGGGGGGGGGGGCGGCGTGAGGTGGGAGTGGGCGGGCGCCCGCCGCCGCCGCCGTAGGGTGTCGTGGCCGGCCGCCACCGGGAGCGTGGGAGGGGGGCGGCGTGCCGTGCTGCCGGCCGGGGCTGCCCCGCCGGGCCGGGGTCGTCACGGCCAAGGCCCGCGGGGGGGGGTGGCCGCCGCGGCCGGCCCCACACACGGGTGTGGCGGGGGTGGGGTGGCAGGCAGGCAGGGCGGGCAGCCACCACCACCGCCTGCCTTGCCTGCCTGCCGGCCGGCCGGCCGGCCGGCAGCGCGCAACGGGACAACAACGCGGGGGCGGGCGGGGCGGCGCGCCCGCGTCTTGGGACCGGGGGGCCCACCTCGGCGGGTCGTCGTTGGCGGCAGAGAAAAAA